>OZ017738.1:296390629-296400629 GCA_963969285.1 Odontomyia ornata
TGGTACGAATTTCGCGGCGACCCGTCTCATGCCCAAATCGTTGATAAAAATCGAATGGCACGAGCCAATCGATATGTTTAGGTCCTCAGCAACTTCTCTAACGGTGATTCGACGATTGGCCAATACTATTTTCTCCACTTCATTAATTTTTTCGTCTGTTGTTGAAGTGCTCGGGCGTCCGGCACGCTCTTCGTCGTTCACATCTGCTCGGCCTTCTAAAAACATTTTGTACCACCGATAAACGTTGCTTTGGTCCAAGGTAGCTTCTCCGTATGCCACAGTCAACATTCGGAGTGCATCCGCGCACTTAATTTCGTTTTTCACACAAAATTTGATACACGTTCTTTGATCCATTTTTTTGAATAAGTAAAAATCGAAGACGATTGAAAACACGTGCAAGTAAAGCAGCTATCACCAATTAAGTGAACATTCAAAATGGCCGAGCTTGTCGGCATAAACGACATACATGAGTACCAACATAACGCCACAAAAAAATCGAAATTCGAATATACGTAACCCGCGAATATTCAAAATTCGCGATACTTTTTGAACACACCTCGCATATACATGTATATATATATATATATATATATATATATATATATATATATATATATATATAAGTATATATACATATATATATATATATATATATATATATATATATATATACAAGGTCTGTTCAAAAAGTACCCGGAATTTTCGTTTTTTTCAAAAAAATATTTATTTATTCGTCTACACCAATGTGGTCCCCTTCAAAGTAGTCCCCCCGGATATAATACACTTATGCCAGCGTTTTTTCCAATCTTCGAAGCACTTTTGATATTCACTTTTTGGTATGTCCTTGAGCACTCTCAGCGATTCGGTCTTTATTTCTTCAATCGAGGAAAAACGCCGACCTCTCATGGGAACCGGAAAAAGTCACACGGAGCCATATCTGGTGAATATGAAGGTTGGGGCATGACTACGGTATAGTTTTGGCCAAAAAATTACGAACGACGAGTGAGCAAGTGGAAATAAAAGCGGAGCTTGGTAGTCTGAACCAGCAAATTAAATGCGTCGAGGAAAAGGCTTACCAGGTCGAGGAAAAGGGCAGCCAGGTCGAGGAGAGAATCAACCATGAGATGGAAAATGTGAAAAAGGAATTGGAAGCAGCGTAGGCAGTAGTAACCACCTCACTAGCCCCGCTTACAACCGCAGCGCAAAGCTCATCCAGAAATGTGCAAGCACAAATATTCGATGGGCAAGCGGTCTGGAGTATTTACAAAACCCATTTTGAAGCTGCCGCTTGGGCAAATCACTGGAATGAGCCGGAACGAGCAACTGCACTAATTTTTGCTCTAAGAGGCCCAGCTGCCGAGCTTTTACAGACAATCCCCGTTGAGTTGCACTCAAACTCGGTTGCTAGAATGAATGCGCTCGACATGCGTTATGGAGACGATCATCTGAAGCAGATTTATCGGGCACAGCTACGGAATCGGCTGCAGAAGTCTGACGAAACCTTACAGCAGCTAGCCCAAGACATTGAGTGACTAGCACTTTTGGCTTACCCAGCGTACGACCCGGAACATTGAGATGACGCAGCAACAGAAGCATTCATCAGCGCCTTAAAGGACCCGGAATCGCAACAAGCGATGTGTTTAGCTCAAAAGCAAACGGTTAAGGACGCTTTGGCTTATGGTTTGAACTTTGAGGTAGCGAAAAACGTGAGCCGTACCACTGCCCGGGTCCGCGAGGTAGTGACAGACAAGTGCAGGTGTGCTAGTGGAAATTGAGTGAGGCCCGCATGTAAATGGTGCGCCTAGATGCTGGAATTGCGGAGAGAAGGGGCATCTGCAAAGAGACTGCAAGAAGCGAAGAAAATCGAGCTATTGTCCCGGGTGTGCAGCTAGGAGAAGATCCAGACCGAGTCAGGAGCCCAGAATGGACGCCCTTCAAACAGAGGGGTCGGGAAACATGTAAGAGCCAACTTCGTGGGGCAGAGGTTGGCTAGGAGGATCGACGTCCACAGCACCACCATCACAGTGTCAAGACTATATCGTGGAGAAGCGGACGTATGCCTTCCGGGTCAAGTTGACGGAGAACACTGCACCATAACAATCGACACTGGTGCAACCCGACCGATTATCCGACCAGACCATGTGAGGCAACAACTACTTCACAAGGGCAGGATTTTCTCACTACGGACAGCAACGGGAGAAACTGCACCTGTCCATGGAGAGATTAACCTCCAGATACTGTTGGGAGACCTTGCGTTCCGGCATAATTTTCTGGTCGCGAACATTATGGATGACTGCATGCTCGTAATGGATTTTCTCCGACCACATGGAATTACATTGGATTTGGGCAAACGGGTATTGAAATGGCAGAATGTCGAAGTATTGATGGAAGATCCCAGCGTCCAAACTCCCAAGATGAATGTCTTAGTATGTGCCAACACTGATGTACCGAATTCTTCTGAAAGCATTCTATGGGCCAAGCTTGATAGTGATTCTGGAGACCACTAATCTTATCTAATAGAGCCAACGAAGACGTCCGAATTGCGCAGTTTGATTGTAGGACGAAGCCTTGTAAAATCTATAAGGAACGGATACGTGCCGGTTAGAGTCCTTAACACCGAAGACTCAACCACGAGGATCAAAGTCATCGGCAGCTGCCAGCTTGTTTCCACCATCACCTCCTTGGAAGCCACTCACGACCGTCATTTGAAAAGGAGGCAAGACGCAGACAAAGCCCGGGAACCCACGTCTGCAATATTGAAGCAGGTCAAATTGCCTCTGATCTGTTCACCAAGTACAGTGACATCTTCTCAACAAGCCCGGATGACCAAAGCCGAACAAGTATGGTAACTCACGTCATACATACACGAGGAGCCAAGCCAATTCGACAAGCACCGAGACGTCTTCTTATCGCCAAACAAGGAGATGTGAGCGCATTGATCTCGGACATGGAAAAACAAGGCGTTATCGAACCTTCTGTCAGTCCATGGGCCGCGCCAGTAGTTCTAGTAAAGAAAAAGGATGGAAGCACTCGTTTTTGTGTCAACTATAGGCAGCTTAACGACGTCACTAAGAAAGATAGTTACCCGCTCCCACGCATGGATGATATCATGGACACTTTAGCCGACGCAGAATGGTTTTCTACACTCGATCTCAAGATTGGCTACTGGCAGGTAGAAATCGACAAGAAGGACTGAGAGAAAACGCATTTTCAGTTGGGACCGGATTGTGGCAATTTGTGGTGATGGCATTTGGGCTTTACAATGCTCCAGCCACTTTCAAACGCCTGATGGAACACGTGCTACGTGGCCTAACCTGGAAAACCTGCTTAGTGTACCTAGATGACATCATTGTCATCGGGAGAACGTTCGAAGAGCATGTGCGGAACTTAGAAGAGGGTTTCTCTCGATTATGACTGGCGAATTTGAAACTTAGTCCCGACAAGTATACCTTTTTCGCAGCTGAAGTGAAATACCTGTGACAGGTCGTATCAGCAGAAGGTGTCATAACAGACCCTGAAAAAATTGAAGCCGTGAAAAGTGGGCCAACACCAAACAACAAGCGCCAACTACGAAGCTTTCTGGGTCTGGCAACCTACTATCGAAGATTCGTCAAAGACTTTGCCAAAATAGCTAAGTGTCTCCATCAGCTAACCTAGAAAAATCGTCCGTATGTCCGGAATGAACAACGCCAGACAGCCTTTGAGACCCTGAAGGAGAAGCTGTGTGAATCACCCGTGCTGGGATATATACGAAACCCGGAAAAATGTTTGTAGTTGACACCGATGCAAGCAACGGCGGTATTGGAGCTGTACTCTCCCAGCAGATCAATGGCGAAGAAAGAGTCCTCTCGTATTACAGTTGACTTCTCTCAAAAAGTGAGAGGAACTACTGTGTGACCAGGAAGGAGCTAGTGGCTATATTAGAGGCAACCAAGCCGTTCCGCAAGTATCTATATGGCCAGAAATTTGTTCTTCAAACGGACCATGCATCGCTGGCTACTTAACTTCAAAAACCCCGAGGGACAAGTTGCGAGATGGATCGAAAGATTGCAGTCATACGACTACGAAATTGTTCACCGGAAGGGTGGAGTTCATGGAAATGCTGACGCCCTATCTGGTCGTCCATGCCCAGTTAACTGCAAGCATTGCCGGCGGATTGAGGAAAAGGAACCGCACGTTGATCTGCGATTGATAACGGCCGAATTCGATGAAGGTTGGTCATCGGAGGAGATTCGAGACGCCCAGTTAGCATTGCTCGTATGGAAGGAGACGACTGGGCAACCTGAGTGGAAAGACGTTTCAATGCATGGCGCAACCCTGAAAAGCTATTGGGCACAATTAAACTTCCTTCAGGTGGAGGGTGGTATACTCAAGCGGAAATGGGAAAAGGCAGATGGCAGCTCCTATAGGATGCAAACTGTACTACCCAAAAGCCGAATCCACGTTGTGCTTAAGGAAATGCATGAAGGATCCTCGGGAGGCCACCTTGGTGTTAACAAGACCTTAGAGAAATTGCGGGAAAGGTTCTACTGGCTCCACGCTCGAGAAGACGTAGAGGACTGGTGTCGCAGATGCACAATTTGCGCTTCCGTCAAAGGCCCAAAGCGACGACTGAGAGGAAAAATGCAAATCTATAACGTGGGAGTACCGTTTGAAAGGATTGCTGTTGACATCGCAGGACCCTTTCCTGAATCTGAATGGGGAAATCAATACACGCTGGTTGTAGCCGATTATTTCAGCAAGTGGCCCGAGGTCTACCCCATTCCCAACCAGGGAGCAACTACTGTAGCCGAACAGCTAGTGCTAAATTGGGTCAGTAGGTACGGCGTACCATGTGAACTACATTCAGATCAAGGCCGAAACTTTGAGTCACTAGTTTTTAGCGAAATGTGCGAGCTGCTGAGAATACGGAAAACGAGGACAACACCGCTGCATCCCCAATCCGATGGAATGGTCGAACGAAAATAGAACGAGGAGTTATGTGACAAAATAAAAAACGGTGTACTCTCCAATGGCGTACTTTACTAGACAGGTTACCAATAATATTGGCACAAATCTCGGTGACGACAGATCGATCACAGAACTCCTCTCGTGCAGCAGATAATTTTAGAGGTTTGATTGAATGTGCTAGCATGGTTGGCATACATAAACCAAAAATGCAACACTCCCGCGTCGTTTATAACTTATTTCTGGTGGGAACATTGCGAAGCCCGTTGAACCGCTCTTTCAGGAGGGCATTTGTGAACGCGTCCGCGACTTGTTTCTCGGTACGCACGTATTTCAGTTCAATCTCTTTCGGCTGAATTTTTTCTCTAGCAGAATGATATCGTATATCGATATCTTTCATTTGCCGATGATATTCGGGATTTCTCGCAAGTCTTATCGCGCTTCCGATATCAACATTTGAAACCACAGAGCAATCGGTTCCGTTTTCCAAATCACGCAACAATTTTCGCAGCGATACAATTTTCTTAGCAGCCGTAGCCGCTGCAATATACTTGCACTTGGTCGTACCCTGAGCCACAATATTTTGCCTTTGTTAGCTCCTAGTTACAGGGCCGTTTGCGAGAAAGAAAACATATCCGGAGGTCAATTTTCGCGTATCCACGACCCCAGCAAAATCGGCTTCGGCATAATCATAATGCCCGTTAGTGTTCCCGCGGTTTGAGTACTCGATACCGTAATGTTTTGTTTCTTGCAAATATCGAAATATTCTTTTCATGGCCTCTCAATGAACTGCGGTGTGTGCGGTTAAAAATCGGCTGACATTGCCCACTGCGAAAGTAATGTCGGGTCGCGAAACAACGAAAAAAAACATGAGGCAACCGTCTGTCACACGATATGGCATTCGCGTTTTCTTCGGCTTTCGACAAAATCTCGTGAGGGTCTGCTGGAATACTGGACCCCTTCCCCTCAGTCATATCAAAATGTTCGAGTATCTGCCTCGCATATGTGCTCTGATCTATAAGCATTCTCTTTTCTACTCGATCACGCTCGATTTCTACGCCAACAAAATAATGCTCATTACCGACAGTAATACAAATCTAGCTTTTTACACAGTTGATCATTTCATTTACAATTTTGATTGATTTCGACGCAACCAAAACATCATCCACAAACAATGCGAGAATAACACTTTTGCCATCTATCACACTGCGAAACACGCATGGGTCAGCACTGCTTTTCTCAAACTGAACTTTTGAGGAAACACACGAACTTCCAGTTCCAACATCGTGGGGACTGTTTGAGCCCGCACAAAGACTTGTTGAGCTTGAGAGGCACTGGCCGTTTATTGGCGATCTGCAGGCCTTGAGATGGTTGCATATATATTTCCTCTGCGAGGTTGCCGTGTAGAAATGCTGTGTTACAAATATGCAAATGCCCAATTGATATGTGTTTAATACATCCTACGTCTGGATTTCGTTTGGCCGGTAGCGCCCGGATTCTAGCTGCCACCGCTAGCCTACTTCTTCGTTCCTCCTTGATCTGCGTCTTAAGTGCCCTGGTGCCCCACAATTAATCCGGGCTTGCGACCCTCATACCATAGTTTGCATACAATGGTGCACGTGGATAAAGGCTAGAACTAGAGTTTCACCGGCTTGGGCACAAAGAAACTCTTAACGCTTCGTCTCCCGTGGATACCTTCACTATACATAAAAAAAAAATTCTAGAATGAATCGGAGATTAACAAAAAGGTTATTACGTTAAAGATTATTTTTGAACACTATTTAATCATAAATTGGCTAAAACTAGAGTTTCACCGGTTTAGGCCTAAGGAAACTCAGTTTTAGCTCGTTAAAGATTATTTTTGAACACTATTTAATCATAAATTGGCTAAAACTAGAGTTTCAATGGCTTAGGCCTAAAGAAACTCAGCTTTAGCTCGTTAAAGAATATTTTTGAAATTAAAATGTTCTTTTCATATTTCTTACTACTATATAATCGGTTATTAATTTTAAGCTAATTGCTCAAGTCTGCCAAAGGGTTAGAATTTAATTCCATTACTCTACGTTTAATAAAAGTATTAATTACCGATAATACTCTAAGTATCTAACTCTACAGTAAAAACTCTAAAACAAAACGGAAATTTTCATCATATACAATTATGTCATTTGACCATAATGATTAAAATTCTTCCCTTCCTCACGATGGTCGGGTGTTTATAAATCATTCAACTCTCCGTTCTATGTTTGCTTGTTAGAAATTAATTACAAGCGTGATTAATGTTTTTCATGATAACTTTCCACGACTGGAGTGGTTTCGCTTCCTAATCAATTTTGCTTTTAACTTTCTCGTAACAACATTAAAACATTACTCTCTTAAAATTTTCTTTTCATTTTTCTAACTACTGTACAATCGGTTATTAATTTATGCTAATTGCTCAAGTCTGCCAAAGGGTTAGAATTTAATTCCATTACTCTACGTTTAATTAAAGTATAAATTACCGATAATACTCTAAGTATCTTACCCTACAATAAAAACTCTAAAATAAAACAGAAATTTTCATCATAAATAATTATGTCATTTGACCACAATGATTAAAATTCTTCCCTTCCTCACGATGGTCGGGTGTTTATAAACCATTCAACTCTCCGTTCTATGTTTGCTTGTTAGAAACCAATTACAAGCGTGTTTAATGTTTCTCATGAAAACTTTCAACGACTGGAGTGGTTTCGTCGAATATTGGTGCTTTCACATTTGTGGATGTGCTTTGCGCTGCGGTTGTAAGCGGGGCTGTTGAGGTGTTTACTACTGCCTGCGCTGCTTCCAGTTCCTTTTTCACTTTTTCATCTCATTGTTAATTCTCTCCTCGATCTGGCTGACCTTTTCCTCGACCTGGTCAACCTTTTCCTCGACGCCTTTAATTTGTTTGTTCAGACTGCGGAGCTCCGCCTTTATTTCAGTTAACTGTTTGTCCAACTTCTGAGTGATTTCTGCCTTAATTTCGATCGCTTGTTGGTCCAGCTTCGCTGATTGTTCATTTAGCTTCGCTGATTGTTCATCTAGCTTTGCTGATTGTTCATTTAGCTTCGCTGATTGTTCATTCAGCTTCGCAGTTAGACTGGATGACTGTTTATTTAGCTCCACTGATTGTTCATTTAGCTTCGCTGATTGTTCATTTAGCTTTGCTGATTGTTGCTTCTAAGTTACATTTCACTATTGTGCACTTTAAAAAGGCTTAAAAGTTTTTCACTTTCAAAACTTTTTTTCTCACTTCTTGACACCACTGTCACGTGTTATGGCTCGCGGCCGATAATTTAAATTAGGTTAAAAGGGTTTATTTACGAAGAATGCACAATAATTGATTTTACTATTTTACAACTTGTCTATCAATTTTTACTTGAACTGTCTATCACTTCACAATCAATATCGCTTTTAATTCGCACTCCATACTATCGCAATTTTACTATATCGTGGTTGTAATAGTCCCCCCATTCATTCAGTTCGCCTTTATCTAGGGTTCCTAGTCATTCAATCCATTTCCGGTACATTGGCGAACCACCTGGAATATTCCAACAATACTGACTGGGGCAGTGACGTCACTTTCAGATGTTGATCATGCTTGGTGGGTTTTCGAGTACATTTTTTTGTTGATCATGATGTTTTTCATGCTTGCGAAAACAATTGCGACAGTAGCTCGTAGAATTAGTTGTACATGTAACAATACAATACCATAAATGAGAACGCGAGCGGAAGGGGTCAATATATTTAATTTTTCTATAAATAAAAGTTTAAGGATAAAAAAATACTAAAATGTATAGAGATTTTTAAAAAACAAATTAATAGGCAAATAAAAGGGTACTGACCCATCTTCCTTGACGAGCGCTATTTTAATTAATCTGAAAATCTCTTTTTCGGAGAGGTTAGAGCTTTATATTTAAGTATTTTCGTTATTTATATATTTAGAAAAAGTATTAGCGGTGTTCATTGCATATAGCCGATTCGTTTGTTTGACTGTTTCCTTCTAATCGGTGGAAAACTGCCACTGTGCAAGTGGAAGTGAATCGTGCATCGCAAGCAAATTGTCGCGAAATTCCTTCACTTATGTCTGGGGAAATGTATTCGGTGGCTAATTGAGGAGTCTAACACTGCTTCCAACTTCCCAGCTGTTGCACTGAATTTTTATTAAACATTTAACAATTGATAAAACGATGTGTCACCCAATTTCACAATTTTGTCACGAAAAATTTAATAATAATTTCACAGTCTAAATTATCTGATTAAACAACCCAAACGAAGCGTCAACTTTGCATTGCACAGCTCTTAAATATCAGGCAATTTCTCTTGGCTACCTCGACTGCACACTGTCGCATACAAACAAACAAATGTACTTAACGGCGTACACGAAAAACCACTGTGAGGATGCGTTTTTTTGCTGGTTGCCATACTCAATTTCATTATTGACAATTTACACAATTTGATTTTAAATCAATTTAATGTTGGATCTAGTGTTGATTTAATCATTTCAAATATGTTGGCTTGAACGATTGAATGCTGTCGAATTGTTATGGCAATTCCACATAAGTCTCAGATACGTTCATGCAAAAAGACATTTTTTGACCGTACTCCCAGCGTACCATACAAATCCACTTGAACACTACCAAGTTTCATGTTTCATACAAGATCAACAGAATATACGCTTGTCGACGTGAGAAGCACAAAATGGTATCAAATACACTTTTAGAACGGTTTTCTATCACAAGGTAAAATTTTTCAGATTTCTTGATGAAATCGCGAACATCGCCATCGTCAAATCGAATGAACTCCAATTTCCCACAACAGAGATCAGATTTTCGCTTCCCCATCGACAAATATCAACATTTCGACTCCCCGAACGATTTCAAAAATCCAACTTTCAACTAATCTTCGCTTGCCGGTGTGGTTCTCGCGGCGTGCGCTCGGTGTGGCGCTCCATAGCAGACGTCCCTCTGTCAGTCCAACCGTGTTTACTGAGCGAGCCTACTCATCCATCAACTCTAGTCTCCTTGCGGGACAATTC
>OZ017738.1:296408129-296450629 GCA_963969285.1 Odontomyia ornata
GATACGATATGTTTAGATGGAGTAATTTTTAAACTCCTTCAGGACAAGTTCCCCAGACACCTTGTCGCCATGATGTGTAATATGATACGGGAAATCGTTTGTTGTAACTGATGGAAATCTGGCAACAATGCGCAAGTCCAAGGTCTTGAATGGTCTATAGCAGGGAACAGTTACTGCGCCTATGCTCTTCTCAATTTTCATTCGCAAGCTATTGAACGGCTTTGATTTTAACGTCTCGCCAACGCGATCATTGGTAGCGTTTGCTGATGATCTGATCATCTATACGGCAGACCGAAAAGCTACAATAGTTCATAGAAATCTCCAAAAAATGTTCAATGATGTTCAGCTGTACACTGACAATTGGCGAATGAAAATCAATGCGCAGAAGTGTGAAACAATCTTGTTTCGGACAACGCTGCAGGGGGTCAGTCAAGACCTGAAACGTAATTGGAAAGATTACCACATCATGGCTGGTGAGAGTAGTCTAGAACGGGTTCCACATAAATCCTGTGTTCGATACCTCGGTGTTTATCTCAATCAGTATCTGTACTATATTGAACATGTGAAAATCATGCTCAGTAAGGCACTTAAAGTAGTCATGGCCCTACGAAAGCTCTTTCATTCCAGATACATTGATCAGAAGGTCAAAATTATCTGTTACAAGACCCTGATTAGATCAGAGCGCTAGTACTATGAAAAAATTAAGAGTTTTCGAAAAGAAATGTCTTCGTGCATGTACTGGTTTATACAGAAAGCCTGAGACGGATTGGAAACATTATATATCGAATAGAAGAATTTATCAAACTGCTGAAGTGACGAGGGTCGATATTTTCATATTGAAACTTCTTCGGAATCATATCGCAAGATCTGTGACTGTGAGTGAGAACCCTTGGATTTTACAGCCGTTCCACCCTACAGACGAGTATATTGTGACTTGCCTCGCTACTGGCTTCATTCCTCCAGAAGCATTCGTGTATTTGGACATGAATGGATATGTTTTTGATTCTGACGGCGTCCCAGTCATATATCACATATATCGACGGGCCACCGATAAGAAGATAAAATATCCTCCTAATTTGAGTTCACGAGACCAACGATTTCAATGGAGATACTCATTTGCTAGATTCGTTGAAGCTGATTGAGTTGAGACGGCGCAATCCAGGTATTGGTGGCTGAATGACAATGTCTAAATTATTCGTGTTTATTTTTCAGTTCTGGTGTTGTTCGTTATTTCGTTTTTTTTTTGAGTTTCAGCTCATTATTGCTACATTTAGTGTTGCTGTTTATTTTTGTTAAAAATTAGGTATAGGTTAGGTATATGTAATGTTTTACTATACTCTGTTAGAGATAAGATTAAACACTTAGCTAGGAATATTGTTACAGAATTTTTTTAGTATAAGATAAAGTTTTTGATTGTATTTTATTAGAAATAAGTAACAACATATTAGGTGTAGGATCAAAGTTTCACTGTTGTGTCTTAATTATAAATAATTTTAGGATAGTGTTGGTTGGTTTTTTCTCCTTTTTCCAATTAAATTTTAAAAATATGTGATAATCGTAACTAATTGAATTTGCTATAGTTTTTTTTGATGAAATGAGTTAATGATAACGTATAAATTTAGAGAGCCATTTGGGCCATTAAGTTTTTGATTGTTATGGTTTGGAATTTGCTTTATATTCTTTTAAAATTTATAACGATTAGTATTAAATAAAGCGCTTTTGACTTTGACTTTTAACTAGTTTTTGCCCCCAATTTCGAAACCTATGCGTCTAATTACAATAGCAAAGGTAAAAGCTCGTGGCTTCACGAATTTTGGCTTTCGCCGTCTCCTGTATGTACCTCTATGGGATGTACGCTCAATTTTGTGAGTAACTATATACAGTGACTACTCCAAAAAGTATTCGCTCACTACGCTATTCAAGTAATCTTCTGATAATAATTTTGAAGACATAAATATTAGCACATTATAAAGTTCAATAATTTTAATCATTTATATCTTAAGATTAAAATTAACAATTTCAATATCCTATTAATTCCTAGGAAGAACTAGTGTTATAGGTCGCAAATATAATCTCTATTTAAACATTGGGTTACTCTGAAACTGCTTCACTTCAGTCGTTTTTGAATTTCAGTGCTCAAAAGAATTTTTGGATATAAGAGTAGGTGTACGCAAAAATAAAACGAGGAGTTATGTGACAGAATAAAAAACGGTGTACTCTCCAATGGCGTACTTTACTAGACAGGTTACCAATAATATCGGCACGCATCTCGGCGACGACAAATCGATCACAGAACTCCTCGTGCAACAGATAACTTTAGAGGTTTGATTGAATGTGCTCGCATGGTTGGCATACGAGTACATCAACCAAAAATGCAACACTCCCGCGTCGTTTATAACTTATTTCTGGTGGGAACATTGCGAATCCCTTTGAATCACTCTTTCGGGAGGGAATTTGTGAACGCGTCCGCGACTTGTTCCCCGGTACGCACGTATTTCAGTTCAATCTCTTTCGGCTGAATTTTTTCTCTAACATAATGATATCGTATAGCGATATCTTTCATTTGCCGATGATATTCGGGATTTCTCGCAAGTCTTATCGCGCTCTCGATATCAACGTTTGAAACTGCAGAGCAATTGGTTCTGTTTTCCAAATCGTGCAAAAATTTTCGCAGCGATACAATTTTCTTAGCAGCCGTAGCCGCTGCAATATAATTGCACTTGGTCGTACCGTGAGCCACAATATTTTGCCTTTGTTAGCTCCTACTAACAGCTCCATTTGCGAGAAAGAAAACATATCCGGAGGTCAATTTTCGCGTATCCACGACCCCAGCAAAATCGGCTTCGGCATAATCATAATGCCCGTTAGTGTTCCCGCGGTTTGAGTACTCGATATCGTAAGGTTTTGTTTCTTGCAAATATCGAAATATTCTTTTCATGGGCTCTCAATGAACTGCGGTGTGTGCGTTTAAAAACCAGTTGACATTGACCACTGCGAAAGTAATGTCGGATCGCGAAACAACGAAAAAAAACATGAGGCAACCGTCTGTCACACGATATGGCATTCGCGTCATTCGCATTTTCTTCGGCTTTCAACAAGATCACGTGCGGGTCTGCTGGAATATTGGACCCCTTCCCCTCAGTCATATCAAAACGTTCGAGTATCTGCCTCGCATATGTGCTCTGATCTATAAGCATTCTCTTTTCCGCTCGATCACGCTCGATTTCTACGCCAACAAAATAATGCTCATTACCGACAGTAATACAAATCTAGCTTTTCACACAGTTGATCATTTCATTTACAATTTTGATTGATTTCGACGCAACCAAATCATCATCCACAAACAATGCGAGAATAACACTTTTGCCATCTATCACACTGCGAAACACGCATGGGTCAGGACTGCTTTTCTCAAACTGAACTATTCTGTTTGAGCCCGCACAAAGACTTGTTGAGCTTGAGAACCACTGGACGTTTCTTGGCGATCTGCAGACCTTGAGATGGTTGCATATATTTCCTCTACAAGTTTACCGTATAGAAATGCTGTGTTACAAATATGCAAATACCCAATTGATATGTGTTTAATACATCCTACGTCTGGAACTCGTTTGGCCGGTAGCGCTCGGATTCTAGCTGCCACCACTAGCCTGCTTCTTCGTTTCTCCTTGATCTGCTTCTTGAGTGTCCTCGCCCGGGCCGTGAAGAACTCCCGCTCTTCGTCGGACTTTACGCGTCTCACAAGGCGCCGTAGGTTGCCCAGCTTTTGCCGCAGCCTCACCCGTCTACTACCACGCTTCGGTTCCTCCGGTGTCCCCCTGTCTGCTGTATCCAACGGGACTGCCAGGCGGGCTAGATATGCCTCGAGGGTGATCGCTTGTCACGTGCCTTGAATTGAATTCCGGGGAGTGGGTTCCGGGGTTGTCCACTGCTTCCGAACTGGCTCCCTTTTCCTCGGGTACCTTGTCACCGTTCGAGGACCCGCTAACGGATCAGGGGTCTGATGTTACTGCCAGGCCCCTCGACTGGGCTGTTGGATCCAGTAAGCGCGGCCTGCAAATAGACGTAAGGGGGGTTACAGCTGTTCATGGTGCGCCCTACAATTAATCCGGGCTTGCAACCCTCATACCATAGTTTGCATACAATGGCGCACGTGGATAAAGGCTAGAACCACAGTTTCACCGGCTTGGGACCAAAGAAACTCTAAAAACTTCATCTCCCGTGGATGCCTTCACTATACGTACAAAAAAGGATTGTAGAATGAATCGGAGATTTCCAAAAAGGTCATTACGTTAAAGATTATTTTTGAACACTTTTTAATCATAAATTGGCTAAAACTAGAGTTTCACCGGCTAAGGCCTAAAGAAACTCAGTTTCAGCTCGTTAAAGATTATTTTTGAACACCATTTAATCATAGATTGGCTAAAACTAGAGTTTCACCGGCTTAGACCTAAAGAAACTCAGTTTTAGCTCGTTAAAGAATATTGTTGAACACTATTTAATCATAAATTGGATTATTTTTGAACACTATTTAATCATAAATTGGCTAAAACTAGAGTTTCACCGGCTTAGGCCTAAAGAAACTCAGTTTTAGCTCGTTATACTTACGTTCTATTGATGGCGGAAAATAACACTTCTTTGCAGCGAGCTTCTTGATAAAATAATCGACTTCGGCAGTCTCTCCTCGAGACTTGCGTTAATGCTGGCTCCTTTGTCCAATTCGCTAGTGGGAGTCGTAGACCTTCGATTCAGTTAACCGCAAAACGCTGAGTTTGTTAGTGTGCTAGTTCCCCTTAACCTGCTTTAAGAATTCATTCCTCTCTTGTTCCTCGCGAATAATCTCGTTGCATGAAAAGGTACGCTAGCTCCAATCTTAGGCTTATGCTCTTTTCGTCTTCCGTATTCGTATATCTGAATATTCGACGACTTCTCCTCATATGATTTCTGAGTTCATTGTCGCGGCCAAGTGATACTCAGTTGAGCGGATTGCGCATAGTACACACATTCAATTGTGTACATGCTCCCCATGTGCTCTCAATATGGCAATAGTATGGACTACCATGTATGTGTGTGGAATTCGCCGCGGAGCTAACTTAGTGACTTGACCAATGAAGCGTAAGATATAAGTTCTTATATACAATAAATTGCGATTATGTACTCTGTTTAGGGTGTCGCCGTTCCCTAAGTATGGGCGATGAAGCATCGGGAGCGTAAATAACTGTTATGAATTTCCGAGCAATTAGTATTCGCGTACGCTAATGATTGTTGTCATAACGTGTCGTGAGCGGGGCATGGGGGCATGATCAACTGTTATGAATTTCCGAGCAATTAGTATTCGCATACGCTAATGATTGTTGGCGTAACGTGTCGTAAGCGAGGCATGGGGGCGTGATTAACTGTTATGGAATTTCGAGCAATTATTACTCGTATATGCATATTACATCCCCTGTTGAATAAAGGGATCCAATTCCTGGGAGAGGAATTGGATAGCGTAGCTTTTGCGGATTATACGAATGTCTGAAGTATACGTCCCATTTACGGCAACTGTTAACTCGGCGACAACAGATCGATCACAGAACTCCTCTCGTGCAGCAGATAATTTTAGAGCTTTGATTGAATGTGCTAGCATGGTTGGCATACGAGTACATCAACCAAAAATGCAACACTCCCGCGTCGTTTATAACTTATTTCTGGTGGGAACATTGCGAATCCCTTTGAATCACTCTTTCGGGAGGGAATTTGTGAACGCGTCCGCGACTTGTTCCTCGGTACGCACGTATTTCAGTTCAATCTCTTTGGGCTGAATTTTTTCTCTAACATAATGATATCGTATATCGATATCTTTCATTTGCCGATGATATTCGGGATTTCTCGCAAGTCTTATCGCGCTTTCGATATCAACATTTGAAACCGCAGAGCAATTGGTTCTGTTTTCCAAATCGCGCAAAAATTTTCGCAGCGATACAATTTTCTTAGCAGCCGTAGCCGCTGCAATATAATTGCACTTGGTCGTACCGTGGGCCACAATATTTTGCCTTTGTTAGCTCCTACTAACAGCTCCATTTGCGAGAAAGAAAACATATCCGGAGGTCAATTTTCGCGTATCCACGACCCCAGCAAAATCGGCTTCGGCATAATCATAATGCCCGTTAGTTTTCCCGCGGTATGAGTACTCGATATCGTAAGGTTTTGTTTCTTGCAAATATCGAAATATTCTTTTCATGGCCTCTCAATGAACTGCGGTGTGTGCGTTTAAAAACCGGTTGACATTGCCCACTGCGAAAGTAATGTCGAAAAAAAACATGAGGCAACCGTCTGTCACACGATATGGCATTCGCGTCATTCGCATTTTCTTCGGCTTTCGACAAGATCACGTGCGGGTCTGCTTGAATACTGGACCCCTTCCCCTCAGTCATATCAAAACGTTCGAGTTTCTGCCTCACATATGTGCTCTGATCTATAAGCATTCTCTTTTCCGCTCGATCACGCTCGATTTCCACGCCAACAGTAGCTAGAGAATACCAGTTCTGGAGCACTGTTTTCATATAAATTTCAAATGTTGTCCAGGGTGTGTGTCTTGGGTGTATGGGTGTGTATATTAGGGTGGAATGGGTAGGTGCCTGAGGTAAGAAGGTATGAGTCTGGAATAGGTGTGGATGTCATGGATGGTTGCGGCGAGGGTGTGGATCTTAGGTATGTAGGTATGTGTATCAGTTTGGTATAGGTGAGTGCCTGGGATGAGTATGTATGGGCCTTAGATAAGTATAGATCCATTTCACGATATGGTGTGGTTGGTTCCTAGTCTCCCATACAAAATGAAAAATTGATTCATGTCTAGGATAGTCCTAAGTATTTCAATTAATACGTGTAGATTAAAGACCTAGATTTCTCAGCGTATGTTTACATAGCGTTAATATTTATGTTTTAAGCCTTTGACGCTTTTAGCTATAGATAATTATACTATCGATGTTTTTTATTCATCTGAAAGGATTACCTATTTATGTCTTAGTTTTAATAATCTTTAGAGCTTACATATAAATTTCACTCATCCATTCATTTAATTATATGAGTTTTTCACATTACAAAGAGAATGCGGATATCAATTCCTAAATATTCCCATGATATTTTTTTTATCAATTTCCCAAGTCCATGTGGTAAAAAGGTCAAGATACATGAACCCATAAATCATTTACATGGCTGTCTGTATTCTACAGACGATCCTTTACAATCTCAAGTACCTCCCGCAGCGTTTTTTCTTATCGCATGCACTCGCATGCATCCATATGTGACATATTCTTGAAGATGTTTTTTCACATGTGATATGGAGTGAGTTAATCTTTTCCATGTTAGGGAAAGGCTATTAGTACTTGTGGTTAAATTTTATTAGGTGATAATTGGATATGGCTTCTAGTGATCGTATTGATGAGTATAGAAGCTAGTTAAGTGAGATAAATGTATGGTGATTATGGGCTCATGATTTATGAGGTGCCGCTTGTGGTAATCCCTATGATGGGAACATTGGGTAGTGTATGCATGTTACTTGATATATGTCGAAATTTGAGTATGAGAATTTTGAATGTTAGAGTGAAATAAAAGATTTATTTCTTCTTTTTCATATAAACTTGTTTATTGTAGAATACCATTGACTAGCAAATACAAATAAATATTGATACAATTTTGTACTGCACATCGGATGTACTGTTTTTTATCATTATGAATTCGACAATATGTTGAATAATTTTTAAGTTCACTTAACTTAGGTATATTTAATTGTATGATATCAGCAGTTGGTAAATATCGCTTGAGAATCTGTTCTTTTATATCTCCTTTGATGTATATTGTACTGTTTGTAAAGGTGCTCATTATGTTTGGTAGTTCATTATAGCTAATATCTCCGTCACTCCAGTGTAATCCATTGATGTTTTCGATTTCATAATCGTTTTGACGACATGCCTTTGAAGATAGCTCCTGATGTGGATACGGAGGCTTGAAGTGATTAAGTATAGGAGATATGGTTCCAAGCGGAAGAATGACGAGCTCTTTGATGAAATATTGATGGTTGTTTCCGGAAATAAATTGTATGTCGAAGATAAACTTGTCCATGGCGGGGAAGTCAACAACTAGTAAAAATTAGTATCTTTTCCGTTATTTATATATCAATCTGGTTTGACTATGTTTAATGCTTTGCAGTAGAAACGTGAGATATGAGTATAATGTCTTGTTTTATTAGTTTAAAGATATATTTCGTTTCTCGCTCATATGAATGACAAATACATGTATCGGCCCCTGATGTGGCATCAGAGTCAGACCATTCACAGGATTCGTAATGCTTGCCGTATTGATTGGTTACTTTCTCTCCCATATTTTTGTATTCAAGTATATAATTCTCTATGAATGCTCGATGCTCAGGAAAGATGTCAGGATATTCACTCAAGAAATATTCGAGAATCATTTTGAAGGTCTTAACTGCTTGGTTGTTGATCAAGTTCTAATCATATAATGCTTCTAGTTTAGTTTATATAAAGGGGAAGCAGCAAAATGAGGTCTTTTTATTGATATGCTATATCTGTCCTCCAATTTGACTTCCTTCTTCACAGGAAATATGTCTTGTTTCACGGCTTAGTTTGGAGGGGCAAGCAAATGGTAGCTTATTGCTTGTTTCACATATTGCGCCCATTATAAAACTATCTAGTAAAAATAGTCCATTCAGCATAGTTACACATGAAACTTGAATATACTTACCAAACGTCTCAAACTTAATATGTTGCGATGGCTTGAATTTGTAATCAATGTTGAAACTTATAAGGATAGGTTCTCCATTTCTTAAACGTAGACTTATGACCTCCTTGACCCGTTAAATACACCTCGAAATATTTATCATTAACAATTATGTCTATCATTCGAAAATAAATCCATGAATGTTGACAAATACAGTATGGGATATGGCTTCGAATCACATCCACCCAAAACATTATGACACGTTCTTTTGTTGAGATCTCTTGAATAAATGTAGTATTCCATCTATGCTTTTCACATTTATACACGTTTTGTTTTTGTTAAGAGTCACATTTATTGTAGATAAACATCTATGGTATATTTTTGTTGTTTTTAAAAATTGTTTAACATAGTCCATCCAGTATTTATACGGTCAATCTTAGTTTCTTTTTTTCCTACTTATTGCTTCAATGTTTGAGTTGTAAGAGGGTTGTATGAAAATAGCTTATCATGTAAGAGCAGGCAATACGCAGAAGTATTCTCCGGAATATTCTTCGAAGTACGGAACTCCACTCGAACATCCACTAGGCCTGTTTTGATTGACTCATTTTGCCGTGAACAGTCTATTACGACTAGGGGTGCTATTGATTTGAACTGCTCCCTGCTTATGAGTGGCTGTGATATTTTATTGTAATAGGATGATTGAAATTTACAGTACATATCGTAAAGTAGTGCAAACTGATCTTTGTCAAAATTGATGTTTAAATCATGATATGGATAGATTTCTGAGTTCAGATGAACTTTAAAATCGGTCAAGCTACATGTATCAAACTTTGACGCATCCTTTGATCCATCGTTTTTTCGTGCAGTTTGAAAAGCGAATATTACATAGCGTGGTTTTTCCAATTGGTTTGATGTTTTAACCGACCATGTATGATGAGTTGTTTGTGGAACTGATGGCAGTTCATACAAATCCCAGGATCACCACTGCAGCTTATAAATTTTCATTGAACATGATGATTCAGTCATGTAAAGTTGTGAATTTACATCAGTTCTTGATTGAATTAGAACTAGCTCATGCCGTGCATTCATTATGATTTTTTTAAAGTCCTCAGCGAATCCTAAGAGCATAATCAGTGGAATACAGAAATTAAAAGTTGCATCCGCGTTTACACTCAAATTCTCAATTGACCAGCAAGCGTTGACAAGCATTTTGCTTTCGTTTTCTGACAGAGATATGGTATTTTTAATTGTTGATGTCACCCCTGGATTTTTTATGCGATCAATTTCAATGCCATTCAATTCATATCGAACCTCTTCAAATAGAAAAGTGATAGCATTATTTGTTAGTTTAACTTCATTCGGCTTTGCAGTCTTGTCTCCTTTGAATATTTGTCCCTCAATGTAAATGTAGCTCTCGCTTGGGTGTAAATAGAGATCTTGATTTTGGATAGCGATTCGTATTTCATTATTGTTAAACGAGCAAACGAATGGTGAGTAGCTATGATATTAATTTTCGATATACTATTATCGTAATAAACAGTTTCCATTACATCTAGCATGTCGATCATTAATTTTACTTAATTCAATTTTCTTTCAGAATAAAACCCTGCGATATTAGAAATCTTTTGTTCTTAGCTGATAATGTTTTTCGCTGAGCAGTCTCTGTTGCTTGATGTTTCGAAGCTATGGACTGAATGTTGTTGGTGTAACTCGCGTTAAGGTTTTTATTTATTTTCACGTTATAAATTTGCATAGTCTATAGGTTTCAAGTGAAGTCTTATTGTAATACTCTCGCCTCTAAAATTCACTAAATCACCGTCCTGGTCCACAAGTCGTAAGACTATTGTGCTGATTCTCCTAGAGTTGACTGGTAAATATATCACATTCTTTGGCACTTCCACTATTTTATACCCTGGCGCAACTGTTGATGAGAACTCGTGAACTGTATGTACCTTTGAGCTATTTGAAAATGATCCACTTATAATATTACATTCCACCCGAATTGTACTGACTTTGATTATATTGACAGGCAAGTCTGATTTATGTGTAAGATTTGGGGTGAGTACTTGCTTACTGAATCCAAGTAGTGGCCCAATAGAATTTTCCTTGTTGAAATATATAGGTGAATTGCTCCTGATTTCAATTTGAAGCGTGTTGTTATTTGCAATCATAAATACATGAAAATTTTCTCCGGACTTGTCCAAGGCATCGGTAATATACTTGGCAATATCATCAATTTCATATGATCCTATTGGTATTTCAATCAATAGATCGCCGATGTGAAATAAGTTATTTGTTGAGTCAACGTTAGGAATTGAGTTATAAGTCTGAAAATCAACCAGCCCACATACGTAATCAGATTGAAGTTCCAGTATAGGGAAGTAGTCAGCGCTTAGCACTGAGGCATTGCCTGTGAAAGTTAATGCATAGGACATGATTACTTGAACCGAATTAGCAATTTTTCTGTAAATTACCTTTATTTATATGATTTATCTCTCCCATGCTGACGCAATAAAAACATTAAGCACATATGACCACAAACTACTGTATCAAAACGTTGATACTTCATATAATTATAACTAATATTTTGTCCAAGATACTTTATGATCTCCATTGAAGGCTGAAGATTTCCAAAGCTGTCAAAGTATTCAATATTTTTGTTCTTTTTGCTGTATGCCACCGAATGTGTTCCTGGTCCTGAAGAGTTGTCTAGATTCACTATTCCACATTCATATTTTCTTGGTTTTCTCGGTAAAGCGTCACGCATAAACACTCCTCTAAAATGTTAAATGTGTTTTCGACAGAATTTATTCAAGTCCAAATCATTTAATGGTCTATTGGGTAGCGTCTCTATAAGTTTTTTGCAGGTTTCAGGAAAAGTCCAAGTCCTTTTTTGTATGGTTTCAAATAAACACCATGGCCGACTGCTATTTCTTCCATTTTTTTATTGTGTCGAATAGCTTCTTCCAATTTTTCCTTAGCATTTCGTGCCGTATTAAAAGCATTTGCAACTGCTGACCCACCACCAATAAGTGATCCAATAGCAGCGAGTATTGGAATTATGGGTAGCACTCCTCCAGTTTTCGGGATAGGTATGACCCGAGGAATGTTGATGGGCTTCTTACGATTTTTTAAAACAAATTTTGCTGCATTAGTAGCGATTCTAATTGCATCTGCAGTACTTTGAGGGTTGGATTGCTTCAATACATGATATGTTCGTCTCACAATATGTTTAAAAGATGGAGCTTTATTATTTTTTATGACTTTTGTCTTTTTCATTCCCTGTTTTTTGTTGTTTTTCTTCCGTCGTTCAAGACCCATCCCTAATTTGGCCTTCGCATTCATTAAACTAGTAACGAGCCATGCACTTGCATGCTCACGTAAACTTGCATCCCTAGATTTAACTCGCTCCCAGGCCTTTGCGGCTAATATGCGGTCAGCAATATTCCGATTTTCTGTATCTTTGTGTTTAGAATAGGCTATATCGTGGTCTTTGCAAGCCTTATCCAATGGATTTATTCCAGGATCACCTCGTTCTAAACGGTCTCTTAATTTTGTACCAGGACCACAATATTGATAACCGGGAATATGTAATTCAAACGGGAGATTGCTTATAACAGAATTAAATACACCAGCTCCTCTTGCTGACACCGGTAAATTAGCGACTTCATAGGTCAACATACTGCTTATATACCTTTTGACTTGCTCATGCTTCAAATAAATAACTTATAAAAATGATGGCAATGTTATTTAAGCAATGGTTTTTATTGTAAAAATGGTAGTCAGTTTAAAAATGCGGTTTATCAAACAACGCACATCTCTTCCAATTACAAATATTTCTACTGCTGAGCACACCGGAGAAGGGAAACATGGATTTCTACTGCCAAACAGCATCCGGTCACTCATTGTAGGTCCATCAAACTGTGGGAAAACTAATTTAATGCTAACACTGATCACACATCAAAACGGTTTAAAGTTTGAAAATATTTATATATACTCAAAATCCCTACTACAGCCACAATATCAATATTCGAACCAAGTTCTAGGACGGATCAAAGACATGGGATATTATACGTTCTCTAATAATTCAGTGATCACTCCACCAGAGTATGTAAAACGGAATTCTGTGTTTATATTTGATGACATAGCATGCGAGCAACAAAACAATGTACGAGAATATTTTAGTATGGGTAGGCATCATGACGTTGATTGCTTTTATTTGTGTCAAACTTATATCCGGATTCCAAAACATTTGATTCGAGACAATGCCAACTTTATTATAATCTTTAAACAAGATGAAATGAATTTGAGACATACTCGTATACATAGCGACCACGTGAACAGTGGCATGTTGTTCAATCAGTTCCGCGATATATGCAAAGAATGTTGGCAGAATGATTATGGTTTCCTAGTAATTTATAAAAATAGTAGAATAGACCGAGGGAGATACCGTAAAGGATTTGATACGTTCATTAAGCTATAAATTAAAGGAGCATTCAATATTTCTCACTAGTCAATCTCCAACATTGAACTTTAACAGACAGGGCATCTGCTAAACGGATAGCTAAATAGACAGGGCATCTGCTAAACAGACAGCTAAACAGAAATTAACTGAAAAAAAAAAATAGAAATGCAGAACCAACAGATTTATCGTAAGAAAAGACCTCTTAAAAGTAGACCTAATACGAGGATTGAAAATGATGAACGCATAATCAAAGACATAATTAAAACGTCCAAGATCATACGAAAGAAATTCAATTTGCTCAAGACGGGTAAGCAAATGAGTGGGATAAAAATTGAGGAAGACCTGAAACCGATCACAGAGCCGTTGAAAGAGCTCGTTAAGAAAGCAGAGATTTCGAAGGATGTCCCTGTACTTAAAAAAGAAGAGCCTAGTGATGAACAGACTTTTATCAAAGATGATTTACTAGATAGAACTCTGCAAACAAGTGATGAATTTTACAACACTGTTTCTACATCAACACGTATTAAGGAAGAATTAAGATCTGATTCATATTCACCCAACTTGTACAAGTATACGAGATGTGCTCAAAAAATATCGCGAATTTTGTTTTTTTTTCAAAAATTATTTATTTATTCATGAATATCTATTTTGTCCCCTTCAAAGTAATCTCCATGAGATATTATACACTTGTGCCAACGGTTTTTCCAATCTTCGAAGCACTTCAAAAAATCATTTTTTTTAATCTTGTTCAGCTCCTCCTTCGATGCCGTCAAGCGTAGCGTAACGTCGTCCTTTCATGGGCCTCTTCAGTTTAGGAAACAAGAAAAAGTCACAGGGGGCCAGATCTGGGGAATACGGTGGCTGCGGCATCATTAGTGTGTTGTTTTTGGCCAAAAAGTCGCGCACAAGCAACGATGTGTGAGCAGGGGCGTTATCGTGGTGCAAAAGCCAATTTTTGTTCTCCCACAAATCCGGGCGTTTCTGGCGGATTGCTTCGCGCAAATTGCGCATTACTTGCAGGTAATATTCCTTATTGACCGTTCTTCCCTGTGGCAAGAACTCATGATGCACCACGCCCCTGCAATCGAAGAAAACTGTCAGCAAAACTTTCACATTCGACCGAACTTGGCGCGCTTTTTTCGGTCTTGGTTCATGCGGCAGCTTCCATTGAGATGATTGAGCTTTGGTTTCCACGTCATAACCATAAACCCACGATTCGTCACCAGTTATGACCCTCTGGAGCAAATTTGGTTCGTCGCGGACAGAGTTTCACATCTCATTAGCAATGTTCATGCGTTGCTGTTTTTGGTCGCAATTGAGCAATTTTGGTACGAATTTCGCGGCGACCCGTCTCATGCCCAAATCGTTGATAAAAATCGAATGGCACGAGCCAATCGATATGTTTAGGTCCTCAGCAACTTCTCTAACGGTGATTCGACGATTGGCCAATACCATTTTCTCCACTTCATTAATTTTTTCGTCTGTTGTTGAAGTGTCCGGGCGTCCGGCACGCTCTTCGTCGTTCACATCTTCTCGGCCTTCTAAAAACATTTTGTACCACCGATAAACGTTGCTTCGGTCCAAGGTAGCTTCTCCGTATGCCACAGTCAACATTCGGAATGCATCCGCGCACTTAATTTCGTTTTTCACACAAAATTTGATACACGTTCTTTGATCCATTTTTTTGAATAAGTAAAAATCGAAGACGATTGAAAACACGTGCAAGTAAAGCAGCTATCACCAATCAAGTGAACATTCAAAATAGCCGAGCTTGTCGGCATAAGTGACAGACATGAGTACCAACATAACGTCACAAAAAAATCGAAATTCGAATATACGTAACCCGCGAAAATTCAAAATTCGTGATACTTTTTGAACACACCTCGTATACAATCAGTTGGTGACAAAGGTTCAGATACCAAATATGGAGTATACAAAGATTATAAGAGTCAAAGGTTGAAGATTGGGAATTCATTCATAGACTTTGCTCCCGACAGTACGATTCAAGTTGCCAATGTAAATTATGATGGAACCAATGGGCTACTAGAGTTATTGTTCAAAAAATTCCCTCGGAACTATATCCAACTTGATTTGGATGCGTATAAAGATATATTGCATAAGACCAATGCATTTTATCGGAACTATGATGAGAATGAACAAATATCGGGAAGCAAATCACACAAATACAGGAAGATTATTAAAGGTCTCACTGGAAATAATAGCGTACATACTAGAGAGGGACTAATGCAACTGCCAAAAGAACGAGTGGATTATATCTATTGGGATGATCCTAATGAGTTAGTTGAAAGATTAATATTACTGATAGGCTCTACACAAGCTGGGAACAATAGTCACAACAATGAAATCTTAGCTATTATCGAAGAGTTGCGAGAAACTGATATCATTATTTAAGTATTGTAGAGGTAGGTATCTCAAACACTTTCATTATGAGTGTTGATAAGTTTGGACGTATTGCTCTAGGTCATGCGGTAGAAGGAAGGCCTGGACCACCAGGGAGAACGGGACCCCGAGGACTACGTGGTGAAGGATTTCATCTAACAGCAGACGGTGATTACGATCTAAAATTAAAACGAATGAAAAGACTTGCTGACCCAATTGATGAGAGTGATTCTGTCACCAAGAGATACGTGGATACAAATTTGGTAGAGTTTCAAAAAGATGTAACAAATATTTGTACAAAACTGGATCAATCCGTTTCAATGCAACTGACTAAAATCAAAGACGTTGCTACCGACCAGAGTATAAATACCGGGAATATGATTGAAAATATTGGTGATAAAATTACACAGGCTACTTTAACACATGAAACAGAAACACGAAAATTCTTGCATGATCAATATGAGCTTATTAAAGAACAAAATGCCCTATTAGAGAAAAAAAAGATTAGAAGATTAGAAGAAATGTATGCTGCCAGCAAGGGAAGAATGGAACAGTTTTATGTCAATATTATGGCGGAAATGACAAAACTTTACAAAAAAATAAACGAAAATTAAGCGCTCTCTACATTATATAAATAGTGTATAAAGACTAATTATGACCAGAACTGTATGAAACTTATTAAGGAGAAACATGAGTAAAATAAATGTTGTCAATGAGCTACACAGGCCTGCTAGAAAAAATTTCCCACGACGACGAGTGATCATAAAAGGGCTCGATGATTTATGGCAAGCGGATCTGGTTGAAATGGGAGCATATCGATCTGAAAACAAAGGCTATGCATTTCTTCTTACCGTAATAGATACTTTCTCAAAATATGCTTGGACTGTAGCAATCAGAAGCAAAACCGGAAAGGAAGTACAGGCTGCAATGCAATCCATTTTCAAAAGTGGTAGGGTACCTAACAACCTGCAAACTGATGATGGCAAAGAGTTTTTCAACCGAAATTTCCAACAACTTATGGAAACATATAACATAAATCATTACTCAACGTACAGCATTAAGAAAGCATCTATAGTCGAACGATTTAACAGAACTCTCAAAAACATGATGTGGCGTCAGTTCAGCATAAATGGCTCTTACAAATGGATTAATACTATCAAGAATCTTACCAACCAATACAATAGGACCATCCATCGTACAATCAAAATGAGACCAATTGATGTCAACAAATCGAATGAATCCCAATTACTCATTTCTGCATACAATCATACTAAGGCTTATGGCTGGCCAAAATACAAAGTAGGAGACTATGTCCGCATCAGTAAATACAAGCATCTATTTGAAAAGGGTTACACTCCAAACTGGACAACTGAAATATTCAAAATACATAGAATTCAGCTCACAAACCCTGTTACATATTTATTGGCTGATTATCAAGGCAACCCTGTTGAAGGCGGTTTTTATGAGAAGGAACTAAGTAGGACCAAATATCCAAATGATTTCTTAGTGGAAAAGGTATTAAAGACAAAAGGAGACAAAATCTTTGTGAAATGGCTTGGATTTTCAAAAGACCATAATTCATGGATTAATAAAAATGATTTATTGTAACAAAAATATAATAATAAAATGACTTACATGATAATACAATATATTGTATGTTTTCTTATGAACTAAAACTATGAATTTATCATATGATTGCCCCATGCCAAAGTATTATAAGAGTTTGGAATCAGGAAACGCTTATCATCATCTCCAGAAAGACTTATTTTATTGACTAATCTAGTATAAATAAGGTGCTTATCACATCTAAATGTATACATTTTACTAAATAATTTTAATTTCGTATCCTCTACACATTTCATAAAATCTGATGGCTCAATTTCATTATTTACAACCGATTTTTTGATGCATTTAATTTTTTTTATACATGACTTATCTGTAATAATGCAATATGACTTTGCTTTTGTTCCAATAAACTCTGCTATGGGATCTATGGGGCTTTCATCTTTAAATTTACCCAATACTTTTTTATTCACTTGAGGAATATTATGTACATTATTTTTAAGGGTAATTGCTGGTATCAAATAAATTTATATTATTTTTAATATCAACATAAACGTCCTCAGTTTTTACATTATAGATAAAAGAGTCTGTATCCATATATAAAAGTTGAGCCTGACTATTGTACTTATTTTTGATAAAACTATAATGAAAATCATACGTCAACGTTTTTGACACATCAAGAATTGCCATGCCGATATAAATTGGCTTATCATATTTAACATTGATTCGATCCATTTGAATGAGAACTAAATCTTCGTTAATTACTTTACAACTATGAAAATTAGGTCGACTAATGTAGTAATGAGCTCCTTTCTTTTTTCCGACATTATCCCAATGGGTTGAGACCTTAACATTTACATAATTATCCACATTTTCCATGGTTTTTCCAAATACACTATTGTTCATTAATTTGTAGAAATCTTTTTCAAAATCATTAGTTGCCTTAGTACGCATTTCAGTATTTAAGTCTATATATTTTTTTAACCATGGCGATTGACTAAATTCTATCGCACGATGTATTTTAACTAATTTCAGTCCTGCACGTAAACACTGTTTTGAATATCTATAGTGGATAATATAATTACGTTTATTTGATTCGGTTGCGATCAGTTTCTTACATTTAGAGGTTTCAAGAGGTGGGATGCGACTTTCGGGGCAAAATGGAAGATCATTGTGTAGCTCATGGAGGTCTTCTGGATAGTTTAAATCAACGGATAAAATTAACCCCTTGGAAGCAGTGTCCTCAACATTCAGAATATCTAAACATTGGATTTCCTCATTGCTTAGTCAGCGAAAACCATTGATGGGTAAATATTGACTCATTGCCCAACCGTATAGGTTATTTGCATCAATATACAGAATATAGTTACTCTCAAGATCAGGGTTATATGAAGTTATATATTTATTGTTTGTCTTTGAATATCTTTAAGTGCATTGACAGGGTCCTTCTCTAATTCCCTGCTTCACGAAATTGTACATATCAATATCTGTTAGCAATTCGAGCTCAACTTTAGTGCTTTTGAGCATGCTATCCCAGCTGAGTGAAGGGACCGTAAAATAATGAGCTGGATCTAGTCCATAGATTTGCTGGCATACATTTCTAAATTCTTCAAATATATCGGTTAAGAGGAGCACATCTGTTATTAAGTAAACATCAGAGTACTGCCCTAGTGTTTGACAATTGAATTTTTCCCATACATTTTGAGCATGCTTATACTCTTCATCACTGATCCCGCTATTTTGTAGTGTACTGTAAAAATATGATTTGGCAGGCAGGTATGTTTCATCAAGTTTGGTGAAGGAATCTATACAGTCGTATGGGAAAACCCCCTTTCTTACCGCGAGGTTGAACAAACTATCGTCTGAATGATACCTTTTTGTCTCGTGAAGTTTATCGAAACTTAAGTTCTTAGCTAGCTTATCCAAACTACAGCCCATATAATGATAAGAATCAATAAATCTTAATGTTATTGTTTCATTATCAACCTTCATGTATTTGAAAAATCCAATATATTTTTCCTTATTTTTAGGAATAACCTCAATATTACCAGAATCTTCTCCAAAGTTCTGAAATATGAAATGAGCATCATATCCACTAAGATTATGGAAGACTATGGGTACAAAATTGGGAACTCTATATAGAATATTACATTTGCTACAAGCTGCACCTCTAAAGACTCCTGTAAAATGACAATGATCTCTTACTTTCCGGGTTTCTGAGTCAAACTTTTCATCACAAATATGACAAGACACTGCGTTTAAAAACTTCTCTTCTTCCTCATTGGACAATTGCATGGGCTTGTTCACCTTTAAGATCCTAAATAAACGTTTCACATCTTCCTGCAGCCTACTTAGGAAAACCTTAGGGCAGCCGCTGCCTCTGAAAATTTCTAATTTATTCAGGGATGAATCATAGCTGCACTTTATATAATATGCAACGCTATATGGTACATGAACGTGAGTAGTCTCTGTAAATGAACACTGAGGGTCTGGAGAACATGATTCTATTGGTTGCAATAATGCTTCAAAATCAGCATAGACTATAAATGGAACTTTGATCTGCTTTCCTACATTTTTAAACTTTAAATATTTTTCCTCTTCTGATGGTAAAATTGTATGGATCTTGTTACAATCATGTTTGATATGCTCATTATATCGCTCAATGCTGGTGAATTTAATAAGGCATCCATCACAGAGGTAAGACATATGACCATCTTTACTCATTCCACTATTCACAAGTTGACTTAAATTTTTTATCCAGCAATAATGTCCTATAGTACCTCTTTCATTTTCCACATAAAGTAGATTTATATGGCTCCTAGAGGCTAGTCTGTTTTTGGAAAAATAGAATGGACCCTCAATAGACCCCTTTTTCCAGCCATAGACATTTACGCTCAAATTATTTTTTTCCTCGAAAATGGGAATCTCTTTGAAAGAAATAGGGAACGTAATACCATCCAAGTTCAAAATAGTTGAGTAATGGGGATATGAGTTGACACGACTACAGCTATGCTCAGCAGGATGAAGAGCAGAAACGATAGCCCAAGCAAAACATGCATGATCGGAGTTTTTTATATTTACACATGCTTTTTTTGACATAACTTCTTTTGGTAGAGGTAGATAAGATCCTCCGTGAAAGGGTGTATACTTATTTATGTTAATCTGTAAATAAAGGACCTGTTGGAATGCCCAGCCACTATCCCTCTCTTGAAATTCCTCACTTTTTTTCACGATAACATCACGAAAATCTTTGTAAACATACTCAAGGTCGCAACCCCTGGTAATAATCACATTCTTTGTATTGAATGATTTTAAATCGCTTATATCATTCTGGCTACTTAAATCAAATTTTATAAAAACAGAAAATAGTTCTAAATTGACTTTTATAGCAGTGAGCTCTTGAAGGTGAGCACTAATAAGATCTTTGAAACAATGGCTCTCATTTTTAAAAAACTCTACAATACTTAAATTCTTATTTTCGTTAATGATTTGGTACGTTGCTATTCGAGTAGCAAATGCTTGCGAAATTTTCCTCACTTTTTCCTGATCACCACTATTGATTTGAGATGCATTTTTTTATGCTCATTACTCCTTAAATGGCTCTTGAAAAATTGTTCGGATTCTAGCTGCCACGACTAGCCTGCTTCTTCGTTTCTCCTTGATCTGCTTCTTGAGTGTCCTCGCCCGGGCCGTGAAGAACTCCCGCTCTTCATCGGACTTTACGCGTCTCACAAGGCGCCGTATGTTGCCCAGCTTTTGCCGCAGCCTCACCCGTCTACTACCACGCTTCGGTTCCTCCGGTGTCCCCCTGTCTGCTATATCCAACGGGATTGCCAGGTGGGCTAGATATGCCTAGAGGGTGATCGCTAGTCACGTGCCTTGAATTGAATCCCGGGGAGTGGGCTCCGGGGTTGTCCACTGCTTCCGAACTGGCTCCCTTTTCCTCGGGTACCTTGTCACCGTTCGAGGACCCGCTAACGGATCAGGGGTCTGATGTTACTGCCAGGCCCCTCGACTGGGCTGTTGGATCCAGTAAGCGCGGCCTGCAAATAGACGTAAGGGGGGTTACAGCTGTTCATGGTGCGCCCTACAATTAATCCGGGCTTGCAACCCTCATACTATAGTTTGCATACAATGGCGCACGTGGATAAAGGCTAGAACCACAGTTTCACCGGCTTGGGACCAAAGAAACTCTAAAAACTTCATCTCCCGTGGATGCCTTCACTATACGTATAAAACAGGATTGTAGAATGAATCGGAGATTGCCAAAAAGGTCATTACGTTAAAGATTATTTTTGAACACTTTTTAATCATAAATTGGCTAAAACTAGAGTTTCACCGGCTAAGGCCTAAAGAAACTCAGTTTCAGCTCGTTAAAGATTATTTTTGAACACCATTTAATCATAAATTGGCTAAAACTAGAGTTTCACCGGCTTAGACCTAAAGAAACTCAGTTTTAGCTCGTTAAAGAATATTGTTGAACACTATTTAATCATAAATTGGATTATTTTTGAACACTATTTAATCGTAAATTGGCTAAAAATAGAGTTTCTCCAGCTTAGGCCTAAAGAAACTCAGTTTTAGCTCGTTATACTTACGTTCTATTGATGGCGGAAAATAACACTTCTTTGCAGCGAACTTCTTGATAAAATAATCGACTTCGGCAGTCTCTCCTCGAGACTTGCGTTAATGCTGGCTCCTTTGTCCAATTCGCTAGTGGGAGTCGTAGACCTTCGATTCAGTTAACCGCAAAACGCTGAGTTTGTTAGTGTGCTAGTTCCCCTTAACCTGCTTTACGAATTCATTCCTCTCTTGTTCCTCGCGAATAATCTTGTTGCATGAAAGGGTACGCTAGCTCCAATCTTAGGCTTATGCTCTCTTCGTCTTCAGTATTCATATATCTGAATATTCGACGACTTCTCCTCATATGATTTCTGAGTTGATTCTCGCGGCCAACTGATACTCAGTTGAGCGGATTGCGCATAGTACACACATTCAATTGTGTACATGCTCCCCATGTGCTCTCAATATGGCAATAGTATGGACTACCATGTATGTGTGTGGAATTGGCCGCGGAGCTAATTTAGTGACTTGACCAATGAAGCGTAAGATATAAGTTCTTATATACAATAAATTGCGATTATGTACTCTGTTTAGGGTGTCGCCGTTCCCTAAGTATGGGCAATGAAGCATACATTGTTTGTTGGCTCGTGCGATGACCGAGGCATCGGGACCGTAAATAACTGTTATGAATTTCCGAGCAATTAGTATTCGCATACGCTAATGATTGTTGTCGTGACGTGTCGTAAGCGAGGCATGGGGGCATGATCAACTGTTATGAATTTCCAAGCAATTAGTACTCGCATACGCTAATGATTGTTGTCGTAACGTGTCGTAAGTGAGGCATGGGGGCGTGATTAACTGTTATGGAATTCCGAGAAATTAGTACTCGCATGCGCTAATGATTGTTGTCGTAAGGTGTCGTAAGCGAAGCATGGGGGCGTGATTAACTGTTATGGAATTCCGAGCAATTGGTACTCGTATATGCATATTTCATCCCCTCTTGAATAAAGGGATCCAATTCCTGGAGGAGGAATTGGATAGCGTAGCTTTTGCGGATTATATTAATATCTGAAGTATACGTCCTATTTACGGCAACTGTTTGCTCCGACGCCTCCTGTCCCTTATATACTATTAATATTCTTAGTTAATATTAAAACATTACTCTCTTAAAATTTTCTTTTCATATTGCTAACTACTATATAATTGGTTATTAATTTTAGGCTAATTGCTCAAGTCTGCCAAAGGGTTAGAATTTAATTCTGCTTTTCCACGTTTAATAAAAGTATTAATTACCGATAATACTCTAAGTATCTTACTCTACAGTAAAAACTCTAAAATAAAACGGAAATTTTCATCATATACAATTATGTCATTTGACCATAATGATTAAAATTCTTCCCTTCCTCACGATGGTCGGGTATTTATAAACCATTCAACTCTCCGTTCTATGTTTGCTTGTTAGAAACCAATTACAAGCGTGTTTAATGTTTCTCATGAAAACTTTCAACGACTGGATTGGTTTCGCTTCCTAATCCATTTCGCTTTTAACCTTTTCTTTTTATGTTTGTTTTTTTTTTTTTAATTTCTTAGTTTTAGTTACTTTACAATTCAGGAAATTAACAAGATAATTTCTCTTTAAAAACAATTTACTCTCATTACAATCCTGTTTTATCTCTAATTCTCTGGCATTTTTAACAATGATACTTCTTTCACCTTACATCTCTATTTGCGGTTTATTATTTTGCATTATCTCACAACTACTTTCCGAAAACTAGAATCCATTTGGGATGTTGCTATATTTCTTTTGTTAATCAGAATAAATTCATAACTCGTTTATTATGTTTGAGCACCCTTTTATTTAATTAAATTAGAAAATAGATTTTTAACTTAATCCCTTCACATATTTGTTGTGTATAAATATATATTTTTTATGTACAGATTCGGGTTTTTTGTTTTTTGTTAGTTAGCAAATGAAACTTTATGTGCGATGGGATGTAAATTACATGTATAGTATGCTATATATGATATATATATATATATATATATATATATATATATATATATATATATATATATATATATATATATATATATTTTTTTTTTTTTTTAATTTACTAGTGAACCAATTCTTCAACGCTTATTTAAGTGTGATTTAGAATTACAAACTTCTATATATTCCTTATATTTCCAACTCTTGTGATTTGTCTTTTCTTTTTTTTCATCTTCCGTGATTTTTATTTTTATCACTATTTCTTTTTTGTTTTTGCGTTTTTTCCTCGTTTGGTATGTTATTTATTATCTATATATGTATATATATATATATATATATATATATATATATATATATATATATATATATATATATATTATATATATATTTATATATATATATATATATATATATATATATATATATATATATACACATATACATATATATATATATATATATATATATATATATATATATATATATATATATATATATATATATATACATATATTTATATATATATACATATATATATATATATATATATATATATATATAGATATATATATATATATATATATATATATATATATATATATGTATATATATATATATATATATATATATATATATATATATATATATACATATATATATACATATATATTTTTTGTGTTATTTTTTCCTTCGGGTGTATTTTATTAGCTTACAAGTTGTTTTCTTTTGCTTTGACTTTCTGTTAGTTAGACTAATTGGAAGAATCGGGTGGGATTGTTAGTAAGGGAGGGCGCAATGCCTTGGTTAGTCGTTTTCGGGTCTGTTTGAGGACTATTTATTTGTAAGGCTATAGCTTGTCCCGGTGTGGTCTGCTCTGCGTGGTGTCGGGATTTTAGCAGTCGCTAACCAAAGTATGTGAAAATTATTGAGCTAGAGATTGCAGTTAAGCTAATTGAGACTGTGGAAAGGTGTGAATGCTTTTGGGAAAACTCATTAAATTTTATTTGCTCAAGATGGATATAAATTTCATTCAACCCCCGTGTACTAGCTTGAAATTGATATTCTTTTCCTTTAGTTGTAACAAGCTGCAATTTCTTAGTTTTTGGACTAACACTGAGGGTAGCGAGATCTAAGTCCAATATCCTTGGGTCTATGTCCGGAAAGTAATGAGGCTGAATAACGTCGAACTTGTGAGTGCTTTCCGCTTCGTAATGTATGAACATTTCGTTGATTTGAATAGTACAAGGGGTATTAAGAGTTAGGATACCCTGACCAACCGGCTTGCTTGTAATGATGCCTGTATTGCAACGGACATGAATGGAAGGTTCTCCCTCTAGGAAATAAATCCAGCTGTTAGGTTTACTCAATTTCGCTAATGAATTCGTTATACTAGTGCTGATGTGGAGAGGGAGTTTATTACGTAATTTGAGAGGGTTGTGTAGAAGAGAGATCACGTCATTCGTAGCCGGTGGTGATTGGATGATTGGTGTAGATTAAGGTGCTACGTGCAAATCACCTGATTGGGGGTGTTTTATTTTCTTGTGACTCGAAGCATCCGGCAGGAGCAAGAATATTTGGGTGGTAATATTACTAGCGATTTAAATAAAATCCGCGGAAGGTATCAGCAGGATTCAATTGTTTGCTTTGATGGGAAAGAGATGGATTTGGTAGAGCTTCATCACTGGCAATTCAAATAGCGGCAGTTTGATGACCACCACCAGTTTAGCTTTAATTTTGAAATGCTGCAGAACTGCAGTTTGTGAAAGGATTTTCTCACAAAAATCAGGGCATTTATTGCCCGGTTTCGTATATGCCTCGTGCAGTTTATTATTCGAAATTAAAAAGGATGAATTTGTTTATCTTGAATGGAAACGACTATATCGATGACTGTCCGTTGGCGAGCATCAGTTTCCAAAAGTTGTGTCAGCAAAGAGTTTAGAACCAAATTCCTGCGTTCCGCTGCAAGAAGCTTATCGGTTGTTATTGAAATGTCCTTGATCTGCATTCCTAGCTCTGTTTGCCTACTCAGAACATCGGCCAATGGTTTGTGGATCTCTTTGAAACAAGTGTTCACTATGCTGATCCTTTCTTTTTCCAATTTAACCAATTCCTTCTCTCTATCCTCCAATGTATCCAAACGACCGAAGAGCTCCTTCTCATTTTCATCGTCCATCGTACCAAACGGAGCATGTAGAGACCGGCCCATTCCGTCGAAAAATGATCTCTTTGATCTCCCTTTCACAAGAGAGTCGAGTAGCACTTGCGAACGAGTTTTGACATTCTCAACCAGGCTATGGACATGTCTTAGTTGCTTAGCGCAACCTTGGTTTCTACCGACACAGAGTGCTTTAACAAGGTATTCGGCACGCTTGGCCGCATCAATCTGATCCTGAATCTTGCCTAAATTTAGCTCCATCACAATATTCCAAGAACTGTGGTAGCTTTAGAGTTCGCCAATGTTTTCAAACAGGATTCCTTGGTAATCTAGTCTCTCAACGGTGTATGGAAGTTGTCCCGCGATGGCCCTTGGTAAAACGCCGATCAGAGATAAAATGATGAAAATAGTGGCCATTGCTAAAAGCGGGGGAAGAGGAAAAAAATTAATACCGCTTACTCGAAGTAGTGCTTAAGTCTATTATTATGGACATTGACAATTTCTTTCCCAATCGCAATATTTGTATTCACCGCAAAAGCCACGCTCTTAACCTCGTACGTTATTATCGTAGCTAGCTTTGGATTTAATTTTACTTTCTAATGTATTCTGTCATGCTAAAGTGTACATCTTCTATAGTTTGTGCTTCAATAGTAAGTAGTAGTTTTCATGGTTGTACAAGGGTGCGGGTTGCATTTTCAAACTTGACGGAACGTTAGAAGTGAAACCGTAAAGACAATCCATTGGTGAAAGTTTTGTGCTGTCATGCTCACTGTTATTGTACACAAAAGCAGCAGTACGAAGGTATTGATCCCAGGCCTGCGGATTGTCATCCACCATGGATCGTAGATACTCTATAAGGGGTCTGTGAGCTCTCCACCAACGCTCCATTAGATTGGAGATGGTATGCTGTAATCTGCATTTTGTTTATGTTAAGTAGCTTGCACACTTGCTTAAACAATTTCCCCACAAAATTAGCCCCCTGATCCGTTACGAGATGTTTGGGTATTCTATACCTCGTCACTATTTCGTCAAAGAATATCCTGGCCACGGTTTCGGCTTCCACGTTTGGTAAAGCGTACCAATCTACGAATTTGGTTAAATTATTCTGGAATGTCAGTATGTATTTGTTACCGGCGGAGCTCTCAATCAGAGATCCCACAATATCCAGGTATACCTTATCGAATGGCTTCTCCGAGATATCGGTGATAATCATTGGCATACGATTTTGGGGTGAAGTCTTCATAACTTGACATTCCTTGCAAGTTTTAATAAATTTTTTAATATCCGCTAGCATGTTTTTCCACTTATTTATCAGCCTCTGAAATGTGGCGGGTGCTCGCTGCAAACCAAAAGCCATCCTCTTGAACTCATAGTGTCAATAGTTCGTGCTGAATGCTGTTTTTTGTCGACCAGAACCAGAACTTGATGATAACCACTAGCAAAATCCAATGCGCTAAATACCTTCAGTGACTCAGCTAGTCAAGTATATCTTCTATGCGAGGTAATGGGAAAGCGTCACCTATTGTGTTCTCATTCAGTTTCCTGAAATCAACAACTACTCGCAACTTCTTTACTCCATCGGCTCCTGTCTTTTTGGGTACGACCAAGAGGGGGAGTTCCAGGGACTCTTGCTTGGTTGGACGATGTCACTCTCTAACATTGCCTTCAGTTGTTCGTTGATTAAGTCCTTCTGTGGCTGACTCAGTCGGTACATTTTTTGATTTATCGGGGACTGGTCAGTCAATAACGGGATTTCGTGGGTGATTGCTTTCGTGCAACTCAGCTTGTCTCCAGGAAGGAAAAATATATCGTTGAACTCCTGGCACAACTGAGTGATGGCCTTTCTTTCCTCAGGATTACTATGTTCAAATAATGTGAGCTCCTGCTTCAACAACGCATTGCGCATCACATTCCCCGGAGAGTCGGAGTATAAGAACTTAGAAGCTTCTCTCTCCAAGTGATTGTCTGTGGGACCCGCTATTGTCCCTGATGCAACATATCCTTCATGTTTAACTATAGATCTAAGCTGGATTTAGGCTGATGTTCTACCCCGCGCAAAACTTCTTACGTACTAACAGAGTATCTATTCAACTTTTCTAGCTCCAATCTAATTTGGTTTAGTGTGGACGGAGTCTCACCTGAATTCAGTATACCCACCACAGGCCTCATTGGGTCACGAAGAGCGTTTGTCAGGAATATGCCATCAGCTAATGAATCCGTTGTACACAGCATTTCCTGACCCAGCTCAATTGGAACTGCCAACACGTTTTGTGTGAGTCGAGGTAATGTAACAGCTTCTTTAAAAATGACCTCATAGGTTCCATCAGTGGCTTTTGTAACCCTTGAATCCTCTTTGGCAGGATTATGAGTCACCACATGATTCTGATCTGTTCAAAATGTTCCGTTCTGCGTCATTCCAAACGACAACGTGTCGACGTTATCAGACATCTCAGCCAAAACCTGTACGTGATGTGAACCTTCCACCTCTACTTGGCTCTCAATAGGGACCGAGAAATCATTACTATTTACTTCCGTGCGAGAAAACGTGAGTGATTTACTTGGACCTTCGACATTACAGTTCCTTGAGAGGAAGCTGTTTCCCAAAAGACCATCATTAAATAGTCCCTGAATATTCTCGACCACTTGAAAAGTACATGGAAGCCTAGTAGGGAGTTCAAAATTGCCTTCTGTTGTACCAAGGATTTCACCCTCCCCAAACGGACTTTGCAAAGTGAGCTTACGCTGAACATTTATTGGGCACGTGTCTCTAATAGCTGACTTATTTATAATACTGCCTTCAGCCCCCGTATCTATAGTAAATGTGGTCTTCTCTTGTATTCCTATATCTAAGGACAGTGCAGCTATTGCCAGACTAGTACCGCGATACGTGTTTTCTTTATTTTTTTGATTGTCCATGCACTCGTCCGTGACCCTAGCTTCCATCTTCGTTTCCGATGTCTGATTATTTGACTGTTTAGTTAAAGTCGAGCCGGAGATTTCCAACTCGACTGCCCTTTGTTTCCCTGGAGCTGGGAATCCCATCGTTTCTTTTGGAAAAAAGCTTCCAAATTATGTCCTCTGCGACCACAAAAATCACACTTCACCAAGACACTGTATACTCTTGGGTTCTCCTCACTGGCCCGATGACTAGTGGCGGATTTTACCTGACAATCCTTTTGATCGTGACCATATTCCTTACAGGTGGGACAATAGGGAGTATTCTTCCGAGGATAACAATCGTAGAATGTGTGGCCCCGTTTATGATAAAAATTACAAGTTATTCTCGGACCCTTGGTGAATTTTGATGATTTCGATTGACGATCCTTCTCTGGTGCTACCACCACTTGTGGTCCAACCTGTGGCTGAAAAGGTATCACATAGGGATTATGTGAGTACATTGCCTTCTGAGGAGCCATCATGTGCTGGTTCATCATCCAATTATTGAATGGAGGTTGAACTTGCGTCATTTGTGGAATTACTTGTGATGCACTGTTCTGCAAAAAGAAAACTCCCTGTTGAAGTTTTTCCATGTTCAGCCCCTTAGTTACAAACTCCTCAAAGATGCATTTCCCTAACGTCAAAAGGTGCTGGCAAAGCTGAGAATTCACTACTCCACTTCTAAAAGCATTCATCGCAAAGTCCTCTAATTGTACACTCGCAATCTTACTCGCTTCCGATCCATATTTAACTGTTGCTGCTTCCTGGCAACTTTTAAGAATTTGCCTAAGACGAGATGTGTAGGCTAGAACGGACTCCAAAGGACTTTGCTTTGTTGTTATTAGACTATTTACCAGCTCCTGAAAAGTTTCTCTTGGTAAGTATACCTGGTTCAGTAATTCTTCCACCACCTCCAAAGTGGACGGGAAGTTAGAGGATATCAGCTGATAAGCTTCACCTCGCAGACGGGTAGGGAAAATCTGCATAAACACAACGCACTCCTGATTCCTAAGGCATTTCCATACCTGCTTACTGCAACCAATGAATGTTTGCAGATCAAGCACAATGGTGGGACTGGGTGCCCCAGAAAACAAGGGAATCATCTGTCCCATTAACTTTGCAACCTTCCCGTGATCTGCCATAGTGCTCGTGAAATCTTTAACTTCGGCTTCCTTACCAATCATAGGAGGTGATTTTTGGTCAACAGTCAAATCCACAGACACACTTGAGGACGAGCTCGCTCCCAATGTCAGTTTCCAGTCGTGTGAAGTAATCAAAGTTTTTAAACACTGCGAAAAATCCAATAAAGTTGAATGGCCAAACGCACTCCCACTAAAATGTTTGATCTCTTCCATAAACTGCGCTGTCTGTCCACGTAATTGTTTGATCTGCTCCAAACGGCTAAAATATAACTGATCAACAGTGTCAGTGAATTCAAGAACTGGCTCTATACTCGTAGATGCAGGTTCTCGCTTAACCTGTTTCCTCACTTAACCTGTCAAATCAGTTCGTTGTACTGGAGCTGTTCGGAATCAAAAACAGGCTGCGCCAATTGTTACAAATATGCAACCACCCTGCCTGTGTTGGCATGGTGATCGCACCTCATCAAACTCTACACAATCCTTGATACCTAGAGGGGGAAGGAGCTGTCGTGTAGTAATAAGAAGAAGCTTTTCTCTTTAGTTTAACTACAACAGATCTTTATTTTTCTTTAGCAATTGATATGTGTTTAATACATTCTATGTCTAGAACTCGTTTGGCCGGTAGCGCTCGGATTCTAGCTGCCACCGCTAGGCTGCTTCTTCGTTCCTCCTTGATCTGCTTCTTGAGTGTCCTGGCCTGGGCTGTGAAGCACTCCCGCTTTTCGTCGGACTTCACGCTTCTCGCAAAGCACCGTCGGTTGCCCAGCTTTTGCCGCAGCCTCACGCGTCCACCACCACGCTTCGGTTCCTCCGGTGTGCCCCAGTCTGCTATATCCAAAGAGACTGCCAGGCGGGCTAGATATGCCTCGAGGGTGATCGCTTGTCACGTGCCTTGAGTTGAATCCCGGGGAGTGGGCTCCGGGGTCGTCCACTGCTTCCGAACTGGCTCCCTTTTCCTCGGGTACCTTGTCACCGGTCGAGGACCCACTAACGGATCAGCGCGGAGTGCCTCTTCCAGGCTGGGCTTGATGCACCTCGCTTCCAGCGGTCTGATGTTGCTGCCAGGCCCTTTGACTGGGCTGTTGGATCCAGTAAGCGCGGCCTGCAAAGATCTTGTTGCATGAAAAGGGACGCTAGCTCCAATCTTATGCTTATGCTCTTTTCGTCTTCAGTATTCATATATCTGAATATTCGACGACTTCCCCTCATATGATTTCTGAGTTGATTGTCGCGGCGAACTGATACTCAGTTGATTGCGCATAGTACTCACATTTAATTGTGTACATGTTCCCCATGTGCTCTCAATATGGCAATAGTATGGACTACCATGTATGTGTGTGGAATTCGCCGCGGAGCTAGTTTAGTGACTTGACCAATGAAGCGTAAGATATAAGTTCTTATATACAATAAATTGCGATTATGTACTCGCCGTTGCCTAAGTATGGGCGATGAAGCATACATTGCTAGTTGGCTCGTGCGATGAACGAGGCATTGGGAGCGTAAATAACTGTTATGAATTTCCGAGCAATTAGTATTCGCATACGCTAATGATTGTTGTCGTAACGTATCGTAAGCGAGGCATGGGGGCATGATCAACTGTTATCAATTTCCGAGCAATTAGTATTCACATACGCTAATGATTGTTGTCGTAACGTGTCGTAAGTGAGGCATAGGGGCGTGATTAAGTGTTATGGAATCCCGAGCAATTAGTATTCGCATGCGCTAATGATTGTTGTCGTAAAGTGTCGTAAGCGAGGCATGGGGGCGTGATTAACTGTTATGGAATTCCGAGCAATTCATACTCACATATGCTCATGATTGTTGTCGTAACAGCTGTGCGTGTGTCAAATTCCGCCATTTCAAGGTCCCCATGTACCACTGTAGTCAGAAAGACTCGGAGTTGATCCTGATGAATCGTGGGTGTGAGCATCTCGGTGTAGTTTACACCGTATTCCTGTTTGAATCCCCTCACGCATAAACGAGCTGCGCATCAGCAAATGGTTCCATCAGTGTCATAAATGACCTTGAAGAGCCACTTAAAATCATCTGTCCTCAGAGTATGAGACAGCTTCATCAATACAAATCATTTTCTTGGCCTTTGGGTCAAGCTTTCTTTGAAGTTGGATGGGCCATGTGTATAAGCATTCGCAAACGCGAAAATGCCTCACATCTGGCTTTCGACCTATACACAATTCATATGGAGTTTTCTCAGGATGGTGTTTCGAGGGAGTTCTGTTGAGGAAGTATTCTGTGGAATTCATGTGTTCTCCAAAAGATAAGTGGGGAGGGATGATGCCTGCAACATCTTTCGAGCACTCTTGAAGATCGTGCGATTATCTCGTTCGCTTCGGCCGTTCTGCTCCGGAGTGTACGGCCCCGTTGCCTGCAACTGGATGCCACAATTTTCCAAGAACGTCTTCAATTCAGAGTTTATATATTTGCGACCATTGTTTACTTGCAGTACTTTCATATTCCGGTTAAACATATTCGAGATCCACGATACAAGACACGGAAGTAATCGGGTATCTCCAACTTGTGTTTCACAAAGTAAACGTATCTGTAGCCCGATGCATCGTCCTTAAAATTCACGAAAAACCCCACGCCCTGGTTTTGACATTGGCGCCTCAACGTCCGAAAGAATAAATTCACCAGGTTAGGTATCACGAATACCGCCATCTTTCTTAAATAGAAGTCTGTGTGATTTTCCTAACTGACCGGGCTCGCAAAAGAAATTCCCGTTTGAGGTCAGATTCAATCCCATCACTATTTTCGCTTTTGACATTTGCCCAATCGTGTTGAAATTAACGTGCCATCACTCATGAAACCGTTTCAAACTAGTCGATGCCATGTTTGAAATTGATTTCGTCTCAAAACACAACTGGTAAATATTTTTCCTCTGTCTGATTCCCTGCGCTACAATTTCTCCTTCGCGTTGAAGGCAAACGAATCCGCCTCTAAAACAACATCGGTATGTTTTGAAGTGCACGCTCCAACGTTAAACAGATTTTTCTACAATTCGGATACACACAATACATTTTCGAGTCGCGCTTCACTCCATTTTCCATTTATAAACTTACATACTTTGACGATCCCAATGCGAGTAACTGGACACTGCTTGTTGTCGCCGAGCGACAGGCTCTCCCCCACCACCGATCGGAACTCCGTGAACCACTCTCGATAATGCGTAATATGACGGGAGGTTTACTGTCCAATAGCCACACGTCGATAACAACGCGACGTGTGGATATATATATATATATATATATATATATATATATATATATATATATATATATATATATATATATATATATCTATATATATATATATATATATATATATCTATATATATATATATATCTTTATGTATGTATATATATATACATATATATATTTACAGGTCAACTTTTACTGTTAATAGACAAATAAGTATTTGCAAGTCAACTTTTACTCTTAATAGATAAATAAATATTTACATGTTAACTTTCACTCTTAGTAGATAAACAAATGTTTACAAGTCAACTTTTATTCTTAATAGACAAATAACTGGTCGGACGAGGACGAGGATGATGATGCTGTCGTCGTTACTGATGGTGATGATGATGACTGACTGCAGCGCAGTACCAAGAGAGCTTTTGCGTTGAGCTCGTGCCGTCATATCAGATCATGAGAATCTGAAAGAACGGCACGAGTTTTTTTCTATTTTCTGGCAGCGATATTGCGGATTTGCTCAGCCGTGATGCGCTGCGAAGATCTGCCGCGGGAGCAGGATCTGCTTGCGGTGGCGAGGCTTGCAGGTCTTCCTTGAATGTGGTGCGCATGCCCAACAGAACAGCCGGAAGTGCCTGCAACCATGGCGTTTCGGGGACACATTTCAATGCCGTTTTAAGGGTGCGGTGCATGCGTTCCACCATGCCGTTTGCTTGAGGATGATATGGTGTGGTGTGAATGTTTGTGATGCCTAGGAGTCGGCTGAGCTGGCTTAGGAGGTCGGCTTCGAACTGACGGCCTTGATCCGACGTCAGTTGTAGTGGCGTGCCAAATATGGTGATCCGACCGTCGAACAGGGCTCTGGCGATGGTATTGGCCTTGCAGTCACGCACTGGTATTGCCTGTGGCCAGCGTGTGTAGCGATCGATAATTGTCAGGCAGTTCTCGTAGCCTTCGCAAAGCGGGAGTTTGATTAAGTCGATGTGGATGTGGTCAAACCGCCCGTCCGGCGTCTTGAAATTGCCTAGCTTGGCGCGGTTTTGGCGATGGACCTTAGCTCGTTGGCACGGTACGCATTGCTTGGCCCAGCGAAACACGTCCTTGTGCAGGCTAGGCCAGAAAAATCGGAGAGCGACGCTTTTTGCGGTGGCGCGCCCACTATGGTGTGAGAGCCGATGGAACATATCGAAGGCTTGACGGCGGAGCACAACTGGCAGGAAAGGTTTGATCGTACCGTTGGATTCGACGACGTACATCAGGTGGCCTTCTAATGTTAGCTGGCGGAGTCCTAGGTGGGAGTTCGTTAGGAGGTGAGGCAGCTGCGTGTGTGTAGCCTGGGTTTCGCTGATGGCACGCGCAGAGAAGGTGGTAGGTAAGGTGACAGTCTCCACCCGTGAGAGTGCGTCGGCGACGATGTTTTCAGGACCTGGTGTGTATTCGAGCCGCATGTCGAACTGGCCGATGAAATCCAGCTGTCTTAATTGGCGAGGTGAAGCTTTGTCCGAACGCTGCGTGAGACCGAAGGTGAGGGGTTGGTGGTCGATGAAAATGACGAAGTGTCTTCCCTCCAGCATTCGTTGGAAGTGTCTGATGGCGGCGAAAACAGCCAGAAGTTCTCGGTCATACGTTGAGTAACGCTGCTCAGTCTCAGATAGCTTCCTCGAGAAAAAACCGAGGGGTACCCATGTGCCGTCTTCTCGTTGTTGGTCTAAGGCCGCTCCGTGGCGGTGTTGGAGGCGTCAGTACGTAGAGCTAGCGGGCGTGAAGGTGCGAGGAAGGCTGATGTGGCTGCCTTGGCAATACTATTTTTGCACAGTTCGAAGGCAGCTCCAGCTTCAGGTGTCCAGCTGGGAGGTGCCTTTTTCTTAGTGCAGCCTTTCAGGAGCTCAGACAGTGGCGCTTGCGACTTGGCAGCGTGAGGCATGCAGCGTCTGTAAAAATTCAGCATTCCAAGGAACCGTCTTAACTGCGAGGAGTCGGTTGGCTTAGAGTAATCTAGGATGGTCTGTGTCTTGGGAGCCGGTGGTCGAAAACCTGTTTTGCTGATTCGGTAACCGGCAAAGATCACCTCGGCCAGTCCGATTTGGCACTTGTCCCAATTGACTTGGAGCTTCGCATTTTGCAGCGCAGATAGGAGCTGCTTGAGATGACGCTGGTGGTGGTCGAGGTCGGCAGAGAATACCAAGATGTCGTCTTGGTAGACTCGAGTGAAAACGAAGCCTCTTAGCAGGTGGTTGAGGGTTCGCTGCATAGTCTGGGCTGCGTTGCGTAGGCCCAATGGCATACCAACGAACTCGAACAGGCCAAATGGTGTGGTCACTGCGGTTTTACAGACGTCCTTGGGAGCGACCGGGATTTGGTAAAAGGCGCACTGGAGGTCGATGACCGAGAAAAATTGAGCCGCTGGCCTCCTGAATGAGATCCTCAATAATTGGCAGTGGGTGGCGATCCGGCTGTGTGTGGACGTTAAGTTGCCGGTAATCGCCAGTAGCTCGCCAGCGGCCTCCACTCTTGGGGACCATATGTAGAGGACTGGCCCATTGGCTGGCTGATGGTCGAACAATGCCTCGGGCTAAAAGGAGATCAAATACGGCTTTTGCGGCACAGAGACGCTCCCCTGGGAGGCGGCGTGGTCGTGCGAAGACGGGTGGGCCGTGTGTGATGATTTCGTGGTGCACGGGGAGGTCGGCGATTGAGGCCAACTGGCCAGGCTGGATAGCTGAGCGCTTGTACATATCGATGACAGCCCTGTATGGGTCACCGATGGAGGGTACCGAGGCCGGTTGTTATGCCGTGGTGCGGATGTTAATGCTGTGCACCGGTGGCGCCGGGCCAGGAAAACAGCTAGTTGAGACGTTGGTGCAGCCATCTAGGAGGCGTCGGTTCCGTAGATCGATCAGAAGCCCGTGGTGTTTAAGCGCGTCTGCACCTAAGATGGCCGTCTGGACATCCGCCATGACGAAAGGCCAGTGAAATGGTCGACGCAACCCAAAATCCAGCGTAAGATTTTGGATTCCGAAGGTGATGATGGGGGTGCCATTGGCTGCCTGTAGCGTAAGGTTTGGCTGTCTCTTGAGAGGCTCGGCGCAGAAGTGCTTTGGGATGATCGACACGACGGAACCGGAATCTACCAGGAAGCGTTTCTTGCTGTATTGGTCGATGACGTACAGGCGCTTCTCTGATGTGTCGCCGGCGGTGTCCGCAGAATGCACCGCCGGCGAGCTTAGTTTTCCGAGTAGTTGGATGAGGGTTGAGCTGGAAATGAGCACGGCCGCCTGCAGTGAGTTGTCAACGTACCGAATTTGTTGTGGTAAAAGCAAAGTCCCGAGCGGGCTGCAGAGCCTGGGGTGGTAGAACGTGTCCTTCGGCCTCCTCGGGATGAGGAGCGTCTGTGCTGATGGTTGTCGTTAGCGCGTGGTGTGCAGTATCTCTCGAGTCAGGCTGGTTAACTGGGCTATGGCTAGGCGTAGGGCCACCAGTTCGATGGCAATTTGGTCGGGCGAGCTGTGCGCTGAAGAAGAGCCAGTTGAGGGGGTTGTAGTCCGCGAGGTTGGTTCGAACGATCAGGCCATTATTGCGGGGCCCATGTCGTGAGCTTCGTCTGCGACCGCAGCGAGTTCCTCCAGCGTCTGATTCTTAATCAGAAGCAGCATGCGCCGCGTCTGTTGCGGCAGCAGGTCCAGCCGTCTGATTCGCAGGACATCGTCGCTGACGCGTGTGCCGGCTAGTGAGCGCATGTGGCGTAGAAGCTGCGATGGCCGTCTGTCCCCGAGCTCGATGCCCGTGAGGAGCTTATGTAGCTGGGCGTCGGGGGAGTCAGTGAGGCGAGAGACGATCGTAGATTTTAACAGCTTGTATCTATCGGTTTCAGGCGGTGCGCGGATGATATCAGCCACGTCAGCGATGGTGTCGTGGTCGAGTGCGGAGACTGTCAGGTGGTATTTCAGTGAGTCCCGTATGACCTAGTGAACCTCGAGTTGGGACTCGATCTGAAAAAACCACAGCTCCAGATTGGCTCGCCAGAAGGAGGGCAGCTTGCACTGGCTGACGGCGCTGACCTCAGGAGTCGTCGACTGGTCGCTTGGCTGTGGACGGAATTCCGCGCCACTTTGTATGGCGATGCGCGGGTCATCGTCATCCCGTCCAAGGACCATTCTTGCAGCTTATTCCGCTGTGTCCGAAACGGGGTCACCACTTTACAAGTCAACTTTTACTCTTAATAGACAAATAAGTATTTGCAAGTCAACTTTTACTCTTAATAGATAAATAAATATTTACAAGTCAACTTTTACTCTTAGTAGATAAACAAATGTTTACAAGTCAACTTTTATTCTTAATAGACAAATAACTGGTCGGACGAGGACGAGGATGATGATGCTGTCGTCGTTACTGATGGTGATGATGATGACTGACTGCAGCGCAGTACCAAGAGAGCTTTTGCGTTGAGCTCGTGCCGTCATATCAGATCATGAGAATCTGAAAGAACGGCACGAGTTTTTTTCTATTTTCTGGCAGCGATATTGCGGATTTGCTCAGCCGTGATGCGCTGCGAAGATCTGCCGCGGGAGCAGGATCTGCTCGCGGTGCGAGGAAGATGTTGTAGTTGGCGCGTCCCGTGCCGCCACAGTCACTCCCTCCCCAGTGAGCTTCGCGGTAGCTGAAGGGAGTGAGAACATGACTGATTTCTTCGTGGTAGTAGGCGGTAGCTGTGGCGATACCGGTGATGGAGTTGATGGCTGGTCTTCGGACTGCTCTAGGTAGGCTGGCTTGAGGTGGTCGGTGGAAAGGGTTTTGGCGACGCCGTTAACATCCACGACGTAGGTGCGCTCGTTGACCCTTTCAATTACTCGATGGGGCCCGGAGTATGGTTGGTCGAGTGGCCTCTTGATCGCGTCGATCGCCGAAATACGTACTCGCAGCTACTCAAATCCTTAAAAACGAAGGGGTGGTGCGTAGTATGCCTAGCTGGCGGAACTGGATGAATTCCCCTGAAGAGGCGGCCTAATTCGGCGACGAAGTCTTGCGGATCGCTGGCTGACGTTGTTTGGGGCATGAAAAATTCGCCCGGGATCCGTGATGATGCACCGAAGACCATTTCCGCTGGCGAGGTTTGCAGGTCTTCCTTGAATGTGGTGCACATGCCCAACAGAACAGCCGGAAGTGCCTGCAACCATGGCGTTTCGGGGACACATTGCAATGCCGTTTTAAGGGTACGGTGCATGCGTTCCACCATGCCGTTTGCTTGAGGATGATATGGTGTGGTGTGAATGTTTGTGATGCCTATGAGTCGGCTGAGCTGGCTTAGGAGGTCGGCTTCGAACTGACGGCCTTGATCCGACGTCAGTTGTAGTGGCGTGCCAAATATGGTGATCCGACCGTCGAACAGGGATCTGGCGATGGTATTGGCCTTGCAGTCACGCACTGGTATTGCCTGTGGCCAGCGTGTGTAGCGATCGATAATTGTCAGGCAGTTCTCGTAGCCTTTGCAAAGCGGGAGTTTGATTAAGTCGATGTGGATGTGGTCAAACCGCCCGTCCGGCGTCTTGAAATTGCCTAGCTTGGCGCGGTTGTGGCGATGGACCTTAGCTCGTTGGCACGGTACGCATTGCTTGGCCCAGCGAAACACGTCCTTGTGCAGGCTAGGCCAGAAAAATCGGAGAGCGACGCTTTTTGCGGTGGCGCGCCCACTATGGTGTGAGAGCCGATGGAACATATCGAAGGCTTGACGGTGGAGCTCAACTGGCAGGAAAGGTTTGATCGTACCGTTGGATTCGACGACGTACATCAGGTGGCCTTCTAATGTTAGCTGGCGGAGTCCTAGGTGGGGGTTCGTTAGGAGGTGAGGCAGCTGCGTGTGTGTAGCCTGGGTTTCGCTGATGGCACGCGCAGAGAAGGTGGTAGGTAAGGTGACAGTCTCCACCCGTGAGAGTGCGTCGGCGACGATGTTTTCAGGACCTGGTGTGTATTCGAGCCGCGTGTCGAACTGGCCGATGAAATCCAGCTGTCTTAATTGGCGAGGTGAAGCTTTGTCCGAACGCTGCGTGAGAGCGAAGGTGAGGGGTTGGTGGTCGATGAAAATGACGAAGTGTCTTCCCTCCAGCATTCGTTGGAAGTGTCTGATGGCGGCGAAAACAGCCAGAAGTTCTCGGTCATACGTTGAGTAACGCTGCTCAGTCTCAGATAGCTTCCTCGAGAAAAAACCGAGGGGTACCCATGTGCCGTCTTCTCGTTGTTGGTCTAAGACCGCTCCGTGGCGGTGTTGGAGGCGTCAGTACGTAGAGCTAGCGGGCGTAAAGGTGCGAGGAAGGCTGATGTGGCTGCCTTGGCAATACTATTTTTGCACAGTTCGAAGGCAGCTTCAGCTTCAGGTGTCCAGCTGGGAGGTGCCTTTTTCTTAGTGCAGCCTTTCAGGAGCTCAGACAGTGGCGCTTGCGACTTGGCAGCGTGAGGCATGCAGCGTCTGTAAAAATTCAGCATTCCAAGGAACCGTCTTAACTGCGAGGAGTCGGTTGGCTTAGAGTAATCTAGGATGGTCTGTGTCTTGGGAGCCGGTGGTCGAAAACCTGTTTTGCTGATTCGGTAACCGGCAAAGATCACCTCGGCCAGTCCGATTTGGCACTTGTCCCAATTGACCTGGAGCTTCGCATTTTGCAGCGCAGATAGGAGCTGCTTGAGGTGACACTGGTGGTGGTCGTGGTCGGCAGAGAATACCAAGATGTCGTCTTGGTAGACTCGAGTGAAAACGAAGCCTCTTAGCAGGTGGTTGAGGGTTCGCTGCATAGTCTGGGCTGCGTTGCGTAGGCCCAATGGCATACCAACGAACTCGAACAGGCCAAATGGTGTGGTCACTGCGGTTTTACAGACGTCCTTGGGAGCGACCGGGATTTGGTAAAAGGCGCGCTGGAGGTCGATGACTGAAAAAATTGAGCCGCTGGCCTCCTGAATGAGATCCTCAATAATTGGCAGTGGGTACCGATCCGGCTGTGTGCGGACGTTAAGTTGCCGGTAATCGCCAGTAGCTCGCCAGCGGCCTCCACTCTTGGGGACCATATGTAGAGGACTGGCCCATTGGCTGGCTGATGGTCGAACAACGCCTCGGGCTAAAAGGAGATCAAATTTGGTTTTTGCGGCACAGAGACGCTCCTCTGCGAGGCGGCGTGGTCGTGCGAAGACGGGTGGGCCGTGTGTGATGAATTCGTGGTGCACGGGGAGGTCGGCGATTGAGGCCAACTCGCCAGGCTGAATAGATGAGCGCTTGTACATATCGATGACAGCCCTGTATGGGTCACCGATGGAGGGTACTGAGGCCGGTTGTTCTGCCGTGGTGCGGATGTTAATGCTGTGCACCGGTGGCGCCGGGCCAGGAAAACAGCTAGTTGAGACGTTGGTGCAGCCATCTAGGAGGCGTCGGTTCCGTAGATCGATCAGAAGCCCGTGGTGTTTAAGCGCGTCTGCACCTAAGATGGCCGTCTGGACATCCGCCATGACGAAAGGCCAGTGAAATGGTCGACGCAACCCAAAATCCAGCGTAAGATTTTGGATTCCGAAGGTGATGATGGGGGTGCCATTGGCTGCCTGTAGCGTAAGGTTTGGCTGTCTCTTGAGAGGCTCGGCGCAGAAGTGCTTTGGGATGATCGACACGACGGAACCGGAATCTACCAGGAAGCGTTTCTTGCTGTATCGGTCGATGACGTACAGGCGCTTCTCTGATGTGTCGCCGGCGGTGTCCGCAGAATGCACCGCCGGCGAGCTTAGTTTTCCGAGTAGTTGGATGAGGGTTGAGCTGGAAATGAGCACGGCCACCTGCAGTGAGTTGTCAACGTACCGAATTTGTTGTGGTAAAAGCAAAGTCCCGAGCGGGCTGCAGAGCCTGGGGTGGTAGAACGTGTCCTTCGGCTTCCTCGGGATGAGGAGCGTCTGTGCTGATGGTTGTCGTTAGCGCGTGGTGTGCAGTATCTCTCGAGTCAGGCTGGTTAACTAGGCTATGGCTAGGCGTAGGGCTACCAGTTCGATGGCAATTTGGTCGGGCGAGCTGTGCGCTGAAGAAGAGCCAGTTGAGGGGGTTGTAGTCCGCGAGGTTGGTTCAAACGATGAGGCCATTATTGCGGGGCCCATGTCGTGAGCTTTGTCTGCGACCGCAGCGAGTTCCTCCAGCGTCTGATTCTTAATCAGAAGCAGCATGCGCCGCGTCTGTTGCGGCAGCAGGTCCAGCCATCTGATTCGCAGGACATCGTCGCTGACGCGTGTGCCGGCTAGTGAGCGCATGTGGCGTAGAAGCTGCGATGGCCGTCTGTCCCCGAGCTCGATGCCCGTGAGGAGCTTATGTAGCTGGGCGTTGGGGGAGTCAGTGAGGCGAGAGACGATCGTAGATTTTAACAGCTTGTATCTATCGGTTTCAGGCGGTGCGCGGATGATATCAGCCACGTCAGCGATGGTGTCGTGGTCGAGTGCGGAGACTGTCAGGTGGTATTTCAGTGAGTCCCGTATAACCTTGTGAACCTCGAATTGGGACTCGATCTGAAAAACCACAGCTCCGGATTGGCTCGCCAGAAGGAGGGCAGCTTGCACTGGCGCTGACCTCAGGAGTCGTTAACTGGTCGTTTGGCTGTGGACGGAATTCCGCGCCACTTTGTATGGCGATGCGCGGGTCATCGTCATCCCGTCCAAGGACCATTCTTGCAGCTTATTCCGCTGTGTCCGAAACGGGGTCACCACTTAACAAGTCAACTTTTACTCTTAATAGACAAATAAGTATTTGCAAGTCAACTTTTACTCTTAATAGATAAATAAATATTTACAAGTCAACTTTTACTCTTAGTAGATAAACAAATGTTTACAAGTCAACTTTTATTCTTAATAGACAAATAACTGGTCGGACGAGGACGAGGATGATGAAGCTGTCGTCGTTACTGATGATGATGAAGACTGACTGCAGCGCAGTACCAAGAGAGCTCTTGCGTTGAGCTCGTGCCGTCATATCAGGTCATGAGAATCTGAAAGAACGGCACGAGCTATTTTCTATTTTCTGGCAGCAATATTGCGGATTCTGCTCAGCAGTGATGCGCTGCGAAGATCTGCCGCGGGAGCAGGATCTGCTTGCGGCGCGAGGAAGATGTTGTAGTTGGGGCGTCCCGTGCCGCCTCACATATATATATATATATATATATATATATATATATATATATATATATATATATATATATATATCTTTATATGTATATGCTCACGTATACATATATATATATATATATATATATATATATATAAATATATATATATATATATATATATATATATATATAAATATATACATATACTGATATATATATATATATATATATATATATATATATTTATATA
>OZ017738.1:296453129-296488129 GCA_963969285.1 Odontomyia ornata
GTTTATTTAGTGTGCCGTTGAAACGTTCGACCATTCCATCGGATTGGGGATGCAGTGGTGTTGTCCTCGTTTTCCGTATTCCCAGCAGCTCGCACATTTCGCTAAAAACTAGTGATTCGAAGTTTCGACTTTGATCTGAATGTAGTTCACAAGGTACGCCGTACCTACTGACCCAATTTAACACTAGCTGTTCGGCTACAGTAGTTGCTTCCTGGTTGGGAATGGGGTAGACCTCGGGCCACTTGCTGAAGTAATCAGCTACAACCAGCGTGTATCGATTTCCCCATTCAGATTCAGGAAACGGTCCTGCGATGTCAACAGCAATCCTTTCAAATGCTACCCCCACGTTATAGGTTTGCATTTGTCCTCTCAGTCGTCGCTTTGGACCTTTGACGGAAGCGCAAATTGTGCATCAGCGACACCAGTCTCCTATGTTTTTTCATGCGTGGAGCCGGTAGAATATTTCCCGCAATTTCGCTAAGGTCTTGTTAACACCAAGGCGGCCTCCCGAGGATCCTTCATGCATTTCCTTAATCACATCGTGGATTCGGCTTTTCGGTAGTATAGTTTGCATCCTATGGGAGCTGCCATCCGCGGTTTCCCATTTCCGCTTGAGTACGCCACCCTCCACCTGAAGGGAGTTCCATTGTGCCCAATAGCTTTTCAGGGTTGCGCCATGCATCGAAACGTCTTTCCACTCAGGTCACCCAGTCGTCCCGTTCCATACAAACAATGGTCCGATGTCTTCATCGGCTAACTGGGCGTTTCGAATCTCCTCCGATGACCAACCTTCATCAAATTCGGCTGTTATCAATCGCAGATCAACGGGCGGTTCCTTTTCCTCAATCCGTCGGCAATGCTTGCAGTTAACTGGACATGGACGGCGGGATAGGGCGTCAGCATTTCCATGAACTCCGCCCTTCCAATGAACACTTTCGTAGTCGTATGACTGCAATCTTTCGATCCATCTCGCAACTTGTCCCTCGGGGTTTTTGAAGTTGAGCAGCCATCTCAGTGATGCATGGTCCGTTCGAAGAACAAATTTCTGGCCATAAAGGTACTTGTGGAACTGCTTGGTGGCCTCTATTATAGCCAATAGCTCCTTCCTGGTCACGCAGTAGTTCCTTTCACTTTTTGAAAGAACTCGACTGTAATACGAGAGGACTCTTTCTTCGCCATCGATCTCTTGGGAGAGTACAGCTCCAATACCGCCGTTGCTCACATCGGTGTCAACTACAAACATTTTTCTGGTTTCGGATATGCCAGCACGGATGATTCACACAGCTTCTCCTTCAAGGTCTCAAAGGCTACCTGGCAGTGTTCATTCCAGACATACGGACGATTTTTTTCGGTTAGCTGATGGAGACACTTAGCTATTTTGGCAAAGTCTTTGACGAATCTTCGATAGTAGATTGCCAGACCCAGAAAACTTCGTAGTTGGCGCTTGTTGTTTGGTGTTGGCCAACTTTTCACGGCTTCAATTTTTTCAGGGTCTGTTATGACCCCTTTGCTGATACGACGTGTCCCAGGTATTTTACTTCAGCTGCGAAAAGGGTACACTTTCGGGACTAAGTTTCAAATTTGCCAGTCGCAGTCGGGAGAAAACCTCTTCTAAGTTCCGCACATGCTCTTCGAACGTTCTCCCGATGACAATGATGTCATCTAGGTACACCAAGCAGGTTTTCCAGGTGAGGCCACGTAGCACGTATTCCATCAGGCGTTCGAAAGTGGCTGGAGCATTGCAAAGCCCAAACGGCATTACCACAAACTGCCACAATCCGGTCCCAACTGAGAATGCGGTGTTCTCTCGGTCCTTCTTGTCAATTTCTACCTGCCAGTAGCCACTCTTGAGATCGAGTGTAGAAAACCATTTTGCGTCGGCTAAAGTGTCCATGATGTCATCGATGCGTGGGAGCGGGTAACTATCTTTCTTAGTGACGTCGTTAAGCTGCCTATAGTCGACGCAAAAACGACAGCTACCATCCTTTTTCGTTACTAGAAGTACAGGCGCGGCCCATGGACTGATAGAAGGTTCAATAACGCCTTGTTTTTCCATGTCCGAAATCAGCGCGCTCACTTCTCCTTGTTTAGCTATAGGGAGACATGTCGGTGCTTGTCGAATCAGCTTGGCTCCCTGTGTATCTATGACGTGAATTACCAAACTCGTTCGGCCTTGGTCATCCGGGCTTGTTGAGAAGATGTCACTGTACTTGGTGACCAGATCCGAGGCTCTTTGGAATAGCTGCACTGGCAATTTGACTTGCTTCAATATTGCAGACGTGAATTCCCGGGCTTTGTCTGTGTCTTGCCTTCTTTTCCAATGATGGTCGTGAGCAGCTTCCAAAGAGGTGATGGTGGAAACAGGCTGGCAGCTGCCGATGACTTCTCCCGCTTTGATGCTCGTGGTTGAGTCTGCGGTGTTAAGGACTCTAACTGGCACATATCCGTTCCTTAAAGATCTTACAAGGCTTCGTCCTACAATCAAACTGCGCAATGCGGACGTCTTCGTTGGCTCTATCAGATAAGATCGGTGGTCTCCAGAATCACCATCAAGCTTGGCCCATACAATGCTTTCGGAAGAATTCGGTACATCAGTGTCAGTACATACCACTACATTCATCTTGGGAATTTGGACGCTGGGATCCTCCATCAATACTGCGACATTCTGCCACTTCAATACACGTTTGCCCAAATCCAACGTGATTCCATGTGGTCGCAGAAAATCCATTCCGAGAATGCAGTCATCCATAATGTTCGCGACCAGAAAATTATGTCGGAACACAAGGTCTCCCAACTGTATCTGGAGGTTGACCTCTCCATAAACAGGTGCAGTTTCTCCCGTAGCTGTCCGTAGTGAGAAAATCCTGCCCTTGTGAAGTTGTTGCTGTCTAGCTAGGTCTGGTCGGATAATCGATCGGGTTGCACCATTGTCGATTGTTACGGTGCAGTGTTCTCCGTCAACTTGACCCGGAAGGCATAAGTCCGCTTCTCCACGATGTAGTCTTGACACGGTAATGGTGGTGCTGGGGACGTCGATCCTCCTAGCCAACCCCTGCCCCACGAAGTTGGCTCTTACATGCTTCCCGACCACTCTGTTTGAAGGGCTTCCATTCTGGGCTCCCGACTCGGTCTGGATCTCCTCCTAGCTGCACACCCTGGACAATAGCTCGGTTTTCTTCGCTTCTTGCAGTCTCTTTGCAGGTGCCCCATCTCTCCGCAATTCCAGCATCTAGGCGCGCCATTTACATGCGGGTCTCGCTCAATTTCCACGCGTTCACACCTGCACTCGTCTGTCACTACCTCACGAACCCGGGCAGTGGTACGAGTCACATTTTTCGCTGCCTCAAAGATCAGACTGTAAGCCAATGCGTCCTTAACTGTTTGCTTTTGGGCTAAACGCATGGCTTGTTGCAATTCCGGGTCCTTTAGTGCGCTGATGAACGCCTCTGTCGCTGCATCATCTCGATGTTCTGGGTCGTAGGCTGGGTAAGCTAAAAGTGCTAGTCGCTCAATTTCTTGTGCTAGCTTCTGTAGAGTTTCACCAGACTTCTGCACCCGATGCATTAGCTGCGACCGATAAATCTGCTTTAGATGATCGTCTCCATAACGCATGTCGAGCGCATTCATTATAGCATTCGGGTTTGAGTGCAATTCAACGGGGATCGTCTGCAAAAGCTCGGCAGCTGGGCCTTTTAGAGCAAGAATCAGTGCAGTTGCTCGTTCCTGCTCATTCCAGTGATTTGCCCTTGCGGCAGCTTCAAACTGGGTCTTGTAAATGTTTGCCCGTCAAATATTGGTGCTTTTACATTTCTGGACGAGCTTTGCACTGCGGTTGTAAGCGGGGCTGGTGAAGTGGTTATGCCTTTGCTGCTTCCAATTCCTTTTTCATGTTTTCCATCTCGTTGTTGATTCTCTCCTCGACCTGGGTGACCTTTTCTTCGACCTGGTATACCTCTTCCTCGACGCCTTTAATTTGTTTGTTCAGACTACCGAGCTCCGCTTTTATTTCAGTTGACTGTTTCTCTAGCTTCTGTGTGATTTCGAATGCTTGTTGGTCGAGCTTCTGGTCTAGCTTCGCAGTTATATTGGATGACAGTTGTTGCTGCTCTTGCCGCATCAGCATAAACATTTGCATCAGCACATTTTCTGGCTCCTTTGATTTTGGTGTTTCTACTTCTCCACCTTCTGCGCCATTTTCTGCATCTGAGGGCTCACCCGAATCCAGATACGCGCCTTCCGATTCAATTGCATCACGCAAGCGTGCAATCAGTGTGGCCTTTGTACCTTGCGTAGCCAGGTTTCGCTGTTCCAACTCTTCCTTAAGCTCCGACATCAGTTCATTAATTTTTAAGTTTAGGCTTCGCGGCATTTTTAATGTTTCTTTAAATTTTACTATTGTGCACTATAAAAATGTTCAAATTTTCACTTTCAAAATTTTAATCTCACATCTCGACACCACTGTCGCGTGTTTTTGGTTTGCGGCCAATAATTTTAATGTTCCGGGAAAGTGAAAACGCAATGTCTTTTAATTTAAGTTAAAAGAGTTTATTTAATTACAAAAACGCACAATAATTCATTTAACACTTTCACTAATTTTAACTTTCACTATTAAAAACCTAACACTTGTCCATAAATTTCTTATCGCAATTGTCTTCTAAATCACTTCACTATTACGAAAATCACTTTTCTATTACTCGAACAATATCGCTTCCCACACACTTTCGCAGTTCTTATCGCGGTCGAATGAATGATCCCCCCATTCATTCAGCTCACCTTTATATAGGGTTCTCTAATCATTCAACTCAGTTCTCGTATATTGGTGAATTAGCGGGAACATTCCAGCAGTGAATGAATGGAGCAGTGACTCACTTTCAGATGTTGTTCATGCTTGTTGGGTTCTCGTGGTTTCGAGTAAATTCGTTTTGTTGATGTTCTTAATTGTTGTGAAAACAATTGCGACAGTAGCTCGCAGAATTATTTGTACATGTAACAATATATATATGTATATAAATATATATATATATATATATATATATATATATATATATATTATATATATATATATTTATACATCTATATGCATATGAATGTATTTATACATATATATATATATATATATATATATATATATATATATATATATATATATATATATACATCGATATATATATATATATATATATATATATATATATATATATATATACATCGATATATATATATATATATATATATATATATATATACATCGATATATATATATATATATATATATATATATATATATGTATTTATCTATTAAATATATACATATATATATCTATATATATATATATATATATATATATATATATATATATATATATATATATAGGGTTTGTATAATAAGTAACCGGACTGTGCCTGCCCCGCGCCGTCAAAGCGTCTGCTAACCGGTATCTGGTGCTGTAGTGGTGGTGGGGGTCAAGGTAAAGGGAACCGGGCTGCAGCAGTTGCCTCCAAGCGCTTGGAGAGATAGTATCGAGCGAGAGCGGAGTGTGTGTGTTCAGTTACGTCGTCGGAGTGAAAATGGAGCGTACGATCGAGCAACGTGTTAGCATCAAATTTTGTGTCAAACTCAAGAAAACGGCCACGGAAACTCTTGAAATGATTCAAGAGGCTTACGGTGAAGATGCTCTGTCCAGAACTCAAGTGTTTCAGTGGCACAGAAATTTCCGGGTGGGCCGCGATGACGTCCATGACAAACAGCGCGTCGGTCCTCCATCAACGAGCCACATGGATACAAATGTGCACAAACTGCGTGATGTGTTGAACAGTGATCGTCGTCTGAGCATTCGGGCTATCGCAGATGAGGTTGGAATTGATAAGATGACCGTTCACAACATTATTAAGAATGATCTGGGCATGGGGAAGATCTGCGCGAAGCTGGTACCCAAACACCTGACTGATGAGCAAAAGGTGCATCGTGTTGCTGTCGCTTCCGAAAGCCTTGATCGACTGTAAACCGAACCAGAGTTCTTACAGCCCGGATATGGCACCAGTAGACTCCTTTCTGTTCCCCAGGATCAAGAGACACCTTAAGGGGACGCGGTTCGGGACTCTGGAAAACGTTCAACGTGCTACGAGGAGGGCTCTAGACAGCATCGAGGTTGCCGACCTCCAGGGAGCGTTCGGGGATTGGAAAATCCATTATCGACTCCAGTGGGGACTACTTTGAAGATTTCTAAAGAAAAATTGTACATATTTTACCAATAAAAAAATTCCTGAGGTCCGTCCGGTTGCTTATTATTCAGGCCCTGTATATGTATATATATATATATATATATATATATATGTATTTATCTATAATATCTATCTATGTATATATACACATATATATCTATATATATGTATATATATATATATATATATATATATATATATATATATATATATATATATATGTATATATATACAAATCTGTATATATATATATTTATATATATATATATATATATATATATATATATATATATATATATATATATATATATATATACACATATACATATATATATATATATATATATATATACATATATATACTCGTGTATATATATGTATGTATATATATATATATATATATATATATATATATATATATATATATATATATATATATATATGTATATGTATATGTATATATATATATATATATATATATATATATATATATATATATATATATATATATATATCAACTGTCTGTTCTCTTTCAAATGTTCCTACCAACTGTTCACCTTCAATTTCACCTTCTTTTCTACTTTTTGGTGTTTCTTTTCGCGCTGACTCTTTGTGGTTTATTTCACATGCAAAATTCTGATCGGATTTTGTACCTTTACCCAAATTATGCACGTATTCTTCTTCGCACGAACTGTATACATCTCCTTCTGATGAGTGCCGTTTTCTAATGCGGTTTTTATATCGTATACTTCTTTCACTTGGTTGATTTGTGTGTGTATCCCGTTGCATTACTTCATGTAAAGGTTAAAATGCACATTTTTCTGAATTTGTACGCCAAATAATTTTTACGTGGATAACTTTTTAAGAATCACTTCTGCGGATACTGCACGATAAATATGCTGGCACTTTGAACAATCAACACTTTTAGTGTTTAGTTTTAGCTCTTAAAATTCGATCGATTTCTTTTCCGCACTTGTACACTACCGTTAATTCTTCTTGTAAAATGACTTCTTTTATTTAAGTCTAACAAATTAAAGTTCAGGTTTATTTAAACGAAAAGTTCAGATTTATTTAAACAATGAGTTATTTAAATGAATAATAAATTAAAAAGTAATTGAATTCACATCTACTGAGGAAAAGATAGCACACACGACCTTAGCACCGCAACGTCGGAAAATCAACTGTCTGATCGAAGGCACGACCAAATGTCCAGAACCACTTCCACAGTGTTGCCACGCTAACATGACTGATGGCTATATATATATATATATATATATTTTATATATATATATATATATATATATATATATATATATATATATACATATATATATATATATATATATATATATATATATATATATATATATATATATATATATATATATATATATATATCTGTGATAAGACCTGTGTTATGCTATCGGTGCGAAACCTGGACCCTAACCCAAGCATCCGCAAATATATTGAACGCCTTTGAGTGAGGGACCCGAGGCTAGACGGGAACCAATGGTGAATACGATACAACCATGAGCTATATATATATATATATATATATATATATATATATATATATATATATATATATATAAATATATATATACTTGCTAGAAAATGTATCCGTGCAACATCAAAAGAAAGCAACATATTATGCTTAAGAAAGCTGCTCATTTAAATATTTAAGCAACGCAATTTATGCATGAGTGGTATTACTATTAAAACTAGATTTTACAAAATAAAACAAAACAACCCCGTTTAAACACACCAGAAAAAGTATCCGTACATGGCAATATTTATTTGAAATATTCAAATATTTTATTATATATCATGGCGTATTAAGTTGCCGGATAACCTTTTCTCTTAAGCACATCCTTAAGTTAATTTGGCATGGAATGAACCGAATTTGGCTGGGTACTGCCTGGTAATTTTGCCCCATTCATCGACGATGACCGTTTTGAGCATTTCCTTTGAGGTCATGCTGTGCTGACGGATACTGCGATCCAATAAGTCCCACAGATGCTCAATGGGATTAATGTCTGGGAAGCGAGGCAGTGCGCACCGTTGATGTTTTGTGTTGTAGAGTAACCAAAGCTCCACATTGTGTGCTGTGTGCTTGGGATCATTATCTTGCTGAAACCAGAAGTCGTCACCAAGCCTCAACTGCTGAACGCTTTGCTACAACTTCACCTTCAAAATATTAAGGTAACCGTATTGATCCATAGTTGATTCTATAACCACAAGTTGGCCAACTCCTTCGGCCACCATACACCCCCAGAACATCACGCCATCTCCACCATGTTTTACAGTTGGTACGAGATTTTCTTTTTCGAGGCAGTTCCCCTCTTCCACCACACTTTCTTTCTTCCTTTAATGCCAAATATGCAAAATTTGCTTTCATCAGAGAATAGGACCTGTTTCCAAAACTCTGGTGGCTTGTTTATATATTTTTTGCAATCTCCACACGTCTCTGCCTGTTCACTTCCAAAATCTATGGCTCCTTACGTGCTATGCGTGAGCACTATCCATCTCTCTTTAGTATTTTTCGTATGGTATTTTCATGGAGAACATTGCCAAAAGAGTCTTTTATAAGTATATACAAGGCGCGTTCCAAAATAAACGCAACTTTTGTCATAAAATTTTTTTGAGTGCGCCCTCTGTGAATGAGATTGTGTGTTTGAAAGTTACATCCCTACCTGACTTCCAGTGAAGTACGCTGTGTATGTTCCCCATGTTTAACGCTTCCAGTGAAAGTTTGGTGACAATCGCTACTGGGGAAGCAAAGTAATTGCGTCTAAAATGACACTATGTTTGTGTCATCGGTACAAAAATGAGTTTCAAACAAAGAGCTAATATCAAATTTTGTTTTCAAATTGGTAAAACGTTTACCGAACATTTGAATTGATGAAAAAAATTTATGGCGATGATTGTCTATCTCGTCCCAGAGCTCATGAATGGTTTCCACGTTTCAGAGAAGGTCATGAGGGCATAAATGACTATGAACATACGGGCCACCCAAAATCAGTGATCACCAAAACTCCCTCGAAATCGTGCGTGCATTTATCAAAAATGAGCCGAAATTATCATTTAAATTCATGGAATCAAAGTTGAATATCTCCAAAACATCGATTTATCGCATTTTGGCCGATCATTTGAGCCTAAAAAAGGTCTGTGCACGTTTTGTTCTAAAATAAACAAGACTTGTGTCATAAAACCCCATTCTTATGACTGATTTTTTGACTAAAATCCCATTTTTACCAAAAAATAACGCTCCCTGTGACTTCTACCTATTCGGAAAATTGCATTTGGCCATGAAAAGAAAACGCTTTGCGTCCGTAGAGGGCATCCAAAAGGCTTGTATCGACATCCAGAAGGACATTCCGGTCAATGGCCTGAAACACTCTTTCGAAAAGCTTTTGGATCGCGCAAAACAGTGTATCGAGGCCGCAGGAGACTATTTTGAATAAACTCGAATTTATCAGTACAAAGCTCCTGTCGTTTCTACTTTAGCTCAGTCGCGTTGAGGTATATATATATATATATATATATATATATATATATATATATATATATATATATATATATATATATATATATATATATATATATATATTGTATATATATATATATATATATTTATATTTTTATATATATATATATATATATATATATATATATATATATATATGTATGTATATTTATATATATATATATATATATATATATATATATATATATATATACATATATATATATATATATATATATATATATATATATATATATGTATATTTATATATACATATATATATATATATATATATATATATATATATATATATATATATATATATATACATATATATATAGATACATATATCTTCTTCTTTTTAGCACTACAGCCCCTCTCGGGCCTTCGCGTCTGCAAATAGCGCCTCCAACTGTCCCGGCCTATTAACCGCGTTCTCCAATTTCGAAATACGAGCAGCGATGAACTGCCTTCGTCGGCTGAGTCAGACCAACCTTTCCTCAGGATCCCCACCGGTCTCTGGCCTATATATATCTATATATATATATATATATATATATATATATATATATATATATATATATATATGTATATATATATATATATATATATATATATATATATATATATATATATATATATATATATGTATATATATAGATAAAGATATATATTTATATATACATACACTTGCCAGAAAAAGTATCCGTACATCCAATATAACAACGTTATCGTTATATTAGAAAGGATAGGTCCACTTAATTTGAATGCTTTCTTTTATAATATCATACAATCTGCACTTTTCCATGATTCCCAGTGTGTTTCATAATACTTACTATTGAAAAAGACTTGAAACTCAAACTAAATCAATTTATGGCAACACAATAGACCAGAAAATGTATCCGTACAGAACAAACCGGGGGACTCCCCATGTTATGCGATGACATACGCAGATGCATACTGATGTTTTTACGTCCAATAATGCAGGTAGTTCTACTTTAAGTTGTGACAGGTTCAAATTGACTGCAGTTTTTTTAAATTTTTTGTGCACTAGAATACATGATAATTCCCAAAATTAGCGGAATCAGTGCTGAGGAGAGGAAAATTATGCTGAAATTTAAGAGTGAAGGGAAAACTTACCGCGAAATTGGTCAAATATTAGGTAAAACAGACTCCTCTGTCCAGTATGTGATGAAAACATTTAATACAACTGGTTCGATTATGTCAAAGCCTCGCTGTGGTCGACTCTACATACTGGCTGAACGCGAAAAAAGACTCTTTTGGCAATGAAGATACCATACGAAAAATACTAAAGAGAGATGGATAGTGCTCACGCACAGCACGTAAGAAGCCGTACATTTTGGAAGTGAACAGGCAGAGACGTGTGGAGATTGCAAAACATATATAAACAAGCCACCAGAGTCTTGGGAACAGGTCCTATTCTCTGATGAAAGCAAATTTGCATATTTGGCATTAAAGGAAGAAAGAAAGTGTGTCGGAAGAGGGGAACTGCCCTTGAAAAAGAAAAGAAATATGGCGGCCGAAGTAGTTGGCCAACTTGTGTTTATAGAATCAACTATGGATCAATACGGTTACCTTAATATTTTGAAGGCGAAGTTGAAGCAAAGCGTTTAGCAGTTGAGGCTTGGTGACGACTTCTGGTTTCAGCAAGATAATGCTCCCAAGCTCACAGCACACAATGTGGAGCTTTGGTTACTCTACAACACAAAACATCAACGGTGCGCACTGCCCCGCTTCCCAGACATTAATCCCATTGGAGCGCAGGATCCGTCAGCACAGCATGACCTCAAAGGAAATGCTCAAAACGGTCATCGTCGATGAATGGGGCAAAATTACCTGTCAATATTAAAAGAAACCTGTTCAGTAAAGTACGCCAGTGGAGAATAAATTTTTTTTCCAATTTGTCACGTTATTCTACGTTTTAGTTTTCCATAAACCTACCCTTATATCCAAGAGGTTATAGGCCCAGGTAAAACCCGAAGGAGATGGCGCGAAAGCGAATGAATCCAAAAAATGGGTCAAGGACAATGGGAAGGTTGTGTACATGATCTCGACCGCAGTGAATCCAGTCATTATGCAGGCTCTTTTTGTGTGCAACACATCGAAGGACATGTGGGATAAGCTCGTCACAATCCATGAACAAAAATCGGAGTCGAGCAAGTTAATTCTGGCGCAACGTTTCCATGAGTATAGAATGGCACCAAACGACTCGATGGTCACACAGCCAAAGTCCGAAACCTGGCGATGCAACTCAAGTATGTCGGAAAAGCAGTCTCGGACCTCGCTATGATGGCAAAAATTATCGCCACGCTTTCAAAATATAACACATTGAAAACTGCCTGGGATAGCGTGCCCGTAGTCGATCAAACAGGTCAGAAACTCGTCGAACGTTGGATAAAAGAGGAGCGGAGAATGATTGCAGACGGCGAGGAAGTCGGTGCTTTTGCCACTATGGCTATCAGGAAACGCGAAGCAAGTGCTCAAGGACAGTATGGGACGTGAGAGCCATGAGAATGTTTTTACTGCCATAAAAAGCGGCACATTGCCCAACAGTGCCGGAAGAAAAAGAGAGATCTCGTCGAAAAAGGGGTGAAAGACAGTGCAAATTGTGCTTTCACGGTGTTGAATAAGCCGCGCACGATCCGCGAGAGAATCTGTACGAAAGGTGCTTGACGAGTTGTTGAAACGCGATGTTATCGACGCGTGGCTATTGGACAGCGAACCATATTACGCATTATCGAGAGTGGTTCACGGTGTTCCGATCGGTGGTGGGGGAGAGCGTGTCCAGTTACTCGCATTGGGTCGTCAAAGTATGTAAGTTTATTAATGGAGAATGGAGTGAAGTGCGACTCGAAAATGTATTGTGTGTATCCGAATTGAAGAAAAATCTGTTTAACGTTGGAGCGTGCACTTCAAAACATACCGATGTTGTTTTAGAGGCGGATTCGTTCGCCTTCAACGCGAAGGAGAAATTGTAGTGCAGGGAATCAGACAGAGGAAAAATATTTACCAGTTGTGTGTTGAGACGAAATCAATTTCGAACATGGCATCGAGTACTTTGAAACGGTTTCATGAGTGATGGCACATTAATTCCGACACGATTGGGCAAATGTCAAAAGCGAAAATAGTGATGGGATTGAATCTGACCTCAAACGGGGAAACGAGGTTTTTCGTGAATTTTAAGGACGACGCATCAGGCTACAGTCACGTTTACTTTGTGAAACACAAGTTGGAGATACCCGATTGCTTCCGTGTCTTGTATCGTGGATCTTGAATATGTTTTACCGGAATGTGAAAGTACTTCGAGTAGACAATGGACACAAATATATAAACTCTGAATTGAAGACGTTCTTGGGAAATTGTGGCATCCAGTTGCAGACAACGTTGCCCTACACTGCAAAGCAGAACGGTCGAAGCGAACGAGATAACCGCACGATCTTTAAGAGCGCTAGAAAGATGTTGAAGGCATCATCCCTCCCCACTTATCTTTGGGAGAAGCCGTGAATTCCACAGTATACGTCTTCTACAGGATACCCTCGCGACGCCATCCTGAGAAAACTCCATATGAATTGTGTATAGGTCAAAAGCCAGATGTGAGGCATTTTCGCGTTTTCAGATGATTATATATATGGCCCCAATCAACTTCGAAGAAAGCTTGACCCAAAGGCCAAGAAAATGATTTGTTTTGACGAAGCTGTCTCATGCTCTGAGGACAGACAATTTTAAGTGGCTCTTCAAGGTCATTCATGACACCGACGGAACCATTTGTCGATACAAAGCTCGTCTTACGTGAGGGGATTCAAACAGGAATACGGTGTGAACTACACCGAGACGCTCGCACCCATGATTCATTAGGATTCACTCCGAGTCTTTCTGGCTACAGTGGCACACGAGGATCTTGAAATGGCACAATTTGACATACGTACAGCGTTACAACACGGCAAATTCACAGAGGAAATATATATGCAACAATCTCAAGGTCTGCAGATCGCCGAGAAACGTCCAGTGGCTCTCAAGCTCAACAAGTCTTTGTGCGGGCTCAAACAGTCCCCACGATGTTGGAACTGGAAGTTCGTGTGTTTCCTCGAATAGTTCAGTTTGAGAAAAGTAGTGCTGACCCATGCGTGTTTCGCGGTGTTATTCTCGCATTGTTTGTCGATGATGATTTGGTTGCGTCGAAATCAATCAAAATTGTAAATGAAATGATCAACTGTGTGAAAAGCTAGATTTGTATTACAGTCGGTGATGAGCACTATTTTGTTGGCGTAGAAATCGAGCGTGATCGAGCGGAAAAGATAATGCTTATATATCAGAGCACATATGCGAGGCAGATACTCGAACGTTTTGATATGACTGAGGTGAAGGGGTCCAGTATTCCAGCAGACCCGCACGTGATTTTGTCGAAAGCCGAAGACAAACGCGAATACCATATCGTGTGGCAGACGGTTGCCTCATGTTTTTTTTTTTTTTCGTTGCTTTCGCATTGGCCAATGTGAGCCGGTTTTTAAACGCACACACCACAGTTCATTGAGAGGCCATGAAAAGAATATTTCGATATTTGCAAGAAACAAAACATTACGGTATCGAGTACTCAAACCGCGGGACCGTGGACACGCAAAAATTGACCTCCGGATATGTTTTCTTTCTCGCAAATGGAGCTGTTAGTAGGAGCTAACAAAGGCAAAATATTGTGGCTCAGGGCACGACCAAGTGCAAGTATATTGCAGCGGCTACGGCTGCTAAGAAAATTGTATCGCTGCGAAAATTGTTGTGCGATTTGGAAAACAGAACCAATTGCTCTGCGGTTTCAAATGTTGATATCGAAAGCGCGATAAAACTTGCGGCAAATGAAAGATATCGATATACGATATCATTATGCTAGAGAGAAAATTCAGCCGAAAGAGATTGAACTGAAATACGTGCGTAACGAGGAACAAGTCGCGGATGCGTTCGCAAATGCCCTCCCGAAAGAGCGATTCAACGGGCTTTGCAATGTTACCACCAGAAATAAGTTATAAACGACGCGGGAGTATTGCATTTTTGGTTTATGTATGCCAATCATGCGAGCACATTCAATCAAAGCTCTAAAGTTATCTGCTGCACGAGAGGAGTTCTGTGATCGATCTTTCATCGCCGCGATTCGTGCCGATATTATTGGTAACCTATCTAGTAAAGTACGCCATTGGAGAGTACACCGTCTTTTATTTTGTCACCTAACTCCTCGTTCTATTTTTGCGTACACCTACTCTTATATCCAAGAATTCTTTTGAGCACTGAAATTCACAACCGACTGAAGTGAAGCGGTTTCAGAGTAACGCAATTGTTACACCAGCGGCGAGATGGCGCTGGCCCTGGAAAAGGGCCATAGGCGGTATGAACGGGTCAAGAGTGTGTAGGCGTGCGTCATAGAAAAGTTTAGTCAGTCGGCACTCTAGATTAAGGCGAGACGTGAATGAGTGCTGTCGTATGGCGTAATTATTGGATTAATAAAACTTAATGATTAAAACCGTGTGTTTGATTAAAACTGTAACAAATCAGAAGTGGGATCAGTCTTCGTGTCGGAAAGTTGATTTTTTCGGCGTTTCAATTACAAAATTTGTGAAATTCAAAAGTGACACCGTTTCTTCGTTGAAATAACGAGCGAAATATATGGTGGTGTGAGTGCAACAGGCAATCGCGTTCAAACAGGTGTACGTGCAAAAGCTAAAGCAAAGTTGACGAAATGTCGATCGCGGCAGAAGAGAACTTATCGGGCGCAGTGGAAGATCTGTCTCCGCGTAAGACAAGGGCAAAAGCGAACGCGGGCATATCAGGAGCGGAACCGGAAATGAGTGTGTCAGCAGAAAAATCAGATGTCAATGCAACAGTAAAGGCACTGATGGATGGCGGATTGGCGGTGCAAATCCGGGTGGCGGTACAGCAACAGGCAGCATTGATTTTTGCGGAAATGGCGGAGACGAGGGAATCATCAACTGCAAGTAAAGCGTCTAGAGCTGAGTCATTGGATCATGAAACGATGGCATGTAGCCGTCGAGCTATGCGTGTGGCTGATGATATTGTTGAGTGGTTCAATCCTGAAGATGCTGATATGAATGTGGATCGATGGTTGCTAAAAATAGATCAGCTTGGTGACATTCATGGGTGGTCGGATTACGACAGAAGTACAATCGCGCAGGCGAAGCTACATGGTGCGGCGAGGACCTGGCATCGGCGGTTAGAGTCTTATGACTACTCGTGGATACAGTGGAAGGCGAAGTTAGGTGCATCTTTTCCACGGCGGCACGATTTTGCTGGAATGCTGGAGGAGTTAGTGCGGCGGCGCAAACTGTCGATGGAGCGTATGACCACGTATTACCACGAAAAGTTTGCGTTATGTGCTCGGGTAGGCATTCAAGGCGAAAGTGCCGTATCGTGTATCGTACGAGGATTACCGGAGGAATTGCGGGCGAACGCACATGCGGTAAATGATACAACACCGGAAGCTTTGTACAATAAGTTTTTTGCGGGGTTGGAGTCGTACAAGGTGGAGAAAAATGTTGTTAAAGCTGGTGCGGCAAGATAGGCGTACGCAAAGCGACCAGTAACTTCTCAATTGGCGATCCGATGTTACAACTGTCAGGCGGAAGGCAGCCATATGAGTCGAGACTGTCCAAAGGCGAGAGTGGATAGATGCTGGAATTGTAAGGCCAGTGGACACAAGTTGTATGAATGTGGTCGGAAAGGATTTGCTGGCGAACAAAAACAGATGAGTTTACTTATTCAGCCAGCAGATAAAACATTTAGACAGACAGGATATGTAAATGGCAAGGCATTGCGGATTTATATTGATACCGGAAGTATCGAAAATATAATAACAGAGGAGGCCGCTATACGATTGCAATTGGTGGTGTACAAAACAAAGAAAGATGTAGTTCTTTGCGGCTTCGGTGGTGGCAAAGCAGTGGCGTTGGGATCAAATTGTTTCGAACTTACGATGGATGGAGTCGACTTGAAAATCAAGGCGTTAGTTACAGACTACATGGGGCAAATTGAGCTGCTGCTGGGACAGCGGGCGATTAATAGCCCTGGCGTAGCTTTGGTGGTTAGGAACCAAAAGGCGGTATTGGTGAAAGACGAAGATTTGGGCGAATTACTGCGGCGAGTGCAATTAGAGGCGGAATCGCCAAGACTTCAAGTCACGCTGCGAGAGGATTTCGAGTGTCGACCCCATTCGTGCGGATGGGCAATGGTGGAAATAAAACAGGGTCCAGCTGGTAAAACGGCGTTCTTTCCAGCGAAATCTTTTAGAGATGGCGAAGCGTTGGTGGCGATACCAGCTAGCCTGTTAACATGCGGAAGTATTGGTGCATTAACGGTGACAAATGTTGGGCGAGGCAACGTTCGTTGGAAGAAAGGTCGAATCATTGGCAGAATAGACCCTGACCAGTTGGAAGACGACGAGGAATTTTCCGAAGAAACAGAGGCAAGGCTATGTAGTATAGAAACATCCAAAAGTTTGAATTTTAGTAAGGTGCAGCTAGGTGATATTAGTATAGAAGATAGGGAATGAGTATTTAATTTATTAAAAAGAAAAGCACATTGCTTTTCAGCATTTGAAAACGATGTGGGGTTAACGGGATTAGGTGAAATGAAAATAAAATTAACAACAGATGCAGCTGTACATTATCGTCCATACAGGTTGGCGATGTCTGAAAGAAGGATTGTGCGGGACAAAGTTCAGACACTTATAGAGAGCGGAATTGTTAGGGAATCTAGTTCGGCGTATGCTAGTCCTATTGTTCTAGTACCAAAGAAATCAGGCGAGGTACGGATGTGTGTGGACTATAGGGCGTTGAATGCAATAACTATAAAAGAGCGGTATCCGTTACCACTTATTGCAGATCAGCTTAGTAGATTGGCGAACAAGTACTATTTTACTACTTTAGATCTGGCGCAAGGATATCATCAGGTACCAATGCATCCTGAATCGGTTCATAAAACGGCGTTTGTCACTCCGGATGGACAGTATGAATATTTACGAGTTCCGTTTGGATTGGCAAATTCCCCGGCAGCGTTTCAGCGAATAATAAATAAGATGTTAGGAAAGCTAAGGCATGAACTTGTGATGATCTATTAATTCCATCGGTTAGTGTAGCTCAGGGAATAGAATTGTTAGAAGTAGTACTAAACTTAATAGAGCAGGCAGGCCTGAAGCTAAATTTAGATAAGTGTACGTTTCTGATGGAAAGAATAGAGTATTTGGGACATGAAATTTCGGCGGAGGGTATTCGTCCAGGGAAAAGGAAAGTTAAGGCGGTCATTGCGTTTCCGGCTCCAGTAGATCTGCATGGTGTCATGCAGTTTATTGGGCTGACTTCTTATTTAAGGAAATTCATACAAGGGTTTTCAATACTGGCGAGACCATAAACTGAGCTTACCAAAAAGGATGCCCAATGGAAATGGGGTGAAGAAGAGCAGAAGGCGTTTGAGAAACTGAAGAATCTTTTAGGAGATAGACCAGTACTCATGATGTATGATGGCGAGAGATCTACTGAACTGCATACGGATGCAAGTAAATGGGGATTGGGAGATATTCTGATGCAGAAAAGTGAGAGCGACACTAATTGGCGACCAGTAGAATATTTTAGTAGAGCTACAAGTAAAAGTGAACAAATGTATCATAGCTACGAATAAGAGACATTGGCGATAGTCGAATCAATAAGGCGATTTCGCATATATTTAGTAGGAATACACTTTAAAGTTGTGACTGATTGTGTATCAGTCAGGGCGACTCTTCTGAAAAGAGATTTGATTCCTAAAATCGCCAGATGGTGGTTGGCGATTCAAGAGTTCGATATGGAAATAGAGTATCGACCAGGTGGGCGAATGGCGCATGTAGATGCATTGAGCCGTAATTCCATAATAGATGATTCTGTAGTTATGTTGAGTGACAAGTCGGTTGCTGTGAATATTGTAAATATCTCGGAGGATGATTGGTTTATGACTGTTCAATTGCAGGATACTAAAGCACAGGCAATTGTGTTGGCGCTTAGGTCAGGAAAGGCCGATAAGGATATTAAGACGAATTATAAAATTAGAGATGAGCGACTCTATCGAGTTACGTTATCCGGCGAACGATTGTATGTACCCGCAATGGCTCAATTTAGCTTGGTGAATAAATATCATGATGGTATTGGCCATCCCGGATACGAGAGATGTTTGGCGCTTATTAAAGAAACATATTGGTTTCCCAAGACGGGGAGGTTTGTACTTAAATATGTAAAGGCTTGTTTAAGATGCGCATTTGCCAAGGGTGATTATGGGCGGGGTGAGGGATATCTGCATCCAATTGAAAGGCGTTCCGTACCGTTTGACACGGTGCATGTGGATCATTTAGGTCCATTCGTCAAAAGTATACACGGTAATTCGTATTTACTTATAATAATAGATGGATTCACTAAATTTGTGTTGGCGAAACCTACTAGAACTTTACGATCAAGTGAGGCGGTAATAAAATTACGTGAAGTATTTGGCGAATTTGGTTATCCTAGGCGTATTATTAGTGACCGTGAATTGGCATTTACGAGTAAGCAATTTAGTGAATTTATGGCAGAAAAGGGCATTGGGCATGTACAGAATGCAATCGCAACCCCGAGGGCGAATGGTCAAGTCGAAAGGGCGAATCGCACAATTATACAGGCGTTAGCGACAAATGCGGAGACAGACAGTCGATGGGACGAAAAGCTGCCAGAGATTGTGTGGGGTCTCAATAATTTGGTGAATGGTAGTACCCAATTCTCTCCTTCACGTTTGATGTTTGCACATTGTAATGATTTTCTTGTTTCAACTCGAACGCGGAACCGACCTCTCATCGGTTCTAGACGTTAAGTCTGAGTAGTGCCAACGGATGGTACCAACAGGTCAACCAATCCGTGCACCGTAACCCATTCATGCGGTGACTGCTTGTCGGCCAGCTAGTTCGGAGAGGATTTCGGTCGCGGGTCTCCGAATGGATTACGCTCAATTACAATATTTCAGTCACCTGAACTTGCCCGTTTTCCAAACGCGTCAACAATTACTCATCCAGAACGAGAAACCTACATTACGTTAGTTCTGGATGCGATCTATCCACAGATCTCAAATCAAAAAAAACGCTACAAAATCCCATAGGCGCGTTACCGATTCACCGACGCGGTACCGAAAAATATACTACTCGAACTTAAACCGAAGAAAACTACTCTAAGGAAATGGCGAAACAAGCAAAGGTACCGCGTACCGCGCGCGACGCGAAACCGACTTCAGCGGATTTGCAGAAACCCTACCCTCGCGACGGCATACTTACCCTACACTCTCTGTTCCCACTGAAAAAGAAAAGTCACTGAAAAGGAAAGTCGGGGGTGAACTTAGCAATTCATGTTATTTTTATTTAGTTCCAAAAAAAAAATGTATATAATTTTTCTATTATATTTTCTATTTTTATCTATTCTTATCCTGTAAGCTACTTTTCGTTCCAGCTTGCCGTTTACGCGTTCTCTTGACATTTGTTCAGGTTGTTAATTCTGTTGTGTTAATGTAATAATCGATACATAAACTAAAGTTAAATCTTTACATGCTTTTAAATCCTGCAATACATTTAAATTGATGTTATTAACTTAAGTCTGAAATTCGACCGTTTTGTTTGTTTTTATCTAGGGTAATTAAATTTAAGTTGCATATATTGTATCGTTATCCTTTATTTGATTCTTATTTACTTTTTTAAGACTTCAGACCGTAAACTGCCTGATAAATTTGAACACTGGATATTTTGTTATAAAAATTTATACTAATTTTTTTTTTCTGAACAAATCTAAAAAAAAAATCCTAATCACAACATTTATTGCTATAAACGATACATTTCGTTTCTAATAATCTACGTTTTATAAAATTTTCGGCAAGACTGATTTTTGAATTTTTGTATAAATAGCCCCGATTAAAATTATCGAATCGATTTTGAATATTTCTATTTCAGAGCTTTATCCTTAACATATTATAAAGTCATGGCATGGTTATCATAAAAAGTCCATTTCTACTTCTATTCTTCTTGTATGGAATTTTTCTTTTCTATATTATTATCGGCGCTCGAAGTTAAATTATAATTTAACGACTAGATCCCAAAATAATACATAGGAAACCATAATTATGTACAAACTTAAGAATAACTGTATGTTTGTTGCAATAAAATTATTAAATAAGTGATTGTTTTCGTATTAAAAACATTTTGCATTTTAAATAAAATTCAATCTTTAAAAATAAAATACAATCAATGATGAGAAATACTAGGATCCGATGATTGTTGTGTAAGCTTAGCTTACACTTGATCTGATTTTTAAATGCGTTTTAAACTATTCTTATGAAAATATAAATATAGAGTTGTGATAATATTGTTAAAATCAGTAAACAACATCTACAATTGAAATTTATGAAAATACATAAATAAGAAAGTAAACTAATTAAGAATTGCTTAGATCATGCAATTTCACGCACAAAAATAATTATTTGACAATTACAAATGAAATCCAGTTCATGTGCCTTTTCTTCTGATCTAATGATAATGTTGATCTGATTCTGCTTAGATTTTTTTTGTTTTATATCTACATATTTAAGTTGCATAATTGATGACGGCTTGCTTATTCCTTTTTCAAGCGAACATACAGAAAAATGTTTATCGTCGGCTAGACTTCAAATTATTCAAAACAGAATTTTATCGAGTCAAAACATTTTTTCTCGTTACGTTCTATGCAAGGTAGTGCTTTTAAATTGTGAGGAATTCACTTTATTTCATCGGATTGGAAACTATTTTTGCCTTTTTAGTATCTTTTGATCGTTTTCATCGAAACGTGCTGGTCGGTTTCTTTGTATCCAGATTTCAAAAAGGAATTTTGGCTGTTAGAGATTACTTACGAGTACATAAATATTATTGTTTCGATGTACTCGTATTACTATTGTCTTTTCATAGAGACACTAAAAAGGACTTTTGAAATAGGTTTGCACTGGGGCATCCAAATTAAAATGCTAAATATGAGACTCGAAAGCGTTTAGAGCCTGGCAGCATTACAAATAAAAACATGCTTAAAATTTGTGCAATTGTATTCTTACAGGGAGACATGCCGTCCCGCAGAAAAGGAAGTTTGTTATACAAAACAATTCCAGGAGTTAAAATCAACTTTCAACTACCTCAGACGGGGAATCTCATAATTTTGATGGTCAGGCTTTGGCGTTGTATTTGAACCCAATTTTTATCGATAACTCTACCATTAACCAACATGGTGTCATGCTTGACCTTTCACTTTTCTAGATATTAAATGAAAAAAATTTATCCTCGCATACGAGATCGCAATATAAAAAATCTATTCAGTTGCATTCTACTTGCTAATTACCGATTTTAATTCCACGTGCGCGACGTGATTGTGAGTCAATTCTAACTTTTTTTACTCCGTTAACAATAACATTCGCTATAATGTTGTCCAAGCTTGTATATTCGGACGTATTTTCGTGGGAACTGGAAGAAGGTGCGGGGTCGACGGCTTCGGCGGGACTGGTATTCTTCTCTTTGGTTATTTTAGCAGAAGTGTCCCCGGTATTTTCAGTATCGGCTGGTTTCGATTCAGTTCACACTGCCTTCCGCTCTTTCCTAATGTTTCTGCTCCGGTGAATGTCACTGCCTCACGAATAACGTTTTCCAAAAACTCTTTAAGCACACCACGCGTTTCTTCACAGATTAAACAGGGAATACGTTTCACTCCACCACGTCGCGCCAAACGACGTATAGCTGGTTTTGTAATACCTTGGATATTATCACGAAGAACTTTACGATGACGTTTAGCGCCTCCATGTGGCTGTCAAAATTTCCGGTTGTCACCTCGGACAAAACATATGTGCGTGGAATGGCACTTCATATGGCGGAAATGTGCTTCTTCAGATGTCGCCAGTGGCATAGTTTTCTCGATGGCCACGGTGGAGGGGCATTTCCAGATGGCTATGTCTCGAAATGTGCCGGGGTTGGATTAATTCTATATTTCGAATATTTATATCCACGGATCTAAATATTTGGACAGAAAAAAAAATATTTTCTGCACAACGATATCCGCACAACAGATGAAGTCCGCTGGCAATTCGAGGACATATCCATCTGGCAGGTTACAAGGGTTCGGGATCGAAATCACTTCGATTCCTGGGCGTAGGCGTCACATTACACATTCCCCCCCCCAAAATCGAAGTAATTACGATCCCGTCTCCTTGGTAAAAGGTCTTGGTTAGGGACGTGGCGGGTCGAAGATCCGTTTCGAAGGATAGGCTACAACCCTGTTCGTGAAGACTCGGCAGTGACTATATAGTAGGAAGTCAGGTGTTATTCGGAGGCCTTCGTCTAGGCAGAGATTTGGGATAAGCCAAGGGTTCTCGTGGGAATTAGTTGCACTTCATCGTCTAAGGTCTTTTGCGTGGTAAATTCCCAGGGTCTTACCAGTCATGTCCGCGATGAGGTATCGGGTGGGGCTTATGACTTGTATGACTCGACACTTCACGAATTTCTTGTCTAGTTTGGCATTGTAATGGCGGGTGGCATCGCTCTGTCGGAAGTTTCGACGATATATTTCGTCGCCGGCCTTAAAGCCAGAAGGATGAGATCGCAAGTTGTACCGCTCCTCTCCCATCCGTCTACTTTCTTCAATCTTCTCCCGCAGTTGATCTCGCAGAAGTTGGAGCTTTTCGTGCGGTTCTAGAACCACGATTGGGTCCTCTAGCGATTTCAGCTGCCGCAATAGCCGGTAAGCGCTCCCATGACAGATCATATACTGGCCGAACACTGCAAAATACGGCGAAATGCCGGTCGTGGCGTGGTACGACGAGCGCAGTGCACTAGTGATGGCGGACAATTTGCGATCCCAGTCCCTCTGATTCGGGTGGACATAGGCGCGAATGGCCGCTATGAGCGTACGATTCAGTCGTTCGGATGCGTTGGCTTGTGGTGAATAGACGGCAGTTCGTTGGTGGATGATGCCGTATTTGGACATTAGGTCTCGGAACTTGCTGGAGGTGAACTGGACCCCATTGTCGGAGACAAGTTTCTCCGGAACTCCAAACATATGAAAGACTCGGTTCTCCAAAAAGCTGATTATTGGTCCAGTGTGCATGTTACGTAGTGGTTCTATGATAGGGAATTTGGAGAGCTGGTCCAGGACCACGACAGCTCCCGTGTGACCAGAAGCAGATCGAGGGTAAGGACCGATAAGATCAATGTACAAGCGCTGGAACACGCGTTCGGGGACCTCAACCTTACCCATGGGTGGCCGAAGGATGGTGTTGGGCGCTTTAGTGCACTTGCATAGCTCACAAGAGGCTACGTACGCTTTTATCTGTTGTGCCATCTTAGGCCAAAAGAAACAGGTTTTCAACCGCCTAAGTGTACGACCGTATCCGCCGTGCGCACTTGATGGGTGGTCATGAGCCCGCCTGATAAGATCAGTGGTTAATTCTTCGGGCACCCACAACTTCCACTGTTCTTCTTCTTGTATGGGATCTCCGGAGGCGTGTCCCATCCGTTTGTAAATAAATCCATCCGTCAACCGCAGTTCAGGAAGCTGGGACAGTTGATTCTGGATAGTGTGAATCAGTTGGGTGTAGCTGGCTGACTTGAAGGCAGGATGGTCCAAATCGATCAATTGGGGGCTGTCGTCCTCCTGGACCAACTCGGCTCCTTCAGGGGCGAACATTCTGGATAGGGTGTCGGGGACTACATGCTGGCTTCCTTTTCGGTGGCGAATTGTGAAGTCAAATGCCTGTAGTTTCAGTGCCCACCTGGCCAATCTGCCGTTGAGATCAGTCTGGCTCATTAGCCATTTCAGAGAAGCGTGATCCGTAACGATTTCAAATGTGTGTCCCTCCACATAGGCTCGGAAGCGTTTCACTGCCACCACCGCGGCTAGACATTCTTGCTCGGAGACCGTGTAATTTCGCTGGGCTGGGTTCAACTTGTGAGACATGAAGGCTATAGGTCTCTCCTCGCCGTCTTGTGCAACCTGGACTAAGACTGCTCCCACCCCATGTTGACTCGCGTCACAATGGATTGAGAACGGTTTGTCAAAGTCCGGGCTGTGCAGTACGGGGGCCGTAGTCAGACTCTTCTTTAGCTCTTCAAAGGCTCGCAAGCTGGGCTCTTCCCAGACGAATTTACGTCCCTTACGCAGCATGTCGGTCAAAGGAGTGGTAATGGTGGCATAGTCACGTACAAAACGCTGGTACCATCCGCATAAGCCTAAGAATCGGCGTAACTGTTTGGTGGTCTTGGGTAATGGAAAAACGTCAATCGCTTGAGTCTTTTCCGGATCGGTCTTGATATGCCCATGCCCAATGATGTGACCTAAATACTTCACCTCCGTCATCACGAACTGGCTCTTCCTTATGTTGATGGTTAATCTTGCCCTCCGGATGTGTAGAGCCACCTCCTGAAGCAGGTCGATGTGTTCGTCAAAGGTCTCGGTTATAAGCAGCAGATCGTCCAAGTAAACGAAAACTTGGTGCCGCAAATGAGGTGGTATCACCTTATCCATAAGGCGCGTCATTGTTTGGGGGGCATTACACAATCCGAATGGCATGGTCACGAATTGATATAAGGGCCGGCCTGGGACTGTGAAGGCTGTTTTCTCCTTTGAACCGGGGTCTAAAGGAATTTGCCAGAAGGCGTCCTTGAGGTCTAAGCTCGTGATGAAATGGGCTTTAGGCAATCGACTCAAAATGCCTTCGATCAACGGTAGAGGATATGCGTCCTTGACTGTGACGGCGTTCAAGCGTCTGGCATCTAAGCATAACCGGACCTTGTTCGGCTTGACAACTAAGGTGACTGGGGAAGCCCACGCGCTCTGTGATTCTTCGATTACGCCTAATGCTAACATTCGATCCACTTCGGCATATAACGATTTTTCCTTCGCCGGAGATATGGCGAAATGTCTCTGTTTTATGGGTTTAGCATCCCCCACATCTATAGTGTGGAACACCAGGGCAGTCCGCCCGAGACCTTCTTTCTCGTGCGATGGAAAAGCCGATATAGCCGAGTCAAGACGCAGTTGCTGAGTTACATCCAGTGTATGCCGTAATAAGTTAGTGGGTTGAGATTGGTCAGGAACGGTGGTGACGGACTCCAGGGTCGAACCGGAAAATAGTGCCGGGGCCAAGTTAAATTTTCGAACGAAATCCACTCCTAAATAAAGATTCTGGGTTAACTGAGGTATGATGAAAAATTCCATAGGTTTAGTTACCCCTTTAAAGGTGACATCCGTCATAATTTTTCCCACTACAGAGTGACGAGTTCCGTCCGCCGTGCTTAACCAGGAGGTGAAATGACGGATTTGGTCCGCGTGCTTGGCCAGTACCTCCCCTGCAAACTCGGCAGAGATGCAATTCACACTGGCTCCCGTATCGACTAAGCCTGATACTCGTTTTTGCAGGAGGTGTACTGACGCATATGGCCGGACATCCTCCCTCAATAATTCGTCTAAGTATATGTCCTTCAACCTTTTTCTCGACTGCCTGACTTTTCTCCAGAAGCTCCGCATCCGACGCGTGGCTCGCTTGCTTCGCGGTGGGACAGTTGTGGCCAATTCCTCATGGAAGATGCGCTGTCGAGTAGCCAAATAATTCCGCAACCTGACATGAAAAGGTTTTACATGCCAAGGAGCCTTCGTCTCGCTATCATTTCCCTGCGCATTGGCCTCGGCGAAGGACGGCGTCGGTTGTGGAACTTCGGGAGAACTGGGTTTAGCGGTGCGAGTCAGCAGAGTTGGAGTCATGATGGGAGCTGGGTCATAGCTGGTGATGGGGTCTGGATTTGTTCGTCCGGGGTCTAGGAGTGCCGACGGGTGGTCGCGGCACTCGGTGGCAAGTTTTTTCGCCCTTTGCAATTTGCACAGTCAGGTGCGTATGTGTCGGCCTTCCCGCAGCGGTAGCAGAAAAGCGTCGGCTCCGCTGGACATGCGTAGAACCGATGTCCCGGTTGTCGGCAGTTCCAACAGACCGTCGGGCTTGTAAGTGCTTCAAGGGAGGGTCGATCAATCAATGCTGGGTCCTCAAGCTCCGGTGGTGCTCCGCTCCTCGGTACTGGTACTGGATCAGCAAGCAGGTGGTCTGCTGCCATCAACTCCGCGGTGTGATGATTTCGGGGATTTGGTCCCGTTATGCGAGGTTGTGGGCGGAAGGTACCTCGTCGCTCATCCAAGTGTTCTTGTCTACGCGCATGGAGGCGCAATCCCTGTATGGTGTTGATGGGAAAATGTAGCAGGCTGTTCTGGAGATCCCAGCGCATGTTCTCTCTGATAATTTCTACTAATTCGTCCTCGGGCATGGTATTTCGCAGGCGAGTGCTCAATCTCACTATACTGGTGTAGTACTGGTCGAACGGTTCGTGAGCGCCTTGTTTCCGTTTCTTTATTTGCTCTCTTAGCTCTCTCTCAGTGAAGCCATCCTCAAATCGATTGCGGAAGGCTGCACTGAAAGAGTGCCAAGTGGGACGTGGCGTTGACTCTTTAAAGCTCCAGTACCAGTCGGCAGCGTCGCCGCTGAACAAAAGATGTGCATGCCGGAGGAAGGCCGAGGAATCCCCTCCCAGAGTGCTGGATACCAACGCCTGAATCCGGAAAAGGAACCGGTCCGCCGATATCATATCGTTGAACCCTGTAAAGTTCAGGCGCCAACTCTCCATGATACGAGGCGTCGGGTCTCGAAAAGGTGCCAATGCGTTCCCGGGGGGAATCACATCCTCGATTGACCTGTGGTACTGAACTGCCTCGGGGGCTGGAGGTACCAACGGAGGTCCGGTACTGTGTCGCGGTCTGTATTCGGGAGCTCTGGGATCCATTCCCGAGTTCCTTGGGGGTGGGACCCATTGCTCGGATTGTCGGGAGTGGGGTATCGCCACACTGGGATTTGGCTCCCAGCCAAGCGGAGTTCTCACGCGGCTGGGTGGTTGGCTCAACGGGAGATTCTGGATCTTTCCCTCCAGGTTGCCAATCCTCTCCGACATATCCCTCATCAACGCCACGAGGGTGTCAATGGAGTGGGCGGAAGGCATGGTTGTCACCTCGGACACGACACTCGCAGCCGGAACTTCACCGCCTACTGCTCCTTGCAGGTCTAAGAGTGGTTGTGACGGTTCGGCTTCTGGAGCTCCTTTCGCCACTGCTCCACGCGTCGGTAGGGGCGTTCCGATGGGGACGTCTAGGGCGGTCCGCTCGATGGGTCGCCGACATAATGGGCAACTCTCTGACGTGAGGAGGAGCTGTTGTACACAGGCACGATGGAATAGATGTCCACAATCCAATCGCACACTGTGTACCCCCTCCACTACGTCCTCGAAGCAGATCCCGCAGTTAGCTGGTTGGACCGTTTTGGATCTGGTCCAACGCTTGTCTGGGGTCCGCTTCGTTGCCATCTTTGATTTTTGCTGATTTTGGGGTGGTTGCTATGTCTTAGTGACGAAAAAAAAAGAAAAATGTAATTATATACTACGACTAAGGACTTAAGTATAATATGACTAAAGGCTTAAAAATACTTTAGTGGCCGATAGTGGCGAGCTATTTATGTAAAATTGAAAAAAAAAAAAATTTAATTAGTATATACTTTCCTTTTCAGTGGTCGAACTCTTCAGCGGGAAATGAGAGTGCGTGGTAATCTGCCGAAGAAAGGGTGCTTCGGTCGATTTACGAAATTTATCCCCATACCCACATACATTACAAACCGTTTCTAATCTACGTTAAATGACTCGACGAGACAAGTGGTAGAGCTACCGTAACGACTTTGTACGCGGTCAAAATTCCCGACGCGTGGAAGCATTCCGGGCTTCACAACTCCAGCATACGCCATCGAACGTTGAACCGATACCACTCGTCTAACACGCATAAGAAATAGTTAGAATCCTTCCGCGACATAAAGGCAAGGTAGCCTTCCATTTTCTTGAGAGTCCATGCTGATAGGTAAACCCATCAGACTGGCAGTTCCATCAAGAAAATAGAAGGTCCTTACAGGGGTTAACCTGGGACAACACATCGGAAGGATTCTGTCGCGAAAGCAAAATCAAACAAAGGAGAGCGGAAGCTACAACTCACGTGAAGCGACCTCTAATGTGTATCACACAATTCCACTGCTCCTGATAGTGGGACTCGAGTACCAAAGTACCTTACATCCTCCGTAAAGGACCAACTCGTCAGAAGACGCGAAGTTCTTTCCCCCTTAGGATGTTGTTTGGCCCCACGTTGGGCGCCATTTGTAATGATTTTCTTGTTTCAACTCGAACGCGGAACCGACCTCTCATCGGTTCTAGACGTTAAGTCTGAGTAGTGCCAACGGATGGTACCAACAGGTCAACCAATCCGTGCACCGTAACCCATTCATGCGGTGACTGCTTGTCGGCCAGCTAGTTCGGAGAGGATTTCGGTCGCGGGTCTCCGAATGGATTACGCTCAATTACAATATTTCAGTCACCTGAACTTGCCCGTTTTCCAAACGCGTCAACAATTACTCATCCAGAACGAGAAACCTACATTACGTTAGTTCTGGATGCGATCTATCCACAGATCTCAAATCAAAAAAAACGCTACAAAATCCCATAGGCGCGTTACCGATTCACCGACGCGGTACCGAAAAATATACTACTCGAACTTAAACCGAAGAAAACTACTCTAAGGAAATGGCGAAACAAGCAAAGGTACCGCGTACCGCGCGCGACGCGAAACCGACTTCAGCGGATTTGCAGAAACCCTACCCTCGCGACGGCATACTTACCCTACACTCTCTGTTCCCACTGAAAAAGAAAAGTCACTGAAAAGGAAAGTCGGGGGTGAACTTAGCAATTCATGTTATTTTTATTTAGTTCCAAAAAAAAAATGTATATAATTTTTCTATTATATTTTCTATTTTTATCTATTCTTATCCTGTAAGCTACTTTTCGTTCCAGCTTGCCGTTTACGCGTTCTCTTGACATTTGTTCAGGTTGTTAATTCTGTTGTGTTAATGTAATAATCGATACATAAACTAAAGTTAAATCTTTACATGCTTTTAAATCCTGCAATACATTTAAATTGATGTTATTAACTTAAGTCTGAAATTCGACCGTTTTGTTTGTTTTTATCTAGGGTAATTAAATTTAAGTTGCATATATTGTATCGTTATCCTTTATTTGATTCTTATTTACTTTTTTAAGACTTCAGACCGTAAACTGCCTGATAAATTTGAACACTGGATCTTTTGTTATAAAAATTTATACTAATTTTTTTTTTTCTGAACAAATCTAAAAAAAAAATCCTAATCACAACATTTATTGCTATAAACGATACATTTCGTTTCTAATAATCTACGTTTTATAAAATTTTCGGCAAGACTGATTTTTGAATTTTTGTATAAATAGCCCCGATTAAAATTATCGAATCGATTTTGAATATTTCTATTTCAGAGCTTTATCCTTAACATATTATAAAGTCATGGCATGGTTATCATAAAAAGTCCATTTCTACTTCTATTCTTCTTGTATGGAATTTTTCTTTTCTATATTATTATCGGCGCTCGAAGTTAAATTATAATTTAACGACTAGATCCCAAAATAATACATAGGAAACCATAATTATGTACAAACTTAAGAATAACTGTATGTTTGTTGCAATAAAATTATTAAATAAGTGATTGTTTTCGTATTAAAAACATTTTGCATTTTAAATAAAATTCAATCTTTAAAAATAAAATACAATCAATGATGAGAAATACTAGGATCCGATGATTGTTGTGTAAGCTTAGCTTACACTTGATCTGATTTTTAAATGCGTTTTAAACTATTCTTATGAAAATATAAATATAGAGTTGTGATAATATTGTTAAAATCAGTAAACAACATCTACAATTGAAATTTATGAAAATACATAAATAAGAAAGTAAACTAATTAAGAATTGCTTAGATCATGCAATTTCACGCACAAAAATAATTATTTGACAATTACAAATGAAATCCAGTTCATGTGCCTTTTCTTCTGATCTAATGATAATGTTGATCTGATTCTGCTTAGATTTTTTTTGTTTTATATCTACATATTTAAGTTGCATAATTGATGACGGCTTGCTTATTCCTTTTTCAAGCGAACATACAGAAAAATGTTTATCGTCGGCTAGACTTCAAATTATTCAAAACAGAATTTTATCGAGTCAAAACATTTTTTCTCGTTACGTTCTATGCAAGGTAGTGCTTTTAAATTGTGAGGAATTCACTTTATTTCATCGGATTGGAAACTATTTTTGCCTTTTTAGTATCTTTTGATCGTTTTCATCGAAACGTGCTGGTCGGTTTCTTTGTATCCAGATTTCAAAAAGGAATTTTGGCTGTTAGAGATTACTTACGAGTACATAAATATTATTGTTTCGATGTACTCGTATTACTATTGTCTTTTCATAGAGACACTAAAAAGGACTTTTGAAATAGGTTTGCACTGGGGCATCCAAATTAAAATGCTAAATATGAGACTCGAAAGCGTTTAGAGCCTGGCAGCATTACAAATAAAAACATGCTTAAAATTTGTGCAATTGTATTCTTACAGGGAGACATGCCGTCCCGCAGAAAAGGAAGTTTGTTATACAAAACAATTCCAGGAGTTAAAATCAACTTTCAACTACCTCAGACGGGGAATCTCATAATTTTGATGGTCAGGCTTTGGCGTTGTATTTGAACCCAATTTTTATCGATAACTCTACCATTAACCAACATGGTGTCATGCTTGACCTTTCACTTTTCTAGATATTAAATGAAAAAAATTTATCCTCGCATACGAGATCGCAATATAAAAAATCTATTCAGTTGCATTCTACTTGCTAATTACCGATTTTAATTCCACGTGCGCGACGTGATTGTGAGTCAATTCTAACTTTTTTTACTCCGTTAACAATAACATTCGCTATAATGTTGTCCAAGCTTGTATATTCGGACGTATTTTCGTGGGAACTGGAAGAAGGTGCGGGGTCGACGGCTTCGGCGGGACTGGTATTCTTCTCTTTGGTTATTTTAGCAGAAGTGTCCCCGGTATTTTCAGTATCGGCTGGTTTCGATTCAGTTCACACTGCCTTCCGCTCTTTCCTAATGTTTCTGCTCCGGTGAATGTCACTGCCTCACGAATAACGTTTTCCAAAAACTCTTTAAGCACACCACGCGTTTCTTCACAGATTAAACAGGGAATACGTTTCACTCCACCACGTCGCGCCAAACGACGTATAGCTGGTTTTGTAATACCTTGGATATTATCACGAAGAACTTTACGATGACGTTTAGCGCCTCCATGTGGCTGTCAAAATTTCCGGTTGTCACCTCGGACAAAACATATGTGCGTGGAATGGCACTTCATATGGCGGAAATGTGCTTCTTCAGATGTCGCCAGTGGCATAGTTTTCTCGATGGCCACGGTGGAGGGGCATTTCCAGATGGCTATGTCTCGAAATGTGCCGGGGTTGGATTAATTCTATATTTCGAATATTTATATCCACGGATCTAAATATTTGGACAGAAAAAAAAATATTTTCTGCACAACGATATCCGCACAACAGATGAAGTCCGCTGGCAATTCGAGGACATATCCATCTGGCAGGTTACAAGGGTTCGGGATCGAAATCACTTCGATTCCTGGGCGTAGGCGTCACATTACAACATCAAAATGGTTTGATAGCTGATTTGGTGCTTGGCGAGCTAGCTAGCGAGGCGAGGACTGATGAGAGTCCGGCGAGCGTGGCGAATGCGCATGGTGCTGAGATGGCAGACCTAAATGTAGGCGAAAGAGCAGACCACACGATGAGCGAACCAGCACTTGGCGAGGCGCCGTCCGGCGTAAGGACGAGGAACGAAATGGCGAATATTTCGGGCACCAAAGGGAACCAGCAGGATGACGATCTTGTAGGTACCCCTGAGAGCCAACAAAGTGACGACTTTGAGGGCATTGTATCTCAGTTAAATCATCAGCTGTGGGCGAATCGTAAGCGGGCGGGCGAAAATATTAAGAAGTGTGCAGGGCGAATGAAGTCAGGATATGACAAGCGGCGAAAGGTTGCAACTAAATATGAGGTGGGCGATTTAGTACTTTGGCGACGGGCAGCTACAAACTTGGCAAATTCAGGCGTCAATCAAAAATTGGCGAATAAGTTTGATGGTCCTTTTAGAGTTTGTAAGGTGATGGCGAATGATAGATATGTTATTGAGACGGTTAAGGGTGTACGGGGTCACAAGCGGCTTAAGGCGACTGTGGCGATTGATTCATTAAGGCGATATTATAGTACAAATTGCGAAGTATGCGAACACGAAGCGGAGGGCGAGGAGGGTGAAGAGATGGATCGACTGGATCTGATAGATCTACTAGAGTCGTAATTTAATATATTAATGAGGGCATTAATTTCGTTTCAGAATGGCCGAGTGTTACACCAGCGGCGAGATGGCGCTGGCCCTGGAAAAGGGCCATAGGCGGTATGAACGGGTCAAGAGTGTGTAGGCGTGCGTCATAGAAAAGTTTAGCCAGTCGGCACTCTAGATTAAGGCGAGACGTGAATGAGTGCTGTCGTATGGCGTAATTATTGGATTAATAAAACTTAATGATAAAAACCGTGTGTTTGATTAAAACTGTAACACAATGTTTAAATGGAGATTATATTTTCGACCTATGACACTAGTTCTTCCTAGGAATTAATAGGATATTGAAATTGTTTATTTTTATTAAGATATAAATGATTAAAATTATTGAACTTTATAATGTGCTATAATTTATATCTTTAAAATTATTAGCAGAAGATTACTTGAATAGCGTAGTGAGCGAATACTTTTTGGACGAGTCACTGTATATAGTTACTCACAAAATTGAGTGAACATCCATATTAAAACTACACTTCCTTATAAGTAATAGTGATCAAAAAAGTTTACTGTGAAATTATGTTTTGATTTACGAAATGTGTGCGTTTTAAATTAAACTCAAACGAAATAAGGTAATGTAAATTCAATTAGCGTTTTAGCATGAAAGGTTACAGATAGAGTCGACATATAAAGTTAATGTACTCATAAGAACTAAAATTATATTTTACAATGTGGTATAATTTTTATTCCATAAGTGAAAACGAATCAATAAAAATTCAGCTCGATATTCACAGAACTTTCGATGCGATTTATCGTAATTCAATTATTTTTTTTTAGAGTAATAGGGCACTTCTATTGTAATTAAAGACGTTGCTTGTGTGCAAGTTTCATATGCTAAAGAAAATTTTGAAGTTCATTTGTATTTTCATAACTAAATCATTTTAGCACTATAAATTTCTCTGTTGTCTGAAATTAATTTTAAGGTATATTTCCATCCAAAGCTATGGATTAATATTTAACTTTTATAGAGATATCTAAGGAAATATTGTACATACGCTTGCATCGAATTTAACAATGTAACATGCGAATGAAAAAATGCGATCACCTTTAATATGTACAATTTGTATTTATTTGGGTGAATTTAATTTTGAAAATAAACATATTTTTAACCCGACGAGGAATTCCACTTCATGCAATCAATATTTTTCTAAACTTATAAAGTCAAGGAGAAATCATTACAATTTTTTGATTAAAGACAGATATAGAACTTATTCTTTTTAAATAAATACATACATTTGTGTGAAAATTTTAAAATCGGAAACGTGGAAGAAAATAATAAAAAAAGCTAAAGATAACAACGCCTTTCCTTTCCAGCAAATACCTCTTTTTCCTGCAGGAATAGCAGCAAACGGTAAGTATGCCGTTACAAGGGTAGCGTCTGAGAAATCCGTGGATGGCCTGTTTCGGATCGCGCTCGGTACGCGTTACCATAATTTGCTTTGCGTTTTTATTAGAGTAGGGTTTTTCAGGGTCGAGTTAGAGTAGGATAATTTTCGGTACCGTGTGCGTGATATCCGGGAACGCGGAATTATTTATATTTTTGGTTGTTGTCTGGAGGAATATAAGAAATACGGAATAAAGTGAGGAAAGGTTTCTCTTCCATATGTTAGTGTTTTCGCCGCGTTGATAAATCGGGCATGTGAACCGGTGGCTGAATTTTTGTATTTCGGACATAGTCTGCTCGCGTAAGACCTGCGACCGAACTCCTCTCCGAACTAGCTAGCTAGCCAGCAGCCACCTCGGAGTAGACTAAGGGTGTCCGGACTTGTTGAACTGAAGGGTACAGTCCGTTGTCACGTCTCA
>OZ017738.1:296500629-296503129 GCA_963969285.1 Odontomyia ornata
ATTCATACGATTCTAACATAATTCAGTTTGTACTAATGACGCAGACTTTTTGAGTATGTGTATGTATATATGTATGTATGTAATATATATATATATATATATATATATATATATATATATATATATATATATATATATATATATATATATATATATATATATATATATATGTATATTGTTACATGCGCAAATAATTCTGCGAGCTACTGTCGCAATTGTTTTCACAATCATTAAGGACATCAGCAAATGAATTTACTCGAAACCACGAGAACCAAACAAGTATTATCAACATCTGAAAGTGAGTCACTGCCCATTCATTACGCTGCTGGAATGTTCCCGCTTATTCATCAATGTACAAGAACTGAGTTGAACGATTAGAGACCCTATATAAAGGCGAGCTGAATGAATGGGGGGAATCATTCATTCGACCGCGATAAGAACTGCGATAGTGTGTGGAAAGCGAATAGAAAAGTGATTTTCGTAAGTGAAGTGATTTAGAAGACAATTGCGATAAGAAATTTATGGACAAGTGTTACATTTTTAATAGTGAAAATCAAAATGAGTGAAAGTGTTAAATCGATTATTGTGCATTTTTGTAATTGAATAAACTCTTTTAATTTAAATTAAAAGACATTGCGTTTTCACTTTCCCGGTACATTAAATTATTGGCCGCGAACCAAAAACACGCGACAATATATATATATATATATATATATATATATATATATATATATAAATATATATATATATATTTATTTATGTTTATATATATATATATATATATATATATATATATATATATATATATATAAATATATATATATATATACATATATATATATATATATATATATATATATATATATATATATACGAGTATATATATATATAAGTATATATATATATATATATATATATATATATATATATATATATATATATCGTTACATGCACGAATTATTCTGCAACCTGCTGTTGCAATTGTTTTCATAACCATTAAGAACCTCATGATCAACAAAGTGAATTTACTCGAAACCACGAGAACCCACCAAGCATCGTAAAGTGACGTCACTCCATTCATTAAGCTGCTCGAATATACCAGGTACCTCTCGGCAGAACATTCGCCAATGTACGAGAAATTGGTTGAATGGGTAGAGACCCTATATAAAGGCGAGCTGAATGAATGGGGGGATCATTCATTAGAACCGCGATAGTGAAAACCGCGAAAGTGTGGAGAGAATAGAAAAGCGATATTGATCGAGTAATAGGAATGTGATTTTTGATGATTGTGAAGTGATTTTAGAAGACAATTCCGATAGAAATTTATAGACAAGTGGAAGTTGGACTTCTTATATTGAAAATTAAAATTGTGAAATAGTTAAATAAATGATTGTGCACTTTTAGGTAATTAAATAAACTCTTTTAATTTAATTTATAAGGCATTGCGTTTTCACTTTCCCGGAACATTAAAATTATTGGCCGCGAACCATAACACGCGACAATATATAGATATATATATATATATATATACATATATATATATATATATATATATATATATATATATGTATATATATATATATATATATATATATATATATATATTTATATATTTATATATACATATATATATACATTTATATATATACATATATATATATATATTTTTTTTTTTTTATGTACTTATATATATATATATATATATATATATATATATATATATAATATATATATATATATATATATACATATATATATATATATATATATATATATATATATATATATATATATATATATACATGTACAAAGGTAGAAGTATACAGATATATATATATATATATATATATATATATATATATATAAATATATATATATATATATATATATATATATATATGTATATAAATATACATATATAAATATATATATATATATATATATATATATAAATATATAGATATATATAGATATATATATATATATATATATATATGCATATATATATATATATATATATATATATATATATATATGCATATATATATATATATATATATATATATATATATATATATATATATATATATATATATATATATATATGCACATTTATATATATATATATATATATATATATATATATATATATATATATATACGTACATATATATATATATATATATATATATATATATATATAGATATATGTATATATATAGATATATATATATATATATATATATATATGTATATATATATATATATAGATATATATAAACCTGGATATAATTATATATATCTATATTTATATATATATGTAGATATATATAAATATATATATATATATATATATATATATATATATATATATATATATATATATATATATATAGATATATATATATATATGTATATATATATATATATATATATATATATATATATATATATATATATATATATATATATATATAGATATATATACAGGGTACGTATG
>OZ017738.1:296505629-296543129 GCA_963969285.1 Odontomyia ornata
AGGATGAGTTGGAACAGCGAAACCTGGCTACGCAAGGTACAAAGGCCACACTGATTGCACGCTTGCGTGATGCGATCGAGTCGGAAGGCGTGAATCTGGATTCGGGTGAGTTCTGAGATGCGGAAAAAGGCGCAGAAGGTGGAGAAGCTAAACGAACAATCAGCGAAGCTGGACCAACAAGCGATCGAAATCAAGGCAGACATCACACAGAAGCTGGAGAAACAGTCAACCGAAATAAAAGCGGAGCTCGGTCATCTGAACAAACAAATTAAAGGCGTCGAGGAAAAGGTTGACCAGGTCGAGGAAAAGATTTACCAGGTCGAGGAGAGAATTAACCATGAGATCAGCCAGGTCGAGGAGAGAATAAACCATGATATCAGCCAGGTAGAGGAGAGAATCAACCATGAGATTGGAAACATGAAAAAGTAATTGGAAGCAGCAAAGGCAGTAGTAACCTCTTCACCAGCCTCGCTTATAACCACAGCGCAAAGCACATCCAGAAATGTCCAAGCACCAATATTCGATGGGCAAATGGTCTGGAGTATTTACAAGACCCAGTTTGAAGCTGCCGCAAGGGCAAATCGCTGGAATGACCAGGAACGAGCAACTGCATTGATTCTTGCTCTAAGAGGCCCAGCTGCCGAGCTTTTGCAGACCATCCCCGATGAATTGCACTCAAACCCGAATGCTATAATGAATGCGCTCGACATGCGTTATGGAGACGATCATCTAAAGCAGATTTATCGGTCACAGCTAAGGCATCGGGTGCAGAAGTCTGGTGAGACCCTACAGCAGCTAGCCCAAGACATTGAGCGACTAGCACTTTTGGCTTACCCAGCCTACGACCCAGAACATCAAGATAATGCAGCGACAGAGGCATTCATCAGCGCACTAAAGGACCCGGAATTGCAACAAGCCGTGCGTTTAGCTCAAAAGCAAACGGTTAAGGACGCATTGGCTTACAGTCTGAACTTTGAGGCAGCGAAAAATGTGACTCGTACCACTGCCCGGGTTCGTGAGGTAGTGACAGACGAGTGCAGGTGTGAACGCGTGGAAATTGAGCGAGACCCGCATGTAAATGGTGCGCCTAGATGCTGGAATTGCGGAGAGAAGGGACACTGGCAAAGAGACTGCAAGAAGCGAAGAAAACCGAGCTATTGTCCAGGGTGTGCAGCTAGGAGGAGATCCAGACCGAGTCAGAGGGGTCGGGAAACATGTAAGAGCCAACTTCGTGGGGCAGAGGTTGGCTAGGAGGATCGACGTCCCCAGCACTACCATCACCGTGTCAAGACTACATCGTGGAGAAGCGGACTTATGCCTTCTGGGTCAAATTGACGGAGAACACTGCACCATAACAATCGACACTGGTGCAACCCGATCGATTATCCGACCAGACCTAGTTAGACAGCAACAACTTCACAAGGGCAGAATTTTTTCACTACGGACAGCTACGGGAGAAACTGCACCTGTTCATGGAGAGGTCAACCTCCAGATACAGTTGGGAGACCTTGTGTTCCGGCATAATTTTCTGGTCGCGAACATTATGGATGACTGCATTCTCGGAATGGATTTTCTGCGACCACATGGAATCACGTTGGACTTGGGAAAACGTGTCTTGAAATGGCAGAATGTCGAAGTACTGATGGAGGATCCCAGTGTCCAAATCCCCAAGATGAATGTAGTGGTATGTACTGACACTGATGTACCGAATTCTTCCGAAAGCATTGTATGGGCCAAGCTTGATGGTGATTCTGGAGACCACCGATCTTATCTGATAGAGCCAACGAAGACATCCGCATTGCGCAGTTTGATTGTAGGACGAAGCCTTGAAAAATCTTTAAGGAATGGATATGTGCCGGTTAGAGTCCTTAACACCGCAGACTCAACCACGAGCATCAAAGTGGGAGAAGTCATCGGCAGCTGCCAGCCTGTTTCCACCATCACCTCTTTGGAAGCTACTCACAACCATCATTGGAAAAGGAGGCAAGACACGGACAAAGCCCGGGAATCCACGTCTGCAATATTGAAGCAAGTCAAATTGCCGGTGCAGCTATTCAAACGAGCCTCTGATCTGGTCACCAAGTACAGTGACATCTTCTCAACAAGCCCGGATGACCAAGGCCGAACGAGTTTGGTAACTCACGTCATAGACACACAGGGAGCCAAGCCGATTCGACAAGCACCAAGACGTCTCCCTATAGCCAAACAAGGAGAAGTGAGCGCGCTGATCTCGGACATGGAAAAACAAGGCATTATCGAACCTTCTGTAAGTCCATGGGCCGCGCCTGTAGTTCTAGTAAAGAAAAAGGATGGTAGCACTCGCTTTTGTGTCGACTATAGGCAGCTTAACGACGTCACTAAGAAAAATAGTTACCCGCTCCCACGCATCGATGACATCATGGACACTTTAGCCGACGCAAAATGGTTTTCTACACTCGATCTCAAGAGTGGCTACTGGCAGGTAGAAATTGACAAGAAGGACCGAGAGAAGACCGCATTTTCAGTTGGGACCGGATTGTGGCAATTTGCGGTGATGCCGTTTGGGCTTTGCAATGCTCCAGCCACTTTCGAACGCTTGATGGAATACGTGCTACGTGGTCTAACCTGGAAAACCTGCTTGGTGTACCTAGATGACATCATCGTCATCGGGAGAACGTTCGAAGAGCATGTGCGGAACTTAGAAGAGGTTTTCTCCCGACTGCGACTGGCAAATTTGAAACTTAGTCCCGACAAGTGTACCCTTTTCGCAGCTGAAGTAAAATACCTGGGACATGTCGTATCAGCTGAAGGGGTCAAAACAGACCCTGAGAAAATTGAAGCCGTGAAAAGCTGGCCAACACCAAACAACAAGCGCCAACTACGAAGTTTCCTGGGCCTGGCAACCTACTATCGAAGATTCGTCAAAGACTTTGCCAAAATAGCTAAGTGTCTTCATCAGCTAACCGAGAAAAATCGTCCGTATGTCTGGAATGAACAATGCCAGACAGCCTTGGAGACCCTGAAGGAAAAGCTATGTGAATCACCTGTACTGGCGTATCCGAAACCCGGAAAAATGTTTGTGGTTGACACCGATGCAAGCAACGGCGGTATTGGAGCTGTACTCTCCCAGCAGATCAATGGCGAAGAAAGAGTCCTCTCGTATTACAGTCGAGTTCTTTCAAAAAGTGAGAGGAACTACTGTGTGACCAGGAAGGAGCTATTGGCTATAATAGAGGCCACCAAGCAGTTCCACAAGTACCTATATGGCCAGAAATTTGTTCTTCGAACGGACCATGCATCATTGAGATGGCTACTTAACTTCAAAAACCCCGAGGGACAAGTTGCGAGATGGATCGAAAGATTGCAGTCATACGACTACGAAATTGTTCATCGAAAGGGCGGAGTTCATGGAAATGCTGATGCCCTATCTCGTCGCCCATGTCCAGCTAACTGCAAGCATTGCCGGCGGATTGAGGAAAAGGAACCGCCCGTTGATCTGCGACTGATAACGGCCAAATTCGATGAAGGTTGGTCATCGGAGGAGATTCGAAACGCCCAGCTAGCCGATGAAGACATCGGACCATTGCTCGTATGGAAGGAGACGACTGGGCGACCTGAGTGGAAAGACGTTTCGATGCATGGCGCAACCCTGAAAAGCTATTGGGCACAATGGAACTCCCTTCAGGTGGAGGGTGGTGTACTCAAGCGGAAATGGAAAACGGCGGATGGCAGCTCCTATAGGATGCAAACTATACTACCCAAAAGCCGAATCCACGATGTGGTAAAGGAAATGCATGAAGGATCCTCGGGAGGCCATCTTGGTGTTAACAAAACCTTAGCGAAATTGCGGGAAAGATTCTACTGGCTCCACGCTCGAGAAGACGTAGAGGACTGGTGTCGCAGATGCACCATTTGCGCTTCCGTCAAAGGCCCAAAACGACGACTGAGAGGACAAATGCAAACCTATAACGTAGGCGTGCCATTCGAAAGGATTGCTGTTGACATCGCTGGACCCTTTCCTGAATCTGAATGGGGAAATCGATACACGCTGGTTGTAGCTGATTATTTCAGCAAGTGGCCCGAGATCTACCCCATTCCCAACCAGGAAGCAACTACGGTAGCCGAACAGCTAGTGTTGAATTGGGTCAGCAGGTACGGCGTGCCTTGTGAACTACATTCGGATCAAGGCCGAACTTTGAGTCACTAGTTTTTAGCGAAATGTGCGAGCAGCTGGGAATACGGAAAACGAGGACAACACCGCTGCATCCCCAATCCGATGGAATGGTCGAACGTTTCAACGGCACGCTCAATAAACACCTTGCCAAGATGGTTGACGAGAACCAAAGGGACTGAGACCGACATATCCCACTATTTTTAATGGCGTATAGAGCCGCTGAACATGCGTCGACGGGCCAAGCCCCAGCCAAAGTCATTTTTGGAAAGACTATTCGTTTACCAGCCGATATAAAGTTCGGAACACCCCCTGAGAAACCCCAAACGATCTCGGAGTACGCAAGTGAGCTAAGACAACGGTTGAACCAGATACATCGGACAGTGCGAAAACACCTCGAATCGGCTACTGACCGCATGAAGACCAGGTATGATCTAAAGGCTAATTCTACTGGATTCCAGCAAGATGACTTGGTGTGGCTTTATAACCCGCAACGGCGAAAGGGTAGGTCTCCAAAGTTGCAACATAAGTGGGAGGGACCATACCGAGTTACAAAGCGAATCAACGACGTCGTATACCGAATACAGGAACATCGTAAGCCGAGAGCTAAAATGAAAACCGTGCATCTGGACCGTCTTGCCCCATATTACACCCAGGGAGAATTGACTACAAATAGCGACACATCTTTTCGGGGCGAAAAGAACTGAGGTGGGGGCAGTGTTACATGTACAAATAATTACATGTACAAATAATTCTGCGAGCTACTGTTGCAATTGTTTTCATCATCATTAAGAACGTCAACGAATGAATTTACGAGAACCCAACAAGCATGATCAACATCTGCAAGTGACGTCACTCCATTCATGAACTTGCTCGAACCTACCAGGTACCTCTCGGTAGAACATTCGCCATTGTGTGAGAAACGGGTGAATAGGTAGAGACCCTATATAAAGGCGAGCTGAATGAATGGGGGATTCATTCATTCGACCGCGATAAGAACTGCGATTGTGTGTGGGAAGTGTGTTTCGTAATAGCGAAGTAATTTAAAAAGACAATTGCGATAAGAAATTTATGGACAAGTGTTAGATTTTTTTTGTAATAGTGAAAATTAAAATTAGTGAAAGTGTTAACTGATTATTGTGCACTTTATTTAATAAACTCTTTTAACTTAAATTAAAAGACATTGCGTTTTCACTTTCCCGGAACATTAAAATTATTGGCCGCGAACAATAACACGCGACAATATATATATATATATATATATATATATATATATATATATATATATATATATATATATATATATACATATCGCGGGTCTAGAGAGTCCGATTGTCAAATGTTTTTTTATTGTGTTGGTATACATGCCCCTAAAGTATGATAGAATTTTCAGCCATATACACTGTTTACTTTGTCTGTGGTAGTCGCTAAGGTTCGACGTGTTTCTATGAGCTCGGCGATTTTTGCTTGTTTAAACAATGGAAGAATTGAAGAGTCAAAGAATTTGTATTAAATTTTGCGTAAAAAATGAAATAAAGTGTAACAAAGTGTGTGAACTGTCACAAAAAGCCTATGGTGAGTCTGTTATGAAATAAACAAGTGTTTGAGAGTGGTATAAGCATTTCCAAGATGTCCGCGAAGACGTTGAAGATGACGAACGCTCCGGTCGACCCAGCACGTCACTAATCGATGAAAGTGTGGAAAAAGTGGAAAAAGTGGAAAAAATGGTTTTAAATGATCGCCGAATAATAATTAGAGAAGTTGCTGATGAGGTTGGCATATCACTTGGCTCTTGTCATAACATTTTTTCTAAAGTTTTGGGCGTGAAACGAGTGGCAGCAAAATTCATTCCAAAACTGGTGAATTTTGAGCAAAAAAACAATCGCATTAACATCGCTCAGGTGCTGTTAAATGACGTTAACGATGATCCAAGTTTGCTTGAAAGGGTCATAACTGGTGATGAAATATGGGTGTATGGTTATGATGTCGAAACCAAAGCACAATCGTCCACCTGGAAGCGTTCAACGCCACCAAGAGCGAAAACAACACGTCAAGTTCGATGAAATGTGAAGGTTTTGCTTCCTGTTTTCTTCGATTATAATGGCATAGTTCATCAAGAGTTCTTACCACAAGGTCGTACGGTTAATAAAAAGTTTTACCCTTAAGTAATGCGACGTTTGCGTGAAGCAATCCGAAAAAAAACGCCCCGATTTATGGAAAAAGAATTCATGGCTTTTGCACCACGATAACGCACCTGCTCACTCGTCGTTGCTTGTTCGTAATTTTTTGGCCAAAACTATACCGAAGTCATGCCCCAACCTCCATATTCACCAGATATGGCTCCGTGTGACTTTTTCCGGCTCCCATGAGAGGTCGGCGTTTTTCCTCGATTGAAGAAATAAAGGCCGAATCGCCGAGAGTGCTCAAACACATACCAAAAAGTGAATATCAAAAGTGCTCCAAAGATCGGAAAAAACGCTGGCATAAGTGTATTATATCTGAGGGGGACTACTTTGAAGGGGACCACATTGATGTAGACGAATAAATAAATATTTTTTTGAAAAAACGAAAATTCCGGGTACTTTTTGATTAGACCTCTTATATGCATATCTAATATATATATATATATATATATATATATATATATATATATATATATATATATATATACATATATATATATATATATATATATATACATATATATATATATATATATATATATATATATATATATATATACGAGCATACATACATACAGACCTGCGATACAGTGTAGTTAGATCGACTTATTTTTAAACCCCATCAGGACAGATTCCCCAGACTCTTTGTCGCCATGATGTACATTATGTTATACTTGAAACCTTTTGTTGTAACTGACAGAAATCTCACAACAATGCGCGAGTTCAAAGTCTTGAATGGTCTACAGCAGGGAACAGTTACTGTGCCTCTGCTTTTCTCAATATTCATTCGCAAGCTATTGAACGACTTTCATTTTAACGTCTCGCCAATGCGATCATTGGTTACGTTTGCTGATGAGCTGATCATCTACATGGCAGAGTGAAAACCTACGATAGTTCAGAGCAATCTTCAAAAAATGTTCAATGATGTGCAGTTCTACACTGACAATTCGCGAATGAAAATCAACGCGAAGAAGTGCAAAACAATTGTGCCTCGGACCACACTGCAGGTTTTCCGTCAGGACCTGAAACGTAATTCGAAGAATTTCCACATCATGGCTGACGAGGTTAGTTCAGAACGGTTTCCACATCCTGTGTTCGATACCTCGGTGTTCATCTCCAGTATCTGTACTATACTGAACATGTCAAAATCATGCTCAGTAAGAAACATAGAGTTGTCATGGCCCTACGAAGACTCTTTCATTCCAGATACATTGATCAAAAGGTCAATATTATATGTTAAAAGATCCTGTTTAGACCAGTTTTGACATATGGATGTCAGATCTGGTACAACCAGATTGCTAGTACTATGGAAAAATCAAAAGTTTTCGAACGGAAATGTCTTCGTGCATGTACTGGTTTGTATAGAAAGCCTGAGATGGATTGGAAGCATTATGTTTCGAATAGAAGAATTTATCAAACTGCTTAAGTGTCAAGAGTCGATATATTCATATTGAAACTTTTTCGGAATCATATCGCGAGATCTGTAACTGTGAGTGAAAACCCTTGGATTTCACAGCCGTTTCACCCTAAAGACGGGTATATTGCGACTTGCCTCGCTACTGGCTTAGTTCCTCCAGAAGCATTTGTGTATTTGGACATGAATCGATTTGGTTTTGATTCTGATGGCGTCCCAATCATATATCACATATATAGATGGGCCACCGGTAAGAAGATAGAATATCCTCCGAATTTGGTTTCACGAGATCAACAAATCCAATGGAGATACTCATTTGCTAGATTCGTTGAAGGTGGTCGAGCTGAGACGGAGCAATCTAGGTATTGGTAGCCGTATGTCAATGTCTCAATTATAGGTATTTATTTTCAATTTTTATGTTTATCGTTACTTAGTTTTTGAGTTTCAGCTCATTATTGCTACATTTAGTGTTATTGCTTATTTGTGTTAAAAATTAGGGATAGGTGAGTATTATTTCAGGTTGAAGATAACGTTAAAAGCGTAGGTTAGGAATATTGTGATTGCATTTTTTCGTATAAAATAAAGTTTTTGATTGGATTTTATTAGAATTACGTTATAACATATTCGGTATTCGCTGTTGTGTTAAAATTATGAATAATTTTGGAAAGTGCTGGATGGTTTTTTCTCCTTTGTCCAATCGAATCATTAAATATGAAATAATTTTAATTATATTGAATTCGCCATGGTTTTTTTTATCAAATGCGTTTAACTGATAACTTATAAACTTAGAGAGCAATTTGGGCTTTATAGTCTTTTAAAATTTATAATTATTAGTATTGAATAAAATGCTTTTAACTTTGACTTTTACATAATACAGACGTATATATATATATATATATATATATATATATATATATATATATATATATATATATATATATATATATATATATATATATATATATATATATATATATGTATATATATGCGAATGTATATATATATATATATATATATATATATATATATATATATATATATATATAAATATATACACGTCTAATATACAAATATAGATACATATTTAGATATATATGTATATATATATATATATATATATATATATATATATATATATATATATATATATATATATATATATATATATGTATATATTTACATATATATAAACATATTATATATATATATATATATATATATATATATATATATATATATATATATATATATGTGTGTTTATATATGCGTATACTCGTATATATTTATAAATATCTATTTGTACAAATGCTTATTAACTAAATAAATAAATATATATATATATATATATATGTATAAATATATAGCTCCTGTCGTTTCTATTTTAGCTCAGTCTTGCTTATGTAGATAAATGTATATATATATATATATATATATATATATATATATATATATATATGTATATATATATATATATATATATATATATATATATATATATATATATATATATATATATATACTTAATCAAGCTACAAAGCTGTACAAAATAAATTCACGTTCTTGTTTCTGCCGAAATAAAAGTTGTTGTTGAAATAAAATCCTGAGTTTTGTTACCTCGACGCAGGAACTTGAGCCAAGAGTCCTTATCAGGACTACTTGGCAGCGCCAGACATTTCCAAAGAGTAGGGTCCTTATCAGGACCGAACGCTCAGACATTCCAAAGAGTAAAGTCCTTATCAGGACTGAACGTGCAGAGTGAAGGCCCACTTACGAGGAGTCCTCATCAGGGCCGCACGAGAGGGCCGACACCAAAGTGGTGACTTCGAATATCAAAAACACCTGCGGAATTGCCAACATGGTCCTTGGACGAGACGAAGACGACTCACGCAGCGCCGCGCAGAGCAACCTGGAGCTCCGTCAGCAACAACCCAGTCAACCGACAGCTCCAGAGGTCAGCGTCATCAGCCAGTGCAAGCTGCCTCAATTCTGGCGAGCCAATCCGGAGCTTTGGTTCTTCCAGATCGAGTCCCAGTTTGAGGTGCACAAAGTCGCACGGGACTCGCACAGGTATCATTTGACAGTCTCCGCGCTCGATCACGACACCATTGCGGATGTAGCAGATATTATCCGCGCGCCACCAGAGACCGATAAGTACAACTTGCTCAAGGCAACCATCATCTCTCGCCTCACAGACTCCCCCGACGCCCACCTACATAAGCTTCTCACAGGTGTCGAGCTCGGGGACAGGCGACCGTCACAGTTGCTGCGTCTCATGCGCTCTTTAGCCGGCACACGTGTCAGTGACGACGTGCCCCGGATCAAATGGTTGGACTTGCTGCCGCAACCAACGCGGCGCAAGTTGCTTCTGATCAAAATTGAAACGCTGGAGGAACTTGCCGCGGTCACAGACGAGGCACACGACATGGGCCTGGCAGTAATGGCCACGTCTTTTGAGCCAGGTGTGCGCACCGCAACCCCCTCATCTGGCTGTTCGTCAACATCACCCGACTAGATCGCCGTCGAGCTGGCGGCCCTACGTCTAGCGATCGCGCAGTTGACCGGTTTGACTCGTGAGGTGCTTCAGCAGCCGCACGCCAGCAAAAGCACACAATATAGGCGCTCCTCAACCCGGAACCGCCTCAGTCAGAGAGAACGGTCTACTACCCCAGGCCCTGCTGCGCGCTCGGGCCTTTGCTGGTATCATAGCAAGCAGCCGTGCACATTTCCCGCTCAGGCCACCGCCTCCAAATACTCGGAAAACTAAGTTCGCTGGCTGTGCACTCAGCGGACACCGCCGGCGACACCTCAGAAAAACGCTTATATGTCGTCGACCGATATACTAAAAAGCGTTTTCTGGTGGACTCCGGCTGCGCCCTATCGATAATTCCGAGGCATTTATAATGCTAGATATAATTATTATAGAATCAATGTATCTACTTGTAATAAAACACAATCACAAAGATGTATTCAATATATTGGCCCAAGAACCTTCAACTTGTTGCCAGAATTCATCAGATGTGCTAATACATCAGAAATCTTTAAACTTTACATCAAAAAATGGCTTCTTAGTATGTCTGGTGAAGAATTTTCAAGAACATTTAATTATATCAATTGAAAATTTTATTTTTCAAATAGTGTTATCACTACTAAATAGTAACGTAATTAAAATAAGGAATGAATCTGTTTTATAATATAAAAAAATCACAAATTGCGTGGGCAACTAATTTGTTTAACCAAACTCCTCTCTCAAGCCCTGCTTTTGAGGAGTTTTCATAGCAAAAATTAGTCTTAAGTTTTTATGAATTGTCATGTTTCATTGCTAAATAAAGTTATAATAATTTCATCCCCAAGCCTATGCAGAAACAAAGCCTCACACTACTGGCAGCCAATGGCACGCCTATTAACACTTTTGGCTTTCAGGAACTCGTATTGGACTTTGGGTTCACTGGCCGTTCGTCATAGCGGACGTCCAGACGGCTATCCCAGGAGCAGACGCACTTAATCACCACGGGTTGTTAATTGATCTACGAAACCAGCGCCTCTTGGATGATCGCACCAACCTCTCGACAAGCTGCGTCCTCGGCCCGGCGCCACCGGTGCATAGCATCAGTGTTAGCACTTTGGTCCAACCATCGACCTTGGTGCGCACCGTCGGAGACCCGTACGAGATAATCATCGCCAAATTCAGAAGCTAACCATCCCACCTGGTGAATTAGCCTCAATTGCCGACCTCCCTGTGCACCACCAAATAATAACGCATGGCCCACCCGTCTTCACACGACCACGTCGCCTCGCAGGAGAACGCCTTATCGCCGCAAAAGACGAGTTTGATCTCCTCTTATCACGAGGCATTATCCGGCCATCATCAAGCCAATGGGCTAGTCCATTGCACATGGTTCCCAAGAGTGGGGGCCGTTGGCGGGCTACGGGAGATTACCGTCAACTCAACGCTCGCACTCAGCCGGACCGCTATCCGCTACCTGTCATCGAGGACCTGATCCAGGAAGCGAGAGGCTCGGTTTTCTCAGTAATCGACCTCCAACGCGCTTTTTATCAGATCCCGGTCGCGCCTCAGGACGTCTGCAAGATGGCAGTTACCACGCCCTTTGAGCTCTTCGAATTCCTAGGCATGCCGTTGGGTCTACGAAATGCAGCCCAAAACCATGCAGCGAACTCTAAACCACTTACTCAGAGGTTTCGATTTCGTTTGCGTGTATCAGGACGACATCCTAGTGTTTTCAACCAACCACGACCACCACTAGCATCACCTGAAGCAGCTTCTATCAACGCTGCAAAATGCGAAGCTCCAGGCTAATTGGGATAAGTGCCAAATCGGACAGGCCGAGGTGATCTTTGCCGGCTACCACGTCTGCAAAACTGGATTTCGGCCACCAGCTCCCAAGACGCAAGCCATCGGAGACTACCCAAAGCTGACCGACTCCTCACAGCTAAGGCGTTTCCTCGGTACGCTCAATTTTTACCGACGTTTCATGCCACACGCCGCCGAGTTTCAGGCACCGCTTTCCGAGCTCTTGAACTGTTGCACGACCAAAAGAGCACCACTCAGTTGGACACCCGAAGCTGCAGTTGCCTTCGAACTGTGCAAGCTAGGAATCGCTGAGGCAGCCACGTCGGCCTTCCTTTCGCCACCAAGTCCATTAGCCTTACGCCCCGACGCTTCTAGCACTGCCATCGGGGCAGCCTTGGACCAGCAACGGGAAGACGGTACATGGGTACCCCTCGGGTTCTTCTCGAGGAAGCTATCTGAGGCCGAACAGCGGTATTCAACATAAGACCGTGAGCTTCTGGCGGTCTTCGCCACCATCAAATATTTCCAGCGTATACTAGAAGGAAGGAGTTTTGTCGTATACACCGACCACCGACCCCTCACTTTTGCGCTACTGCAGCGCTCGGACAAAGCCTCACCCCGCCAAATCAGACAGCTAGACTTCATCTGCCAGTTCGACACAAGGCTCGAATATACACCAGATCAGGAAAACAGTGACAGTACCCACCACATTCTCCGCTCGTACCATCAGCGAAGCTCAAGCCACAGACACTCAGTTGCCTCACCTCCTAGCAAACTCCCGCCTCGGACTCCGACTGTTGACGCTAGAAGGCCAACAAATGCATGTGATCGAAATCAACGGTATCATCAAGCCCTTTCTGCCAGTTACGCTCCGCCACCAAGCCTTCGATATGGTTCACCAGCTCTCGCACCCTAGTGGGTGCGCCACCGCGAAAAGCGTTGCGCTAAAATTTTTCTGGCCTAGCCTGCGAAAAGACGTGTTTCGTTGTGCTCAACAATGTGTACCGTGCCGAGCTAGGCAACTTCAAGACGCCGGACGCGCGTTTTGACCACATCCATATGGATCTGCCTAACCATAATCGACCGCTATACGCGCTGGCCTCAAGCAATACCAGTGCGCGACTGCAAGGCCAGTACCATCGCCAGAGCTCTATTCGACGACTGGATAACCATTTTCGGCACGCCACTTCAGCTAACGTCGGATCAAGGCGGCCAGTTTGAAGCCGACCTCCTTCACCAACTCAGCCGACTCCTAGGCATCAATCAAGTTCACACCACACCATATCACCCTCAGGCAAACGGCATGGTGGAACGAATGCACCGTATGCTTAAGACGGCGTTAAAATGTGTCCCCGAGACGCCGTGGTTGCAGGCTCTACCAGCTATTTTGTTGGGCATGTGCACCACATTCAAGGAAGACCTGCAAGCTTCTCCAGCAGAGATGGTTTTCGGAACGTCACCGCGAGTTCCAGGTGAATTTTTCGCGCCACAGAGGACCTCAGCCAGCGATCTACATGACTTCGTCGCCGATTTACGCCGCCTGTTCAGGGGAATTCATCCGGTTCCGCCAGCTAGGCACACAGCTCACCACCCCTTCGTCTTCAAAGACCTGAACAGCTGCGAATATGTGTTCCACCGCATCGACGCAATCAAGAGGCCGCTCGACCAACCATACTCCGGGCCCCATCGTGTGATTGAAAGGATCAACGAGCGCACCTACGTCATGGATGTAAACGGTGTTGCCAAGACCCTTTCTACCGACCATCTCAAACCAGCGTACTTGAAGCACTGCGATGTCCAGCCTTCAACTCCATCACCAGCATCGCCACAGCTACCGTCCACTTCCACGAAGAAGAGCGTCACGTTCTCATTCCCTTCAACTAACGTGAAGCTCACTGGGGAGGGAGTGACTGTGGCGGCACGGGACGCCCCACCCTCAACAACTCCTTCTCACCGCAAGCAGATCCTGCTCCCGCGGCAGATTTTCGCAGCGCATCGCGGCTGAGCAGCATCTACAAAATCGCCGCCAGAAAATACAAAATAGCTCGTTCCGTTCTTCTCGATTCTCATAAGCTGATTTGACGGCACGAGCTCAACGCAAACCTTCTTCTCTTCTTCGCTTCGCTTCAATCAAGCTACAAAGCTGTACAAAATAAATTCACGTTCTTGTTTCTGCCGAAATAAAAGTTGTTGTTGAAATAAAATCCTAAGTTTTGTTACCTCGACGCAGGAACTTGAGCCAAGAGTCCTTATCAGGACTACTTGGCAGCGCCAGCCATTTCCAAAGAGTAGGGTCCTTATCAGGACCGAACGCTCAGACATTCCAAAGAGTAAAGTCCTTATCAGGACTGAACGTGCAGAGTGAAGGCCCACTTACGAGGAGTCCTCATCAGGGCCGCACGAGAGGGCTGACACCAAATATATATATATATATATATATATATATATATATATATATATATATATATATATATATATATATATATATATATATATATATATATATGTATATATATATATATATATATATATATATATATATATATATATATACATATATCTACATAAGCGAGACTGAGCTAAAATAGAAACGACATGAGCTTAGTACTGATAAATTTGAGTTTATTCAAAATAGTCTCCTGCAGCCTTGATTCACTCGATCCAAAAGCTTTTCGAAAGAGTGTTCCAGGTCATTGACTGGAATGTCCTTCAGGATGTCGGTATAAGCCTTTATTCTCCAATGGCGTACTTTACTGGACAGGTTATTAATACTATCGACACACATCTCGGCAACGACAGGTCCATCACAGAAATCCTCTCGTACAGCAGATAACTTTAGAGCTTTGATTCAATACGTTCGCATTGTTGGCATAAATAAACGAAAATGCAACAAGAATAACTTTTCACTTTTTTAAAATGGGTAGAAACCCATAAGAAACTACGGAAGAAGGATGAACAATTCTAATAAATTTGAAAAACAAAACAAGAAAATCATTACGAGGCATTTCTAAAATGATAAACAGATCGTATCCCACTATTAAAGAAATAATTGATAAATTTTCCGTTAGAATAACAGCAAGTAATATTATCACAAGCGGACGCCCGAAAATTTTAAGCGAAGCGGGAGAACATGTCAGAGGGAGAAAAGTAAAAGAAATCCAAAGCTAAGGACACCGAAAATATATTTAGATCGCAAATAAAAAATCCGTTTCTCCTGGAACTCTAAGGAATGTGTGTTATCGAGCAAAATATCACCGTCGCATTACCCGCGGAAAATTTTTCATTCGCGAAATAAATCGTAAAACAAAATTACGCTTTACTAAGAAGCATAAAAGTAAGGATTTGTGTTCCTGGAGAAGAGTTTTATTTACAGACGAAAGTAAATATAATGCTTTCTATCCAGATGATAGGTGCACCATATAGGGAATGGCAAAGACAGAGCTAAACAACGAAAACTTAACCCGAACTGTGATGCATGCTGGAGGCTATGTTTGTGTATGGGAGTGCATGGGTGTAAACGGGGTGGGCGATCTTCATGTTATCGATGGTTTATATTATTTACACCAGGCAATTATCTCAAGCACATTGCGCTTAATACGAAGCGTTGAGTGCTCTACAATGTTCCGTACTATCTTCCAACTCGCCAGAAATCAATCCCATGTTTTAGCGAGAAAGATATACAGTCTTCCACAAAAGTCAAGGTACAGAGAATCGGTAACTGAAAATTGTATTGCTGAATCAATATTTTTATTTGAAAACCAAAAGTTATGAAATGGTAATAATACGAGTTCTGTTGAATTTAAGTTTTCATAAATTTAAAGGGATTCGGCAATAATGATCATTGAAGACAATCATTTTTTGTTGGCAATGTCTCTTTTCTACTCCACAAAAGTCTTGGTACAGTTGCAGATAATGCCCTGTTATTTGTAAAAAGGGGAATCCCCCAAGTTCATATTATCAGAGTGAGTTAACAACCGTAGGCCGCTGTCTTTAATATCGCGTCCGTATTCGTGGTGTATCTTTTATTTTATAAAATTTTTAAAAAATGAGTCGAAAGGAGTTGAGTATCAAGGAGCGTGAAATAATTATTAATCTGCATTCAAATCAGAGCAAATAATATTCTGAAATAGCTGAACTAGTGTTGCGAAGTCGGTCAACCATTCAAAAAGTGATAAATCGATTTAAGAAGGAAAATAGAGTGGAAAATGTGCCCCGAACAGGTCGTCCATCTAAACTAAGTGCAAAGGACAAGAGCAAAATTTCGCGAATGGTAAAACAAGATCCATTTCTAAGCTGTAGAAAAATCTGCGATGTTCTTGGAATTAATGATAAGAAGGAGGTTAGCGCAGAAACTGTGCGTAGAGCTGTCGTAGAAGCTGGATTTTCATCTCGTACGCCTAGAAGAAAACCTCTTGTAAGTTCCATAAACAAACAAAAAAGAATAACATTTGCAAAAGCATATATTGACAAACCAATAACGTTTTGGGATAATGTTTTATTTTCGGATGAGTCTAAATTTTGTATATTTGGTGCAAATGGGCATAAGAGGGTCTGGCGAAAAGTAGGAGAAGCATTTAATCCCAAGAACACTATTAAAACAGTAAAACATGGAGGCGGTGGTGTTATGGTTTGGGGTTGCATGGCTGCTGCTGGAGTTGGAAATCTGACATTCATCGAAAAAACCTATGGATCAGAACTCTTATTTAGAGATTCTACGAAACAACATGAAACAAAGTGCAGCCAAATTAGGTATGCGTTTCAACAGGACGATGACCCTAAGCACAATGCGCATAAAGTTCGAATGTGGCTATTGTACAATACTCGCATGCTTGCTACACCGCCTCGAAGCCCTGATTTGAACCCTATAGAGCATCTTTGGAATGAGCTTGAGACAAAAATCCGAAAAAGAGTGATATCAAGCAAGGCGCAGGTTAATTATGTTATATTGGAGGAGTGGGCCAGAATCAGCAGCGAATTTACTAAAAAATTGGTATATTCTATGCCTAAAAGACTGGAGTCAGTAATTCAGATGAAAGGATATCCGACAAAATATTTAGAAAAGTATAATTCAAATAACTATGCAAGACTATAATTACAATTTGTATCATTTTTCTTTAGGTGTACCATGACTTTTGTGGACTTCATTCATTGACTTTCCAACACATCATATGTAATAATATATTAATACGACAGAATTTTCGTTTTGTTTTAATGAATTTAAAGTGTAATGATTATAGTTGAAGTAATACCAAAAAAAATTTTATCACTATAGGTTTTTAAATAAAAATATCAAACAATTTTCATGATATTTATCACTGTACCTTGACTTTTGTGGAAGACTGTATGTAAACTTGGCTGATGGTTAAAAAACAGTTAAAAGACGCCCTTCTGGAGCGACAGAAAATCTGGTAAAGTTAATGCCACGGCGACTGGAAAGTGTGAACAAACAAAAATGAGAACATACAAAATATTGACTAAGACACCTTTTATTATTATTATCAACAATAATGTCGAAATATAGCTGTTTTCCTTTCAGAACTTGAAATTGAGAGAATAATTTTTGCTCGTTGAAATCAGGAGACGATTCAAGTGTATAAATATACATAGACGTGTGCATATACATCGATATATCTATCTATATATATATATATACATATATATATATATATATATATATATATATATATATATATATATATATATCTATATATATATATATATATATATATATATATATATATATATATATAAATATAAATATATATATATATATATATATATATATATATATATAAATATATATATATATATATATATATATATATATATATATATATATATATATATATATATATACATACAGAGGTGGCCAAAAGTGATCGGACAATACAAGAAACAAGCAATAAAATACTTTTACGAGCATAAGCTTTGAAATGAAATAAAAATTTTTCCCTTATATAAAAGTTACTTGTATTCTCAATTAATTGCACAAAAAAATAAAACAGAAATAAAAAGATTTTCACAAGAAAATTAACAACTAATTCAAATTCACATTGCATCAAGTGGACAAAAGTAATCGGACATTTTGAAAAGTGTGAAATTAGTCATTGAAGTTTGGAGCAATTCTTTTCTTTTCATTTCCGAGTTTAAAAGGGAATTCCCCTAATTATATGTTGATATGTGTTTTTCTGATATCAGTCATTTACTTGTCAGTTTTAAGTGAAGAAAGTTAAACATGGCTAAGAATCGCAAAGAAACCTGTAAAAATGAAAGAAAAGTTATAATAAAGTTGTATAAAGAGAATAAATCCTTTTCTGAAATATCAAAAATAATTGGAAGAAGTCGTTCGACAGTTTTCGATATCGTGAAACGGTTCAGAAAAAATAATCAGGTGGAAAACGAAATTAGGAGTGGTCGACCATGTAAACTAACAGAGACAGACGCACGAAAAATCTTAAGAATTGTTAAAAAGAATCCGACTACAACGTCCAGAAGTATTAGGGATCAATTAGCAGATGTAAATGGTACCAATGTTAGTGCCCGGAGTATTCGTAGAGCTCTCAGCCGTGCTGGTTATCAAGCGAGAGTACCTCGAAAGAAACCACTAATTAGCAAAGTTAATAAGAAGAAAAGATTATGCTTTGCAAAAGAATTTAAAAGCAAGCCGCTCGACTTTTGGACTCGTATAATATTCTCTGATGAGAGTAAGTTTAATATCTACCACTCCGACGGCAGGTTGTTGGTGTGGAGAACTCAAAATAGTGAGCTTCATCCCAAAAACATTCAACATACAGTAAAACACGGAGGTGGCTGTGTAATGGTCTGGGGTTGCATGGCTGCCAACGGTGTAGGAGAACTTGTTTTCATTGACGAACCTATGGACAAACTAGGTTACTTGTCGATTTTGAAAGAAAATTTGAAAAAAAGTGCACAAAAATTGGGCCTTAATGGTCATTATTTGTTCCAGCAAGATAATGACCCAAAGCATACAGCTCATGATGTTCGTATGTGGCTCCTTTTCAACACTCCTGGTCAATTAAAAACACCACCGCAATCCCCAGACCTAAATCCCATCGAACATCTTTGGGATCATCTGGATAAAAAAATAAGGAACCATCACATTACTAATAAAAGTCAACTGAAGACGGTGTTATTAGAAGAATGGGACAACATTACTCCGGACGTTACCCGTAAGTTGGTACAGTCTATGCCCAATAGGTTAACAGAAGTTATAAAACAAAAAGGATACGCAACTAGATATTAAAAGCCTATGTTCTAATGGAATCATCAGAAAGAAAAGTATTACGATTGAACGTCCGATTACTTTTGTCCACTTGATGCAATGTGAATTAGAATTAGTTGTTAATTTTCTTGTGAAATTCTTTTTATTTCTGTTTTATTTTTTTGTACAATTAATTGAGAATACAAGTGACTTTTATATAAGGGAAAAATTTTTATTTCATTTCAAAGCTTATGCTCGTAAAAGTATTTTATTGCTTGTTTCTTGTATTGTCCGATCACTTTTGGCTACCTCTGTATATATATATATATATATATATATATATATATATATATATATATATATATATATATATATATATATAAAAATATGTATATATATGTATATATATTATATATATATATATATATATATATATATATGATATATATATAAATATATAAATATATATATATATATATATATATATATACATATATATATATATATATATATATATATATATATTTACATGTATAGTTATATACATATATATATATATATATATATATATATATATATATATATATATATATACATATATTTATATAAATATATATATATACATATTATATATTTATATCTAACAGATGGTGTAACTTTATTTTTATTCCAGTGATTCACCTTTCCAAATATGTGTTGGAAAGCTACTGTCATATAGTTTCAGAATCAGTATGTGTCATTTAGCTGAAGCGTAAACAACGATACTTCTTTTTACTCTGAAAATGTCGAATTTCGTGCCGAATAAAGTGTTTTTACGGGGAGTACTTCTGCATTGAAGAAAAAGGCAGCTGAAAGTCATCGTTTTTTGGTAGAAGTGTATGGTGTGCATGCTCTAGCTGAACGTACGTGCCAGAAGTGGTTTGCAGGGTTTAAAAGTGGCAATTTGACTTGGAGGACGATGAACAGCCCGGACAGCCAAAAAAGTTTGAAGATTACGAATTGGAGACATTGCTAGACCAAGATCCATACCAAACTTGCAAAATCACTTGGCGCTGGTCAGCAAACCATTTGCGATCGTATAAAAGCAAATTTTTACAATAAAGCTTCAATTGTCGAAAAAACCGCACGAATTAACAAGTACCCCTATTATATATATATATATATATATATATATATATATATAAATATATATATATATGTATATATATATATAAATATATATAATGTAGATCTATATGTATATATTTGAACATATACATATATATATATATATATATATATATATATATATATATATATATATATATATATATATATATATATATATATAGATATATATAGATATATATATATATATATATATATATATATATATATATATATCTATATATATATACATACATATATATATAAATATAGATATATATATACTCGTATATATATATATATATATATATATATCTATATATATATATATAAATATATATATATATATATATATATATATATATATATATATATATATATATATATATATATATATATATATATATATACATATATATATAATGAAAGAGACGAAATCCCGCCGAAGAATACAGCCCTGAAATAAAATATTTTATTTTGTATTGACGATCTTGAAGACAAGCTGCATACACAGGAAAACAAAGCTCAAAGTATACTAATCTGTGATAAGACATGCTATGGGTGTGAAACGGGGACCCTAACCCAAGCATCTGCAAATATATCGAAAGCCTGTGAGTGGCGGGTCCTGAGGCGAATAATCGGAGCGAAGCTAGACGGGGACCAGTGGTGAATTCGATACAACCATGAGCTATATCTATATATATATATATATATATATATATATATATATATATATATATATATATATATATATATATATATATATATGTATATATATATATATATATGTATATATATATATATATATATATATATATATATATATATATATATATATATATATATAGTATATATATACATATATATAAATATTATATATATATAATATATATACATAGATATATACATATATATATATATATATATATATATATATATATATATATATATATATATATATATATATACATACATATATATATATATATATATATATATATATATATATATATATATATATATACATACATATATATATATATATATATATATATATATATATATATATATATATATATATATATATATATATATATAGATATATATATATAGTGAAATCTGGTTAATTAAGATTTCAAGAGACCAAGACATATGTACCAATTATTGAGGGTTTCCAATAATCCAGTTTTCCAATTAAGCAGGTTTAAAATTTGATTGACTCATTTACAGAGGCCTCCGCTTACAGAGGTCGAAATGTGCCGTTATTCCACTTTCAGAGGTGGAAATGTTAATAAAAATGCGTATTTTTGGTGTTATGAATTTAATGTAGGAATGAATGTATATACATAATGTATTGCGTCGACTTAAAGTAATCGGTTATGTTTGTTTGTACTTGATTGCTAGTTGCTGAAACCTGTTTCTCTATAGAATAAATTTGATCAAAAATATTGGAATTAACAATATTTGACATTTCGAAATACTTGTGTAAAGTTTCTAAAGCTTCCATTGCCTCACACTTTGAAATTTTCACTGGAGTCTCTTCACTGTCTTCTTCTTCTGTGTCCAAAGAAGAATACATAGCAAATATGTCATCATCATTGAGCTCCTCTGAAATGAGTGCATTATCATCCATAGAAACGAAACCCTGAAAAGTCGCCTGCTGCTCGTTTAAGTCATGCCTACATGTGGTAAATATTCTATCCCATTCTGGAAACGTTGCACAGATCTCCAGCTCCTCTTGTAGGCTCTCAGGTTCAGATACATTCGTCACTTTGAATCCAGCTTTTTTGAAGCAATGACTAATTGTGGTTTTACTAACAGAAAACCAAGCTTTTCTTGCAAATCTCATGGCCTGGAGGATGTTGATTTCTGGGCTTTTATCTTCTTCTATAGATTTAAGAACATACTGAACAACTTCCTTCCTGTAGTAAACCTTAAAATTGTTGATAATACCCTGATCTATGGGGTGCATTTTACTTGTGGTATTGGCGGGTAAGTACAATAATGTAACATATTCTAATTTGGGCATATTGTTGTGAGCTTTACAGTTGTCGACAAACATAATGATTTTTCGTTTTTGGGCCCTCATATCGTGTTCACTTTTTTTTAACCAATCTGCAAATAATTCAGAAGTCATACAGGCCTTTTGATTGTTTCGATGATAACAGACAAAGTTTTAATACCCTTGAAGCATCTTGGACTCTCAGATTTTCCAATTAAAAGAAGTAGCAGTTTTTCAGTTCTAGACAAATTCGCACTTACAAGTACAGTGACCCGATCTTTACTTAATTTACCACCATGGCAAGGCTGACCTTTGAACGTAAATTTTTATCCGGTAGACACTTGTAGAATAAGCCCGCTTCATCGGCGTTGCCATCGGGAGAATGATCGTGTAATAAAGCTGGAAGGTTTTTAATCCACTCATTACATTCGTTATTGTCCACAAAATTGTTCTCGCCACAAACATTTTTGAATGCGACACACCATTAGTGCCAGAAAAATTATCAATATGGAGCTTACTTGCAAATTCTTGAGCTTTCTCTTTGATCATTGGTCCACTTATTGGAATGTTATTATTCCATACCTGCTTTATCCATGTACAGAGACACTTTTCAACTTCAGGATACTCTGCTGCTCGTATTCGTTTGAGTTTTCCTTTTCCATCAATACACTGAGACCGAATTTTCTCGTTGTTATCAATAATTCTACACAGGGTTGACTTTGGAACGTTATTCTGCCTACACAGCTCATCGCGCGACTGTCCACAATCATAATCTGATAAAAGTTGTAATTTTTGAGATACTGATAACGTTTTATATTTACGTTTGGACATTTTGTACACTTTTATTCCCTTGTTCTTAGGTCAAAACCTGACAAAGTACTGACAAACAAAGCATGCGCGAAAGACGACGCGAAATGTTTGTAAACAAACAGGTCAAAATGTGTTAGAGCCTGATTAATTTGTCTCACTTATACAGGTAATTGAGCTACAGAGTCTCAATTATAGAAGTAAACATCGAAAAAGTCTTAGAATTCAGATCTCATTAAACCAGGTTCAAAAAGTCCCATAAACAGAGGTAATTTAATGAAAAAGAACCGGGACCTCATTGCAGCTCTCAATAATAAAGGTTTCTCACTTATCCAGGTCCCAATTAACTAGATTTCACTGTCTATATATATATATATATATATATATATATATATATATATATATATATATATATATATATATATATACATATATATAAATCAACGATTGTAAAACTGCGGGAGCTGCAATGAACTGGCCACATGAATTATAAGGACGAACAACGGATACCCAAAAAGGTATTCGTTGGAAGAACTGAAGGCAAGAGACCAGTGGAGAAACCGAGGAAACGCTGGTCTCACTCGGTCGACAAAGATAGTTCATTTCTGCTAGGATTTTGAAATTGGAGGACGCGGTTAATGGGCCGAGACAGTTGGAGGCGATATTTGCAGAAGCGAAGGCCCGAGAGGGGCTGTAGTGCTAAGAAGAAGAAGAAATATATATATATATATATATATATATATATATATATATATTTATATATATTTATATGTATATATATATAGATATATATATATGTATGTATATCTATACATATAAATATATATATATATATATATATATATATATATATATATATATATATATATATATATATATATGTATGTATATATATATATATATACTTATATATATATATATATATATATATATATATATATATATATATATATATATATATAAATATATATAATTATATATGCGCATATATATATATATATATATATATATATATATATATATATATATATATATATATACATATATATATATATATATATATATATATATATATATATATATATATATATATATTGTCGCGTGTATTTGTTTCGCGGCCAACAATTTTAATTTTCCGGGAAAGTGAAAACGCAATGTCTTTTAATTTAAGTTAAAAGAGTTTATTTAGTTACTTAAAAATGCACAATAATCCATTTAACACTTTCACTAATTTTGATTTTCACTATTAAAAATCTAACACTTGTCCATAAATTTCTTATCGCAATTGTCTTCTAAATCACTTCACTATTACGAAAATCACTTTTCTATTACTCGAACAATATCGCTTCCCACACACTGTCGCAGTTCTTATCGCGGTCGAATGAATGATTTCCCCATTCATTCAGCTCGCCTTTACATAGGGTCCTCTAATCATTCAACTCAGTTCTCGTACATTGGTGAACTAGCGGGAACATTCCAGCAGCGTAATGAATGGAGCATGCTTGTTCGGTTCTCGTGGTTTCGAGTATATTCGTTTTGTTGATGTTCTCAATTGTTGTGAAAACAATTGCGACAGTAGCTCGCAGAATTATTTGTACATGTAACAATATATATATATATATATATATATATATATATATATATATATATATATATATATATATATATATATATATATATATATATATATATATATATATATATATATATATATATATATATATATATAGATATATATAAATATGTATATATATATATGTATATATATAAATATATATATGTATGTATATATATATATATATATATATATATATATATATATATATATAAATATATATATATATATATATATATATATATAAATATGTACATATAAATATATATATATATATATATATATATATATATATATATATATATATATATATATATATAGATATATATATATACTACCGGCCAAAAGTTTAGGACCAACACCATGAAGAAGAAAAATGAACCAAAACTCAAAATGTAAAGTAGAAGGTTTGATTTTTGATTCAAATATTTATTAACTAGTACAAATAGATTATGAATCAAACAAAAGAATAAGTAAATGTCAACTCTTAACTTTAAAAATGCCTTTTATATGCTAAACAGATTTTTCGTCAAAAAAGCCTCCTTTGCATTTTATTACTTTTTTCACTAATCTTGGCAAACAGTCAATCAATTTGTCAATAGTTTCTGATGAAATTTGGTTCCAGCTTTCTTGTAGAATCTTCCACATGTCTTCCTGTGAGGAGGGGCAACAGCTCCGCACATTTCTATCCAGCTCATCCCACAGAAGCTCAATCGGATTTAGGCCCGGACTCTGAGTGGGCCACACCATATTTTGTAAAATCCCTTTTGCTTCTTTCCCTTCTAAATAGTCCCTGCATAATTTAGAACTATGTTTGGGATCGATATCTTGTTGGAAAAAAATCCATTTCCAATTAATCGTAGGCCGGACGGAACGGCATTTCGTTGAAGTATTTGTTTATACTGCTCCTTTTTCATGATTCCATTGATTCGTACCAGATCTCCAGTTCCACGGCTCGAGAAACATCCTCAGACCATAATGGAACCACCACCGTGCTTGACTGTTGGCACCACATAGACTGGCACCATCTTTTCCTCGGCGCTACGTCGAACATAAGTTCGGCGTTTTGATCCAAAAATTTTTAATTTGGATTCGTCTGTCCAAAGAACTTTTTTGAAGTCTTCTGCGGTCCAGTCTCGATAGATAAGGGCCCACTGCATGCGTTTCTTTTTATTTTGTGGTCTTGGAAGCGGTTTTCGAACTGCGACCCGGCCAAATAACCCAGAATCTCTTAATCGTCGTTTTACCGTAGTCACTGACGCAGGTTTCGATCGAGAGCTGTTCATTTGTTCGCGGATTTGTGGTGCTGTTAGAAGTCTATTTCGCTTGCTGGTAACGACGATTAAATTATCCTCACTTTGAGTGGTCCATTTTGGCCTTCCTGATCGCCAACGGGTTTGATTACTGCCAGTCGCTTTGTTTCGGGTTATTGCGTTATGAACACAAGTCTTCGATAACTTGAGTTGCGACGCAATCAGACGTTCAGTTTTGCCTTTGTTGTCCAAGGCAACTATGACAGCACGAATTTCACTGCTGATTTCGCGGGCTTTTCCCATTTTAAAGTGTCTTGGCTATAACAAGGGCAAACGGAGGCTAATCAAACTAGAGAAAGATGAAATCTTCGAAAACTCAAGAAATAAATACGTTTCAGGATGCTAAAATTATCTTTAATTACGGTCAACACTAAATAAGACCAAAAAGATTCGTAATGGGCAGGTCAGAGAAATATTACAATGACTTTACCTGTTAGTCATTTAAGGGGCTTTAATTAATGCTTGGGAACAATTGACCTTTCTAGGATGCAAACATAAAAATATGCAAGGAGGGCACTTGTTAGATATTCTTTAGTAGCAATAGAATACTCAGGTATTCAAATTAGATCTTCAGCAGATGTCCTTTTGAAATAATTTCCAATTAACAAAGATTTTTATTCTTGGTCCCAAACTTTTGGCCGGTAGTGTATATATATTTGTATATATACAATGTGCGTTCCAAAACAAACGAGACTTTTATCATAAAATGTTTTCGGTGGTGCCATCTGTGAATGAGATAGTGCGATGGAAAGTTACATCCTTCCCTGACTTCAAATGAATGTTTGGTGACATTCGCTTCAGGGGAAGCAAAGTTATTACGTCGAATGTGACAGTATGTTTATGTCGTTGCTACAAAAATGAGTTTCGAGCAAAGACAAGCTAATATCAAACTTTGTTTCAAAATCGGTATACCGTTTACCGAAATATTTGACTTGATGAAAAAAATTCATGGGTATGATTTTCTATCTCGTGCCGGAGTTCATGAGTGGTTTACACGTTTCAGAGATGGTCATGGGGGCATAAATGACGATGAACATACGGGCCGCCCAAAATCAGTGATCACCAAATTTCCCTCGAAATTGTGCGTGCATTTATCAACAATGAGCCGAAATCGTCGTTCAAATTCATTGAATCGAAGTTGATTAGCTCCAAAACATCGATTTATCGCATTTTAACTAATCATTTGGACTTGCGAAAGGTCTGTCCACGTTTTGTTCTAAAAGAGACGAGACTTTTGTCATAAAAATCCACTCTTGTGACTGATTTTTTGACTAGAAATCCCATTTTAACCATCAATCACGCACCGCATTCACCTAATACGGCTCCCTGTGACTTCTACCTATTCGGAAAATTGCATTTGCTTTGCGTCCGTAGAGGGCATCCAAAAGGCTTGTACCAAAATCCTGAAATACATTCCGATCAATGACCTGAAGCACTCTTTCGAAAAGCTTTTGGATTGCACAAAACAGTGTATCGAGGCCGCAGGGGACTATTTTGAATAAACTCGAATTTATCGGTACAAAGCTCCTGTCGTTTCTATATTAGCTCAGCCTCATTTATGTTTAAATGTATATATATATATATATATATATATATATATATATATATATATATATATATATATATATATATATATATATATATATATATATATCTATATATATAGAGATAAATAAATAAATATATATATATATATATATATATATATATATATATATATATATCTATATATATAGAGATAAATAAATAAATATATATATATATATATATATATATATATATATATATATATATATATATGTATATATATGTATATATATATATATATATATATATATATATATATATATGTATATATATATATATATATATATATATATATATATATATATATATATATATATATTGATATATGTATGTGTATATACAGGGTGCGGCAGCATAACTTCCTTTTTTGAAATGCCCGCCCTTAAAGTGCTAAATGTTATAGCGCGGCGCTAGTAGTCTCATTCGAGAGAGGTGATTTTAAAGTTTTGCTCATCCTTTGGTTAGTCGCTATCATGCGTTGGAACAGTGCGGAGCGTGCATTTACCGTTGAAAAATTGAAAATTTGTTTTGTTGAATTTTGAAAAAAGGAAGTTATGCTGCCGCACCCTGTATATATATATATATATATATATATATATATATATATATATATATATATATGTACGTATATATATATATATATATATATATATATATATATATATATATATATATATATATATATATATATGTACGTATATATATATATATATATATATATGTACGTATATATATATATATATATATATATATATATATATATATATATATATATATATATATATATATATACATATATATATATATATGTACGTATATATATATATATATATATATATATATATATATATATATATATATATATATATATATATATATATATATATATATATATATATGTATATATATATATATATATGTATATATATGTACGTATATATATATATATATATATATATATATATATATATATATATACATATATATATATATAAAGTCAAAGTCAAAAGCGTTTTATTCAATACTAATCATTATAAATTTTAAAAGACTATAAAGCAAATTCCAAACACTAATAATATTTAAACTAAATGGCCCAAATGGCTCTCTAAATTTATACGTTATCGTTGAAACTAAAACTGACGACAGATACCAGCCATATGGTAGCAATTTGCATATGTATTAGTCGGCCTACTATGGACAAGCTTCCGGTAGCTGTCACCCAACTGCGGCATTAGCAAATGCTTATATTTCGTTATATATACTATTTTCCGAATAAAAAACGTGCCGAACGCATTCCGTGCATGCTATAAATTCACCTTGTATAGCCCATTGTGCTCCTAAACTTTCCAAGACGAGTAAATGAAGCACACGTTTTGCACCTCCGACTGATAGCTCAGCGTTGAGATGTAAACAAACTCCTATAAATTCACTTTGAAAGGCGATAAAAATTAAACTGGTATAAGAACTGAAATAATTTTCACTTCACTAGGAGCGCTATTGTGTTCTCTGCGGATCATCTGGATTTCACTGTAGAAATCCGTCTCTAAACCGTACAAAACCTCGAATTTTTGTTGGCACCTCCACAATTCTTCATATAACGCCATGTAGGTTAGCCAGCAAAGTCGGCCTACTAATGGTCATGTGTGTGGTAGTAAGCGCTGCTGCCATATGGCTTGTATCTATCGTCAGTTTTGGTTGAAACACATTTGATCAAAAAAACCATGGCGAATTCAAATTCATTAAGATTATTACATATTTTATGATTCAATTGGAAAAAGGGAGAAAAAACCAACCAACAATTTCTAAAATTATTTATAATTTTAACACAACAGTGAACACCTAATATGTTATACGTAATTCTAATGAAATCCAATCAAAAACTTTATTTTATACTAAAAAATGCTATCACAATATTCCTAACCTATGCGTTTAACCTCGTCTCTAAACTTAAAATAATACCTCACCTATCCCTTGTTTTTAACACAAATAGACAATAACACTAAATGTAGCAATAATGAGCTGAAACTCAAAAACTAAGTAACGAAAAACACAAAAAGTGAAAATAAACACGTATAATTGAGACATTGTCATTCAGCCACCAATACCTAGATTGCTCCGTCTCAGCTCGACCAGCTTCAATGAATCTAGCAAATGAGTATCTCCATTGGAATTTTTGATCTCATGAACTCAAATCCGGGGGATATTTTATCTCCTTATCGGTGGCCCGTCTATATATGTGATATATGATTGGGACGCCATCAGAATCAAAACCAAATCGATTCATGTTCAAATACACAAATGCTTCTGGAGGAACTAAGCCAGTAGCGAGGCAAGTCACAATATACCCGTCTTTAGGGTGAAACGGCTGTGAAATCCAAGGGTTTTCACTCACAGTCACAGATCTCGCGATATGATTCCGAAAAAATTTCAATATGAATATATCGACTCTTGACACTTAAGCAGTTTGATTAATTTTTCTATTCGATATACGAGTATAATGCTTCCAATCCACCTCAGGCTTTCTGTACAAACCAGTACATGCACGAAGACATTTCCTTTCGAAAACTTTTGATTTTTCCATAGTACTAGCAATTTGGTTGTACCAGATCTGACATCCATATGTCAAAACTGGTCTAAACAGGATCTTTTAACATATAATATTGACCTTTTGATCAATGTATCTGGAATGAAAGAGTCTTCGTAGGGCCATGACAACTCTATGTTTCTTACTGAGCATGATTTTGACATGTTCAGTATAGTACAGATACTGATCGAGATGAACACCGAGGTATCTAACACAGGATCTGGAACCAGTTCTGAACTAACCTCGTCAGCGATGATGTGGAAATTCTTCGAATTACGTTTCAGGTCTTGACTGAAAACCTGCAGTGTGGTCCGAGCCACAATTGTTTTGCACTTCTTCGCATTGATTTTCATTCGCGAATTGTCAGTGTAGAACTGCACATCATTGAACATTATTTGAAGATTGCTGTGAACTATCGTAGCTTTCCACTATGCCATAAAGATGATCAGCTCATCAGCAAACGCAACCAATGATCGCATTGGCGAGACGTTAAAATGAAAGTCGTTCAATAGCTTGCGAATGAATATTGAGAAAAGCAGAGGCGCAGTAACTGTTCCATGCTGTAGACCATTCAAGACCTTGAACTTGCGCATTGTTTTGAGATTTCCATCAGTTACAACAAAAGCTTTCAAGTATAACATATTGCACATTGTAATGCTTTTCCGTCTAAAATCGTCTTCGTCCACTCGAACGAAATCGGAACCGACCTCTCATCGGTTCTAGACGTGAAGACTGAGTTGTGCCAACGAATGGTACCAACTGGTCAACCAGTCCGTGCACCCGTAATCCGTTTTGAGGGGGCTGCTTGTCGGCCAGCTAGGTCAGAGAGGATTTTGGTCGCAGGTCTTTAAATGGATTGCGCTCAATTATATATTTCAGCCACCATTAAATGCCCGTTTCAAACGCGTTAACAATTCAAACATACGGAAGCGACACCTATCTCTACGTTATTCCGTATTTCTTCCATTCTCTCAGCAAAAAAAAACTAAATTCAATTTCATGTTCCCGAAGTTCACCGACGCGGTACCTGAAAATATACCACGTTAATTCAACCCCGGAGAACTCTACGCTAAGAAAAAGACAAGGCAAACTAAGGTGCCGTGTACCGCTGGCGACACGGAACCGGCCATCCGCGGATTTCTTAAAACCCTACCCTCGCGACAGCATACCTACCGTACACTCTCCCTCCTGCTGAAAAGAAACGAGAGGGCTGGAAAGGAAAGTCTGGCTATGATTTAGCAATACATATTATTTATTAAGAAAAAAATGGAATAATTTCATCATTTATCAACATAAACGAACTTCTATTAAATTCTTAAACAATACTGCCAATTCGAGCGCTGGGCGTTGTTTATCTTCTATTGGATTGGTTTTTTGTAATTTACATTTACAGTTTTCTATCAATCTACATAGTGTCTCCACCAAAAAATAAAATTAAATTCTTAAGCTTAATCAAAATTATTCTTGAGGATAAAATATCTTATCGAGAAAATCAACAATCAATCAAGCTATCACAAAAAAACAGAAGGAATAGTTTCCCGACGATTATTTTTTCGTTTGTTGAAAAAGCAATAATTAAGTACCATTCCAGACATATTTAATATTGTGAATACATATCAAGTAGCAATAATCAGTAATAACCTATTTGGAAAGTTCTCGTTTGCATTTAAATATTTTTTTAATCAATTTTGATTCTTTTAACAGGTTTAAAGGTTGTATTGTTTTAAATGTTGCCCATCATTTTTAAAAATATCAACTAATATTTAGTTAACTTCTACACTAGACAATTTCATTTTGCATTGATATTTGTTTGTCGCGGGAGATAATAAAATTCATTTTGTCCTTAGGCCTTTTTGTATTTTTTGAATGTTTAAGTTTGGATGTTATTTATAAATTTCGTTGATGGAGTGATAAGATGTTTTTTTTTCATTATTTCTTCTTTTAGATATCAGACATTGGTTCATTGGATTGGGAAGCATTTTAGGCAGGACTTCTCAATAGATTTGTTTTCTTTGCTCAAGAGGCGATCACTATTATTACTGCTGGCTATCTCCTGTGGGGGAATGATATGTTTGCATTTAAATTTAAGTGAGTTTCGTTTAATATTAAGTGACAGTGGCATTTATAAATGTTGTGAAAATAAGTTAACAAAACTGGCATGGCATTTGATCTCCATAAAAAAATAAATTCTTCTTCTTCTTTTTATGAGTTGATTGATGATGAACGGTACTTTACTTTTCTCGTATTCTTTAAAATGCTGACATTACAATCTTTTTCCATTTGCCAACCACGCGAAAACTCAATAGACAATAATAAATTATTGTGTAGTCAATTCTCACTTAGCATTGATAATCACACCATTTACTCAACATATGTTTCTCAATCAAATACTATCAATTATAATTGTCCTATTTCTTGCTGCTTTATAAATATCTACAGTCATTTGCATTGAAGTGCTTCGATGCATGAACCTTTTACACGTCACAGACCATGGGGATGTTGCCGTTTGATTTTATGTTTCGAAAAAAAAAAATTTTACCTACTTGTCAGGGTTCTTTTCCTATAGAAACCTTGATGGTGAATGATCCTAAATATTTCAAAGCAGCTCGATGTGGGAGAGAGTAACGGAAAAAAGGATCGAAGAAGTTCGGTGCACTGTGAAACGGCAGGTAATGTCTTGAAACCTGAAAACCAATGCTAGTGCTGCCCGCAACCGCACGTAATGACTTTTAGCAACCCTGATTATCCCGCGAACTGAATCTCGATGGGATTCCCGAAACATCAACGTCAGTTTGGCCACGTATTTCTCCGAAAACCGGTAAAGGAGACTGTACCACACATCCTTTGGAGTAGACCGGTAAAACTGTATCACCCTTTTCCAATAACTCTTCTGAAAATATCGATTCATAATTTATTTTCTGTGTGGCATTTTTGCACCTACCTTCCCGGTGAATCCTGTCAAGATGACACGCTTGCCGGGAAAAGACAGTATTTTACTGTCCTACACCGGCAGCTGAACTTCCTCGAGCTCGCCATGTGGCTGTCAACTTGACTTGACATCCAACGATAAAACTTGACGTGAGATGGGAAGCCGTCGCAACTGACACGAGCTGGGAAATCGTCACCAGTGGCGTAGGGGCGATTCATTACAACATCATGGCAACAAGGTGTTTCGAGAACCTGTCCTGAAGCAGTTTAAAATTAAGTCGATCTAACCACGCCGTATCGAATGTCTGTTTGTATGTATGCCTATATAGATGTATATATATGTATATATATATATATATATATATATATATATATATATATATGAGTAAAAGTTTTAGGATAAAAATATTAAAATACATAGAGATTTTATAGTTAAATAGAAAAATTAACAGGCAAATAAAAGTGTACTTACCCATCCTCCCTGATGAGTGCTTTTTTAACTAATCTGGAAATCTCTTTTTCTGGAAGGTTAGAAATTTAAATTCAACTATTTGCGTTATTTATATAGAAAAAGTATTAGCGGTGTTTATTGCATATAGCCGATTTGTTTGTTTGACTACTTCAACAACTGAAATCTTTGAAGTACGGGCATTCCGCTGATTACGTTTAAAGTCATAACATGTCGTTTTCCTCCGGGGTGCAGTAAATTCCCACAGAAAGATGAGAGCCACGACAATTCAATAAGCTAATCGGCGGGAAACTACCACTGTGCAAGCGGAAGTGACTCGTGCACTGCACGCAAAATTCCTTCACTTATGTCTGGGGAAAGGTGCTCGGTGGCTAATTGAGGAGTCTAACACTGCTTCAGATTTCCAAGGTGTTGCACCGAACTTTTATGAAACATTTAACAATTGATAAAACGATGTGTCACCCAATTTCACAACTTTGTCACGAAAAATTTAATAATAATTTCACAGTCTAAATTATCTGATTAAACAACCCAAACGAAACGTCAACTTTGCATTGCGCAGCTCTTAAATATCTGGCAATTTCTGTTGGCTACCTCGACTCCACACTGTCGCATACAAACATACAAGTGTACTCAATGGCGTACAAAAAAAAAACACTGTGAAGATGCGCTATTTCCTGGTTGCTGTACTCAATTTCATTATTGACAATTTACAAAATTTGATTTTAAATCAATTCAATGTTGGATCTAGTGTTGCTTTAATTATTTCAAACATGTTGGCTTGAACAATTGAATGCTGTCGAATTATTATGGCAATTTCACATCAGACTCAGATACGTCCATGCAGAAGACATTTTTTTACCGTACTCCCGGCGTACCATACAAATCCACCGAGGACTGATGGCATCCCATTTTGATTTATATATTCCGTCGATAATGAATTTTTTAACATGAATTCCTCGTTTTTTTACTCCCAAGTTTTCCAAAAACTGTACAAAACACACTCGACACGCAAGTGCCCCGAAATCTCATCAAAGACAATCTTTAGCACTAGTAGATCATGTTTCCCGGGAGGTGGATTTGGTGGCGACTTATACGCGAAAATATATTTCTTTATTCTAACAATGACGGCATCGTCTAGCTTTTACATCAGGTGCTTAATCACAACCGAATATTAATTTGGTGATAGAAAATGAGCGATTTTAAATGTAAAGGCATTTTAATCCTATTTCTATACAAACCACATGTTTTTTTATTAACTTGAATATTTGAATTTATGGCCAAACTTTTCATTTAAACACTACCAAGTTTTCATGTTTCATACAAGATCACACAAGATCAACAGTATATACGCTTGTCGACGTGAGAAGCACAAAATGGTATCAAATACACTTTTAGAACGGTTTTATATAACAAGGTAAAAATTTTCAGATTTCTTGACGAAATCGCGAACATTTTTGCTGATAAAAAATATAGACGCTCGTTAAAATTACCGCGACCGCCAAATCGAATTCATTCCAATTTTCCACAACAGAGATTGTAATGATTTTCGTTTAAAGATCACTCGAACGAAATCTGAACCGACCTCTCATCGGTTCTAGACGTGAAGTCTTGGGACGTGACAACGGACTGTACCCTTCAGTTCAACAGGTCCAGACACCCTTAGTCTACTCCGAGGTGGCTGCTGGCTAGCTAGCTAGTTCGGAGAGGAGTTCGGTCGCAGGTCTTACGCGAGCAGACTAAGCCCTAAATACAAAAATTCAGCCACCGGTTCACATGCCCGATTTATCAACGCGTCGAAAACACTAACATATGGAAGCGAAACCTTTCCTTACGTTATTCCGTATTTCTTATATTCCTCCAGACAACAACCAAAAATATAAATAATTCCGCGTTCCCGGATATCACGGACACGGTACCGAAAATTATCCTACTCTAACTCGACCCTGAAAACCCCTACTCTAATAAAAACGCAAAGCAAATTATGGTAACGCGTACCGAGCGCGACGTGAAACAGGCCATCCACGGATTTCTCAGACGCTACCCTTGTAACGGCATACTTACCGTTTGCTGCTATTCCTGCAGGAAAAAGAGGTATTCGCTGGAAAGAAAAGGCGTTGTTATCTTTAGCTTTTTTTATTATTTTCTTCCACGTTTCCGATTTTAAAATTTTCACACAAATGTATGTATTTGTTTAAAAAGAATAAGTTCTATATCTGTCTTTAATCAAAAAATTGTAATGATTTCTCCTTGACTTTATAAGTTTAGAAAAATATTGATTGCATGAAGTGGAATTCCTCGTCGGGTTAAAAATATGTTTATTTTTAAAATTAAATTCACTCAAATAAGTACAAATTGTACATATTAAAGGTGATCGCATTTTTTCATTCGTATGTTACATTGTTAAATTCGATGCAAGCGTATGTACAATATTTCCTTAGGTATCTCTATAAAAGTTAAATATTAATCCATAGCTTTGGATGGAAATATACCTTAATAATTAATTGCAGACAACAGAGAAATTTATAGTGCTAAAATGATTTAGTTATGAAAATACAAATGAACTTTAAAATTGTCTTTAGCATATGAAACTTGCACACAAGCAACGTCTTTAATTACAATAGAAGTGCCCTATTGCTCTTAAAAAAATAATTGAATTACGATCAATCGCATCGAAAGTTCTGTGAATATCGAGCTGAATTTTTATTGATTCGTTTTCACTTATGGAATAAAAATTATACCACATTGTAAAATATAATTTTAGTTCTTATGAGTACATTAACTTTAAAGTATTTATGAGCATGTCGACTCTATCTGTAACCCATCATGCTAAAACGCTACAGTTAATCAGTACCATATTAAAACTTAGAGCAAAAACTGTACGAAATTTGTCATTCTACGAAATGCTTGGTAGGCTCATTTAAACTGCCATGTATCCGGCAGGTCAAAAACTAGCTTGTGTGACATTTTTTGTTCTTATCGGAGAATAGATAAATAATATTGTCATATACACGGTCTCATGTAATTGAAAATTCTTCTAAAAATGGAATGAGAAAGTGATCTTTAGTGCTAAAGAATTTTCTAAGAGGACGATAAAAATTCGTAATCATTAACAAAATTTGTGTGTTTTTGAATATTGCAGATAACTTGCAAAAATTAATTCTACTTTTCTTCGTTCAATGTCATGAATCTTTCTATATGTCCCTTGGTAGATTCTCACTTAGCCAAATCACAACCAAAATTTTTTATTTTTGTTCAAACTTTTTTTTCTAAAGCTTAAAATTTTTCTTAAACCTAACTTGTGGGAAGGGAAGATTATCAACCTCTGAAACTATCCTAATGTACGCTCTTTAATAGTTTCACCTGACGCGTCAAAATTATTCCGTATTTCTTTTGTTGTTTGTTCAAATTCCCCGGTCGGATCGTATAAGGCGACCGTGAAAAACTCACTAAACAGTCGACCCAGGTTTTGGTCTTTGGACTTGGGCCACCATCCTTCCCAAAAACCAATATGTCCACCACGAGCGGTAACTATGATTGTAACAGGTGATGATTTCTCAGCACCACTTATTGGAATAGCATCTAATGGCTGAAATGGATCACCTGCTGCACTGAGACAAGGTAAAGGCGCTGAAATTTTATGTAGATTATTATGTAGACTAGCAGCTTGATAACAACTCTCCACATCAGCATAGCCAATGTATTTTGATGTGAAATAAGCATCGAATTCTTTAAGTTTTTTGCTCGACAAAATTTTCTTTATATCAATTG
>OZ017738.1:296548129-296550629 GCA_963969285.1 Odontomyia ornata
TGACCAACCTTCATCGAATTCGGCCGTTATCACTCGCAGATCAACGGGCGGCTCCTTTTCCTCAATCCGTTGGCAATGTTTGCAGTTCCTTGTCCTTTAAGGCGCTGATGAATGCTATTGCTGCTACGTCATCTCGATGTTCTGGGTCGTACGCTGGGTAAGCCAAGAGTGCCAATCGCTCAATGTCTTGTGCTAGCTGCTGCAAGGTTTCGCCAGACTTATCCGATGCCGTAGCTGCGCCCGGTAAATCTGCTTCAGATGATCGTTTCCATAACGCATGTCCAGCGCATTCATTATAGCATTCGGGTTTGAATGCAGCTCAACGGGGAAAGTCTGCAAAAGCTCGGCAGCTGGGCCTCTTAGAGCCAGAATCAACGCAGTTGCTCGTTCCTGCTCATTCCAGTGATTTATCCTAGCGGCAGCTTCAAACTGGATTTTGTAAATACTCCAGACCGTTTGCCCATCGAATATTGGTGCTTGCACATTTCTGGATGTGCTTTGCGCTGCGGTTATAAGCGGGGCTGGTGAGGTGGTTACTGCTGCCTTCGCTGCTTCCAATTCTTTTTTCACTTTTTCCATCTCATGGTTTACCTGGCTGATCTCAAGGTTGATTCTCTCCTCGACCTGGTATACCTTCTCCTCGACGCATTTAATTTGGCTGTTGAGACTACTGAGCTCCGCTTTTATTTCGGTTGACTGTTTTTCCAGCTTCTGAGCGATGTCTGCCTTGATTTCGATCGCTTGTTGGTCCATTTTTGCTGATTGTTCATTCAGCTTCGTAGTTAAATTGGATGACTGTTGTCGCTGCTCTTGCTGCATCAGCATTAACATTTGCATCAGCGCATTTTCTGGTTCCTTTGGTTTTTTGTTTCTACTTCACCACCTTCTGCGCCTTTTTCTGCATCTGAGGGCTCACCCGAATCCAGATACGCGCCTTCCGATTCAATTGCGTCACGCAAGCGTGCAATCAGTGTGGCCTTTGTACCTTGCGTAGCCAGGTTTCGCTGTTCCAACTCTTCCTTAAGCTCCGACATGGTCAATTCATTAATTTTTAAGTTTAAGCTTCGTGGCATTTTTAATGTTTCTTTAAATTTTCCTATTGTGCACTATAAAAATGTTCAAATATTCACTTTCAAAATTTTTCTTTCGCACTTCTTGACACCACTGTCGCGTGTATTTCGGTTCGCGGCCAATAATTTTAATGATCCGGGAAAATGAAAACGCAATGTCTCTTAATTTAAGTTAAAAGAGTTTATTTAATTAAAAATGCACAATCATTTGTTTAACTATTTCACCTTATTTTAATTTTCACGATTAAAATTCTAACACTTGTCCATAAATTTCTTATCGCAATTGTCTTCTAAATTACTTCACTATTACGAAACACACTTCCCACACACAATCGCAGTTCTTATCGCGGTCGAATGAATTATTCCCCCCATTCATTCAGCTCGCCTTTATATAGGGTCTCTACCTATTCACCCATTTCTCGCACATTGGCGAATGTTCTACCGAGAGGTACCTGGTAGGTTCGAGCAAGTTCATGAATGGAGTGACGTCACTTGCAGATGTTGATCATGCTTGTTGGATTCTCGTGGGTTCGAGTAAATTCATTCGTTGACGTTCTTAATGATGATGAAAACAATTGCGACAGTAGCTCGCAGAATTATTTGTACATGTAATTATTTGTACATGTAACAATATGTATACAATGTATATGTGTACTTTTATATACTTATATATATATATATATATATATATATATATATATATATATATATATATGTATATGTATATATATATATATATATATATATGTATATATATATATATATATATATATATATATATATATACATACAATTATGTTTACATATGTATATATATATATATATATATATATATATATATATATATATATATATATATGTATATATATATATATATATATATATATATATATATACATACAATTATGTTTACATATGTATATATATATATATATATATATATATATATATATATATACACATAGATATATATATATATATATATAGACATAGATATATATATATATATATATATATATATATATATATATATATATATATATATATATATATACGAGTATATATACGAGTATATATATATATATATATATATATATATATATATATATATATATATATATATTTAGTGGAACTCCAATGTACAGGCAATGCCTATGTGTCATTACTATAGCAACGACGCGTTCACTATGCACCGTTCCTCTAACATGCGCTCCCTGCATTCCCACCAGTCTGCCTTATCTGCTTTGCTGCTCTCATCTTTGTTGGTTAAGTTCACCCGTGCCTGCGCACCAGAGTATCTATCCGCATCCGAGCATTCGACCGCTGCACGTGTTGACATTACGTTTAGCGTCTTCTGCTGTCGTTCGTGTTGACATTACGTTTAGCGTCTACTGCCGAAAATATCAGCAGAAGTTTATATCGCAAATAAA
>OZ017738.1:296560629-296573129 GCA_963969285.1 Odontomyia ornata
TCTGAGCAAATAAATTAAAGGCGTCGAGGAAAAGGTTAACCAGGTCGGAGAAAAGGTTTACCAGGTCGAGGAAAAAGTCAGCCAGGTCGAGGAGAGAATCAACTATGAGATGGAAAACATGAAAAAGGAATTGGAAGCAGCGAAGGCAGCAGTAACCACCTCACCAGCCCGGCTTAAAACCGCAGCGCAAAGCACATCCAGAAATATGAAAGCACCTATATTCGACGGGTAAACGGTCTCTTTACAAAATCCAGTTTGAAGCCACCGCTAGTATAAATCACTGGAATGAGCAGGAACGAGAAGTTGCATTAATTCTTGCTCGAAGAGGCACAGTTGCCGAGCTTTCGCAGACTAGCCCCGTGGAGTTACAGTCAAACCCGGCTGCTATATTGAATGCGCTCGACATGCGTTATGGAGGCAATCATCTGAAGCAGATTTATCGGCCACAGCTACGGCATCGGATGCAGAAGTCTGGTGAAACATTACAGCAGCCAGCCCAAGACATTGAACCCAAGACATTGAGCGACTGGCACCTTTGGCTTACCCAGCTTATGACCCAGAATATCGAGATGACGCAGCGACAGAACCACTCATCAGTGGATTAAAGAACCAGGAATTGCAACAAGCCGTGCGTTCAGCCTAAAAGCAAACCATTAAAGATGCACTGGCTTATAGTCTGAACTTTGACGCAGCGAAAAATGTAACTCGTTCCACTGCCGGGGTTCGCGAGGTAGTGGTAGACGAGTGCAGGCGTGAGCGCGGGGAAATCGAGCGAGAGTCGCAGGTAAATAGTGCGCCTAGATGCTGAAATTGCGGGGAGGAGTGGCACGTGCGAAGAGACTGCAAGAAGTGAAGAAAACCGAGCTATTGTCCAGGGTGTGCATGTAGGAGCAGATCTAGACCGAGTCAGGAGCCCAGAATGGAAGCTCTTCAAACTGCTGCATACATTGAGGTTTCAGAGACGGTAGTGATACTCTGGATAAACAATATAAGCGGAGGTAGACCGTACATTTTTCAACAAGACTCTGCTCCAACACATAAAGCGATAGCGACACAAGATTGTATGGCCGAAAATGTTCATGACCACATAACACCGAACCTATGGCCACCTAGCTCTTCAGACCTTAATCCTTTAGATTATTACGTATGGAACATAGTTGAGTGTGAGACCAATAAGCGTCCTCATAATACCACTTCTTCGCTGAAGACTGCTATTAATGCCGGTATGGTCAATATGAACAAGGAGCATTTGATCCGGGCATGTAATCGTTTCTGTACCCAGATCGAAGAGGTTATTGCTGGTAATGGCGATTTTATTGAATAACTTTATACCCATATATTAATTTAACGTCGTATGAAAAATTCCTGAAATTTCATTAAATGTTGTTAAAAATACAAGCTAATTAATTTTACTCTCAAGTTGTCCTCAAATACCGTATGCACCCTGTATATATACATAAATGCATGTATATACACATATATATATATATATATATATATATATATATATATATATATATATATATATATAGATAGATAGATATATATATATATATATATATATATATATATATATATATATATATATATATATATATATATATATATCTTTATATCTATATATATATATATTTATATATGTATATATATATATATATATATAAATATATATATATATATATATGTGTATATATATATATATATATATATATATATATATATATATATATATATATATATATATATATATATATATATTGTAGCAACCACGGAAGTCACCGCAGTTGCAGACCTTAAGAATTAGCAGAGAGGTGTGTAGCCCGGGGTGGCATACTGAGGCCGGCTAGCGCTCAGTCGTATCGTGGGTCTTCCGGGACACCCTCTGCTCGTGCTGAGCCACCTTACATAAAATAACTAGCACAAAGGGAAAGGGGGAGGTCATTTTGAGAAATGAAAGATGATGGGTTTAAACTGACATGGCCGTTTTATTTAATCCAAGAATTCTATTTACAACCAAAAACTTTGCAGGATAAAAAAAATGCCAAAAAACGAGTAAAAGGCCCTTTTGAGAGCTAAACAAAAGAATATACACCAAAATACAACACAACAAATCAATTCAATTTAATATAAAAATTATTTGTAAAATATTGAAACAAAATACGATTGATACTTACATTTTTCCTTGCACGACTCCGAGCGCCCGGTGATGTACAAAAAAAGAAGCGTGGGGCCACTGAAAATCAGATTTCAAGGTTAAAATAACAAAAACCTAAAAACAGAACAGCCACTTTCAACTTTCTGATCCGTACTCGCAGAAAACTTCACTCTAAGGCACCTGGTCCTCTCCACGAACCAACAAAATTTAGTTTTTTTTGTTTTAATTTTTTCGCTGAATTTCAAATCAAAACTTTCAATTTTCGTCTCCCCGCACTTCAAATCAATAAAATCTTTTTTTTTCTTTTTCACACCGTACAAAATCAACTCCCTTCTCTTCCAAAATCCAATATTCACCTCACTTTCTCAATTCTTTCACTCTCCTCCTTCGTCATTAAAACTTCAAAAAAAAATATATTTAATTCACCATCACATTCTCGATCCAAAAAATTTTTTTTTTCCAATTTTTTTTTCCAATCACCCAAAAATCACTTTTATCCCGCACAGCAAAACTCCTTTATCTTTTCTCGCCAAATACTAACTCCCTTTTTCCCCAATTTTAAAACCCCCAAAAATCAATTTTACTCCGCACAGAAAACACCCTTCTCTTTTCCAAATCAAAATCTGACTCCCCGAATTCCAACCACTTAATTTCACATTTCACCTTCATCCAATTCGATCCCGCAATCCAAATTATTCTCCAATTACCGCTGCCGCATCTGGGTAACGTAATCGAAGTTCATTACACTTCGATTCCGCTACCCACACATCTTTTGTTCCATATCGACAAACTCAATAGTATCCATTGTTTTACATATGGCAATTTGCGCAATCCAAGAAGCGCTTGGTTGAATTCAAAGTGTCACATATAAATTACGGAAGCTATTGGTTTTACCGATACCCCAAAAAGAGTGCTTCCGTGCGCCCGGGGAGCTTGAACCCAGGGTTCCAGCAGACCCTCGATCGAGATCTCACGACGCAGCTAATGGTGCCATGGATTGTCGATCTCCCATTCACCTCATAAGCAACTTCAAAGATGCATTTGGGTATGAGATTGAGTTTTGTTAGTAGGGGAACGTGAATTAATTTTTGTTAGTATAAAAAATAAAATTTTTTAGTGGGAATAGAATCAGTTAGTTCGAAGGAAAGGAATTCGGTTTTGTTAGGGAAAAGGTATTGAATGAAGTTTTGTTAGTGGGAATTAATAAATGGAATGTTGTTAGTGGGAAAATTGAAATTTTTAGTATGTATTATTTTTTGTAGTTGGAAATAAGGAAAAAAGGGTAGAAATAAAAATTAAAGGGAAAATGGAAACATGTTAAAAAAAATAAATAAATTTACAGAGGAAAAGTTAGGAGTGCCCAAAGGAAGGTGGAAATGTTACGGCGGCAATTTGAAGTTGCGAAGGGGAGAAAGTCAGTACGCCGGAATTTGCAACAATCGTGGCGGCGACCCGACCCTGAGTGTCTCATTCAGCCGGGCAAACAAAGAATGTCGGCAGGGGTAACTATGAATCGGATCGGATGTCTTTAGCGTAAAAGGTCCCAAGCAGCTTACCGGATTCATCCTCAAGTTCATAAGTAACTTGCCCAGTACGGCGGCGAGCCACTGCAGGAACAAATCGTGGAGTGAATTTAGCCGCAAAACGGTCGGCTGCATTGCTCACGGCGAAACTCCGGACGAAAACTTTCTGACCCTGAAGTAGCTCACGGGGGCGAGCCCGAAGGTTGTAACTTTGAGCTCCCTTCTGATAGGCTTCTGTCAGCTTAGCTCGGACACGGTCTTGTACGGCTCGCAGACGATCACTGTTTGCACTTAGCTGTACTTCTCCACCCTCAAAAGCGTTCAAGCTTCTAAGGAGGGCGTACTCAGTGCCATGCTGGATAGGGTGGTATCCGAACATGAGGAAGTAGGGCGAAAATCCTGTGGTTTCATGAATCACCTTGCGGAACGCAAAACACGATTCCGGAAGATTCTCGTCCCACCTGCTATGATCGGACCCTATGTAGGTTCTGATGGCGTTCAATGTCGACTGGTTTGACCTCTCCAAGGCATTCGCCTGCGGTGAATGGTATGGAGTGAAGCAGTGCTGCACCCCATAGTCGCTCATAAGCTTAGCGAATACCTTGGAGACGAGCTGCACACCATTGTCCGAGTGAAGCCATTCGGGAACTCCGAAGGTCAAAAAGATTTCGCGCTCCAAGTATCGCATGACTGATTCGGCAGTGGCTTTAGCCATGGGCTTGGGCCATATGAACTTGCTGTAATGGTCCAGGACCACAAACAATTGAGTGTTCACGGATTTTGAACGAGGGTCCACTGTCCACAAACAGGCGCTGCATAGGTCTTATCGAGTCTCTTGATGCGCCCATAGGAGGTCTCAAAGTGGAATTCGAAGGCTTGACCGGTTTGCATGTTGAACAGCCCTGGATGTGTTAAATAACATCTTGACGCAAACGAGGCCAATAATAATATCTTTGTAAGACTTCCGTTGTCTTACGAATTCCACAATGAGAGCCCCGGAGATCATCATGAGCTCGTACTATAAGAGCCTGTTGGTGGCCCTCAGGAACCCATCATTTTTTCGGGGGAAATCTGAAGTCAGCGTTACAGGGGAACCAGAACCGATGTACACTCGGCCATCAGCAAGGTGCAAATTCTGAAACTTATCAGGTCGCTTCAGGATTTGCTCCTTGAGATGTTCGTACTCGGGCTCCTGAAACGCAGACTGAGGTATCGAACCATCAATCTGTTTGTGCTCCGGGAGGCAAGCAATGAGTGAGGCCACCCACTTGTCCTGCGATAACGCATCCGGTACAATGTTAAGAGCACCTTTCCGGTGTTCAATTTGGAAATTGAACCCTTGTAATTTTAGACTCCAGCGAGCCAACCGACCCGAAACTGCTGCATCAGCCATTTAAGGCTGGCATGGTCGGTTATGATGGTGAAGGGCAACCCTTCGATATATGCCCTGAATCTCTTTATACTCTGCACCGCAGCTAAGCATTCCAACTCAGTAATGCTATAGTTACGTTGCGCAGCGTTGAGCTTCATCGACATATATGCGATTGGATGCTCTCCACCTTCATCGTCCTTCTGGAACAAAACACTTCTAATACCCACTGTACTTGCGCCACACTGGATATAGAAGTGCTTAGTAAAGTCAGGGTTAGCCAGCACTGGAGCAGAAATCAGCAATTGCTTCACTTTATTGAAGGCACTATTGGCGGAAGCAGACCACTTGAAGGCACGTTTGCCCTTTAGCAAATCCGTTAGAGGGGCCGTAACCGAGGCGAAGTTTGGAATAAAGCGCCTGTACCATCCTGCCATGCCCATAAACCGTCTCACGTCTTTGGCCGTTCGGGGTTCAGGATAGGAGACTATACCTGAAACCTTCTCCGGATCGGTGCGCAGGATACCATCACTCACTACAAAGCCAAGATATTTGATCTCCTTCTTGACGAACTTGCTTTTTTCAACATTGATGGTCAAGTTGGCGTCCCTGAGCAGTTTCGCAACAGTACCCAGGAGCTCCAAGTGCTCGTCAAATGTCGAGCTTGTAACAAGCAGGTCATCTAGGTAAACAAATACCTTGTCCTGCAGCTCATGCGGTATTACTTTATGCATCAATCGACACATCATTTGGGGAGCATTACATAGACCGAACGACATGACCTTGAAATGGTACAAGGGCCTGCCAGGGACAGTAAGGGCCGTTTTCTCCTTACTTGCTTCATCCAATGGTATTTGCCAAAAGGCATCCTTCAGGTCCAAGCTGGTAATGAACCTGGTACTCTGCAACCGTGCCAAAAGACCTTCAATCAGTGGCAACGGCTAGGCGTCCTTAACAGTCACCTCATTGAGGCGTCGAGCGTCAAGACACAAACGCACCTTGCCGGGTTTTCTGACAAGGGTCACAGGCGAACTCCACGAACTCTGACTTTCCTCTATTACCCCCAAAGACAACATACGATCGAGTTCGTCATATAACAGTTTCTGTATAACAGGCGAGACAGCATAATGCCGCTGCTTAATGGGTCGAGCAGAACCAGTGTCGATGTGATGAGACACGAGACTGGTCCTACCCAAGCTTTCCTCATTATACGACGGAAACTGTTGTTTCACGAAGTCCAGTCGTTGCTGGTCTTTTGGAGACAAAAGATGGAATTCAGGACTCTGAAGCTCCGAGGCTGCTTCGATACGTTGACCTGGATTGGTGCTATTTTGAAGAGATCCCAGAAGTCAATTCCAAGATACACTGCGTGCGTCAAGGAAGGAACAACTAGGAATCTCATCAATTTGGTGATTTTATTAAATTGCACCAATGTGGTAACGTATCCCAGAACTGGATCCTTGTACCCTGATGCAGTCTGGACATGACCATGCATGGAATGCATATGCAAGCACAAATCTGACAGCAAGTCCAAGGCTCCGGATCCAAGAATACTGACACTGGCTCCGCTATCAAGCAAGCCCGTCAATTTGCGACCCTTGACAAAAATATCCGCGTAGGGACTATTGTCGTCAGGAGTGGCCACAATTGACTCCACGCAGGCACGCTTCAAGAGACGCACGCTTCAAGAGACGCCTGGCGAAGAAATATCTCCAGGATCTCCGGAAGCGATCCCGGAAAGGTCTTGCTCTAAAACTAGCGGGTGACTCACGATCATCGCCCGCCTTTCCATTACATTCGACAAAGTTCGGTAACCTGCTTGAGGTATTAGCACTGCTAAATGGTACTGGGGACTCATGGTGATGCATGTCGGCATTATTATGACAAAAATCTCTCGTTCCACTAGGATGGAGGTTCATTGGCACACAAGATTCCAAACCAGCCGGTAACCGATCAGGTGGTCTCATCGAATTAAGCTCATAAGGCTGAACTGGAGGTCGACCATACTTGATCTCCAGCTCACGCCAAGTGTCCTCAATTTGACGACACCTCCAGGCAAGCTCACGGGTGGTCGAAAACTCATGTCCAGCTAAATGATCCTGCAACCTGAAACTCATATTTTTGAAAACTAGGTCTCGCAGATCCGTGTCCCTAATCGGGGTCCTGAGTTGAAGAGCCATAGCCTCAAGGGATTCATAAAATTCGATGAATGGTTCATTGGAATCTTGCCTGCGCGCAAACATATTTTCCCAAATATGAGCGTCGTCAAGCCGAGATCCAAATCGTTCCATGAACTCCACTTTAAGCTGCGTCCAACTCAAGTCTCTATGCAGGTCATGTATCTGCCAGTACCAGTTTTCGGCATATCCCTGCAACAGAACATTTAAGTCTCGGACGAGTTCACGCTCTGTGAGACCATAATCTCTAGCCATAATGCTAGCACGAAACAAAAATTGTCATGCATCCAAACCATTGGAGCCACCATCGAACTTAAAACCCCATTTGGTAATTGGGATAATCGTTCGATGAGTCTCAACTGTCTGATCACCATCCTGGAACGAGAGCTGTGACTGAGGATTTGGCAAATCTTGGGAAGAGCTTAATGAGCAGCGAGTGAAATTATCGTGTTCATATCGTGTGTGCGGAAACATGATTACTATCAAAAACAATAAAAATCTACAGACCATCTAAATAATTTAAGTATATTAAAATCAATGAACAGACGGACCACACTGACAATTTGAATAAAAGAAATAATTTAATAAATTACAGACGGACGAACAAACGATTCTTTAAAAATAAATTAAAATTTGAACGCCAGACAGACAAACAAACAAGTAAATAATTATATAAAATTTTAGCACCTAACCTAAACTAAAATTGAAATTAACTGGAAAGTCTCAAAATATACTTTAAACTAACCCAAACCAAAACCTAACTCACCACCGAAACTAAACTCAATTAACCAAACTGAACGTAAAATTACTCAAAACCCAAAACGAACTAAACTAATCTCAATCATTAAAATTAAAACTAACTGAATTACTCTAGACTAACAAAACCGTAAACCCAATTATCTAAACTAATCTAAATCATAAACCCTAATTAAACTCAATAATCTATAACTAAACTACCTAAATCCAATGACTTTGAAATCGAACAAGTAACCTAACGGTAATTACTAAACAACCAATAATGCGATGCCAAAATAAAAGAAAACATATGATAAGAAGTGAAATGCGTGCAGGCGAGTGTAAATGAAATTGTATAACCTGATTTTCCTATCATTTCTCAAAATGATTCTCCCCATTAATGGAAAGGGAAAAGAAAGGTAATTGAATGGGATAGTGATTAAAGTTTAGACATAACACGAAGCAGACAAACCACAACAGTGCCTGGTATAACAATGGAATTCATAGGCGGACTCCGCTCTAATTGTCACCTCAAAGGGCTGTCTACGAGACCATTATGAAATACTACGGACTTCATAATGGCTCGGACAAGAGCCGCACATATCCCAAAGCTACAACCAGATAGATGATCGAAGGGCCGAAAGCTTTGGCTAATTCCAAGTGTTGGATCCATGTCCAACTATCCCGTGTAGGGAGATATAATCAACGACTCAAAATTCGGAGAACCCCAACCACCATCCACACTGCCATAGCATGACCACTGTCATAGCCGGTGTGAACTATCAAACACAAAACAGCACGGTAGGCGCCACTACAACTGCGGCGAACCCCGTGATCAAAGATCTATAAATTAACTATCCAATAAAAACCGAAACTATATATTTTTAACAGTTTACCAAAATTCTTACCAAACAAAAAAAAAATATTCCCTGAAATGCACAGACCACTATTCAAGTCAGGCACCCCAGGTACTCAAGCCCAACAAATCAAAAATTCTAAAATTTAAACTATAACAAAAGCAAGCAATCAAAATCAATTAAACATATTAGAAAGCCTAAGCTTGGGCGCCATATGTAGCAAACACGGAAGTCACCGCAGTTGCAGACCTTAAAAATTAGCAGAGAGGTGTGTAGCCCGGGGTGGCATACTGAGGCCGGCTAGCGCTCAGTCGTATCGTGGGTCTTCCAGGACACCCTCTGCTCGTGCTGAGCCACCTTACATAAAATAACTAGCACAAAGGGAAAGGGGGAGGTCATTTTAAGAAATGAAAGATGATGGGTTTAAACTGACATGGTGGTTTTATTTAATCCAAGAATTCGATTTACAACCAAAAACTTTGCAGGATAAAAAAAATGCCAAAAAACGAGTAAAAGGCCCTTTTGAGAGCTAAACAAAAGAATATAAACCAAAATACAACACAACAAATCAATTCAATTTAATATAAAAATTATTTGTAAAATATTGAAACAAAACATGATTGATACTTACTTCTTTCCTTGCACAACTCCGAGCGCCCGGTGATGTACAAAAAAAGAAGCGTGGGGCCACTGAAAATCAGATTTCAAGGTTAAAATAACAAAAAACTAAAAACACAACGGCCACTTTCAACTTTCTGATCCATACTCGCAGAAAACTTCATTCTAAGGCACCTGGTCCTCTCCACGAACCAACAAAATTTAGTTTTTTTTGTTTTAATTTTTTCGCTGAATTTCAAATCAAAACTTTCAATTTTCGTCTCCCCGCACTTCAAATCAATATAATCTTTTTTTTTCTTTTTCACACCGCACAAAATCAACTCCCTTCTCTTCCAAAATGCAATATTCACCTCACTTTCTCAATTCTTTCACTCTCCTCCTTCGTCATTAAAACTTAAAAAAAAAATATATATTTAATTCACCATCACATTCTCTATCCAAAATTTTTTTTTTTTCCAATCTTAAAACACCCAAAATTCACTTTTATCCCGCACAGCAAAACTCCTTTATCTTTTCTCGCCAAATACTAACTCCCTTTTTCCCCAATTTTAAAACCCCCAAAAATCAATTTTACTCCGCACAGAAAACACCCTTCTCTTTTCCAAATCAAAATCTGACTCCCCCAATTCCAACCACTTAATTTCACATTTCACCTTCATCCAATTCGATCCCGCAATCCAAACTATTCTCCAATTACCGCTGCCGCATCTGGGTAACGTAATCGAAGTTCATTACACTTCGATTCCGCTACCCACACATCTTTTGTTCCATATCGAGAAACTCAATAGTATCCATTGTTTTACATATGGCAATTTGCACAATCCAAGAAGCGCTTGGTTGAATTCAAAGTGTCACATATAAATTACGGAAGCTATTGGTTTTACCGATACCCAAAAAAGAGTGCTTCCGTGCTCCCGCGCAACTTGAACCCAGGGTTCCAGCAGAACCTCGATCGAGATCTCACGACGCAGCTAATGGTGCCATGGATTGTCGATCTCCCATTCATCTCATAAGCAACTTCAACGATGCATTTGGGTATGAGATTGAGTTTTGTTAGTAGGGGAACGTGAATTAATTTTTCTTAGTATAAAAAATAAAATTTGTTAGTGGGAATAGAATCAGTTAGTTTGAAGGAAAGGAATTCGGTTTTGTTAGGGAAAAGGTATTGAATGAAGTTTTGTTAGTGGGAATTAATAAATGGAATGTTGTTAGTGGGAAAATTGAAATTTTTAGTATGTTTTATTTTTTGTAGTTGGAAATAAGGAAAAAGGGTAGGATTGTGATGCTGGGGAAATAAAAATTAAAGGGAAAATGGAAAAATGTTAAAAAAAAAATAAATTTACAGAGTAAAAGTTAGGAGTGCCCAAAGGAAGGTGGAAATGTTACGGCGGCAATTTGAAGTTGCGAATGGAAGAAAGTCGGTACGCCGCAATTCGCAACAATGTATATATATATATATATATATATATATATATATGTATATATATATACATATATATATATATATATATATATATATATATATATATATATATATATATATATATATATATATATATATATATAAATATATGTATATATATATATATATACATATATATATATATATATATATATATATATATATATATATATATATATATATATATATATATATATATAAATACATATACATATATATACATATATATATATATATATATATATATATATATATATATATATATATATATATATTTATATATATAAATATAAATATATATAAATATATATATATATATATATATATATATATATATATATATATATATATATATATATATATATATATGTATGTATATAAATATATATATAAATATATATATATAGATATATATATATGTATATATGTATATATATATATATATATATATATATATATATATATATATATATTTACATATATGTATATATATATATATATATATATATATATATATATATATATATATATAAATATGTATATATAGATATATATATATATATATATATATATATATATATATATATATATATATATATATATGTATATATATATATTTATATATAAATATGTATACATAGATATATAGATATATATATATATATACATATATATATATATATATATATATATATATATATATATATATGTATCTATATGTGTGTGTGTATATATACACGATTTATATATGTATATATATATATATATATATATATATATATATATATATGTATATATATATATATATATATATATATATATATATATATATATATATATATATATATATATATATGTGTATATATATATAGACGATTTATATATGTACATACATAAATATATAAATATATATAGTGAAATATATAACTGGAGTGAAAACCCTTGGATTTCACAGCCGTTCCACCCTACAGACGGGTATATTGCGACTTGCCTTGCTACTGGCTTAAGCATTTGTGTATTTGGGCATGAATGGATATGTTTTTGATTCTGACGGCGCTCCAACCATATATCACATATATAGACGGACCACCGATAAGAAGATAAAATATCCTCCGAATTTGAGTTCGCGAGACCAACAATTCCAAAGGAGATACTCATTTGCTAGATTTATTGGAGCTGATCGAGCTGAGACGGAGCAACCTAGGTTTTGGTAGCTGAATGACAATGTCTAAATTATTCGTGTTTATTTTCAGTTTTTTTTTTTGGTTTTCGTTACCTAGTTTTTGAGCTTCAGCTCATCATTGCTACATTTAGTGTTATTGTTTATTTGTGTTAAAAATTAGGGATAGGTTAGGTATATGTTATATTTATTATATTAAGTTTAGAGATAAGGTTAAACGCATAGGTTAGGAATATTGTGAGAGAATTTTTTAAGTATGAGATAAAGTTTTTTGATTGCATTTTTATTAGAATTAGGTTATAACATAATCGATGTAGGATAAAGGTTCACTGTTGTGTTAAAATTATAAGTAATTTTGGAATAGTATTGGTTGGTGTTTTCTCCTTTTTCTGATCAAATCATAAAATATGTAATAATCTTAATT
>OZ017738.1:296578295-296580795 GCA_963969285.1 Odontomyia ornata
AGAGAAATTGCTCGTGGAGAATATTTCCAACTTTATTGTTCAAGTGGAAAGAAATCAATAGAAAAATATCAAATGGCGGGGGAAAATAAATACTGATCTTGACGTTGTTTAATTAGTAGTCAAGGACGGGATAGGCGAAAGAAGTGCATAGAACAGTGAAAAGGTTCTAGATACATTATATAAGGTAGAGAGTGAATTACAGTTACCCTCCATCGCATGCATACTTTATCGAGGCTGTCAATGACATCGATATTCATGGGGGTTTTGGTGTTAGCCCGTGGAACAATACATACACCTCGATTGTGCGTTAGTGTTTTTGAAGCGGTTTTTCAATTGAGCAGAAATGCTTTTAGATGAGAACAACTTGGAAAGTTAAAATCATTCAACTGGTTTGAAGAAGCAAACCAATTGCAATCGATAGAAGCTGCTTGCCGACCCATAATCTGTGACGGGATTGCGTAAATACCAATATAAGTATATTTATGCTAGTGTAGTTTGGTTTATCCCCGCCTGTCGTTGAGAATGAGAGAATTACCCCGTGACCGCGAAACCGTATCCAACTTCCCTGAAAAGTGTATCGACGAAGAAGCGATGATCAGTGTTTTATCCAAGGAGATTTGAACCCATCAAAGAAACAATTCTCGAGAACCTACGTGTTAACAACACCAACTTTAGTGGCAGCTTTTGTAGTTTGGGCTGGATTCTAGTGGGCAGAACTGTGAAGTCTCGCATTCCGAACTCTCTTCTTAGGGCTTTCGCAAGTATGAAGTGCTCGGGAACGTCGCGTTGCTCAAATTATTGTTATTGTCGAAAGCAAGCACTTATTAACAGTACGTAAATTTCAACAATTGAAGGAAGAACGATACAAAGAGGCAGACGTAGTGACATTAAAATAGTCACATACGCGGTGCTCCTAAATCACTTGGTAAAACTAGGAGCCAATTGCATTGTTTCTATCGATTTGCCGCTATACATAGAAGCTCCAATGTATGCCCAAAATATCGGTGTCTTCAAAGGAGTAGGAAAGTCACTACTTCGTCAACTATTCCTATGGATGGAAATTAGCAAGGGCAGCAATTATCAAAGAACAGCTGTTTTTCATTAATCTCCGATGATTTGGTTGGAATTTTTGTTGGAATCTCAGTATTCGTCGTTGCATTTTAACGTTAGAAGTAGCTATAACGAAAAGAAATTTGCATTCCAGGACCACCCACATCGTCAGCGGGCGCCCGACGAGGATGTTTGGGTGAGTACCCTTTTTGTTTCATTTTTCTATACTCATACTATTTTAAAAAAATTTATAAAAATATTTATATTGGGTTTGCTTACATAAATATAAATTATATTTTAACCAATTTATTTAATATAAATAAAAAATAGTAACCCCGTATAAAATCATATTATAAATGTAAATTGTATTCGTGAAAGTACATACTCTACATAATATTTTGGCCTCCGGAAATAATAAAAAAATGTTGTAATGGAAAAGACATAAATTAAACATGAAAAGGATGAAGAAATTTTGAAGTTAGCTTTATATTTACTTGTCGAAACAATAGCTTTGCATATGTTTTTTTTCTAAATTTTATAACTGATTATAATATCTTCTGTTAGAGTGAGAAAGAAATAAAAAAAGAAAAATGTTGAATTGGTAGAAAAAAATTACGGTCTTTCCATTTTGTTCGACATGACCAGGTATGGGACCCGGTACGGTGGCAGGCTGCCCCCTAAAAAAATGAGCCAGCCGCTGGGTACAAATTAATCCTTTTTCCTTTGTTTCAGGTGACATCGCGGGTTGAGTGGCCCAAGCAGAGTGCCTCTTTATGGCATAGCGTTATGCAATCGAGTTGTATAATTCTATGGCATAAATTGGTCACCGGGGTACTCCCCTTCTGATGGGAAAGTTTATACAAGGCAATTTGTATGAGTTTTCCACTCAGAAGAGGAATACCTGGCCACTGCAACAAAATATGGATTTATTCCGGTTGGGTGGGTGCGAAGGGGCTCCATCACCACCCGGTTGCCCCTCTTTCATTTGTGGGCCATGAGCTTCGTCGGGTAATGACGAGGTTACCCCAAGTCCGCCTCTCTTTTCAGGTTCCACTTGTTCTCGGAACAAGTACTATCTCCCTCAGTGTAGTTATCTACACTTTTTGCGACTTCGGTCGCCTCTTGAACAACAACCAAATTCGTGAGTGCGAAATTTCTTTGTAGTGGGTCCTCGTGCTGGGGAAATGAGCCCGCCCCACGACACCGCAATGCTAGCCTGCCAGCGCATTCACGCGTCTCCAGACGAGGGCATTCTCGGCAGATACCTCCATCTTCCATCCATCATTATGTCCGAATATTTCAAATTAATATCGTCATGTATGGATACTTTTTCTGGTTCATTTTAGTGAAGCTATTTTGTTTTTAATTTTGTAAAATCTAGTTTTTAAAAAAATGGTTTCATTAATGAATAAATTTAAATACCACTGAAATGTAGCAGCTGTCTTTAGCA
>OZ017738.1:296590795-296593295 GCA_963969285.1 Odontomyia ornata
CGCAAATTGTGCATCTGCGACACCAGTCCTCTACGTCTTCTCGAGCGTGGAGCCAGTAGAACCGTTCCCGCAATTTCGCTAAGGTCTTGTTAACACCAAGGTGGCCTCCCGAGGATCCTTCATGCATTTCCTTAACCACATCGTGGATTCGGCTTTTGGGTAGTATAGTTTGCATCCTATAGGAGCTGCCATCCGCCGTTTCCCATTTCCGCTTGAGTACGCCACCCTCCACCTGTAGGGAGTTCCATTGTGCCCAATAGCTTTTCAGGGTTGCGCCATGCATTGAAACGTCCTTCCACTCCGGTCGCCCAGTCGTCTCCTTCCATACGAGCAATGGTCCGATATCTTCATCGGCTAACTGGGCATTTCGAATCTCCTCCGATGACCAACCTTCATCGAATTCGGCCGTTATCACTCGCAGATCAACGGGCGGCTCCTTTTCCTCAATCCGTTGGCAATGTTTGCAGTTAGCTGGACATGGATGACGAGATAGGGCGTCAGCAATTCCATGAACTCTGCCCTTGTGGAGCAGTTGGGGCCTCACTAGGTCTGGTCGGATCGTCGATCGGGTTGCACCAGTGTCGTTTGTTAGGGTGCATTGTTCTTCATCAACTTGACCAGGAAGGCATCTGTCTGCTTCTCCACGATGTTGCCTTGGCACGGTGCTGGGGATGTCGATACTCGTGGCCAACGTTCGCCCCACGAAGTTGGCCCTTGCAGTTTGATGGGCCTCCATTCTAGGCTCCTGACATGGTCTGGATCTCCACCACCCTGGACAATAGCTCGGCCTTCTCCCCTTCTTGCAGTCTCTTTGCAGGTGCCCTTTTTCCCCGCAATTCCAGCATCTAGGCGCACCATTCACCTGCAGCTCTCGCTCATTTCCCACGCGCTCACACCTGGATTTATCTGTCACTACCTCGCGAGCCCGGACAGTGGTGTGGGTCACATTTTTGGCTGCCTCAAAATTTAAACTATAAGCCAATGCTTCCTTGACTGTTTGCTTTTGAGCTAACCGCACGGCTTGTTGCAATTCCTTGTCCTTTAAGGCGCTGATGAATGCTTCTGCTGCTACGTCATCTCGATGTTCTGGGTCGTACGCTGGGTAAGCCAAAAGCGCCAATCGCTCAATGTCTTGTGCTAGCTGCTGCAAGGTTTCGCCAGACTTCTGCATCCGATGCCGTAGCTGCGCCCGGTAAATCTGCTTCAGATGATCGTCTCCATAACGCATGTCCAGCGCATTCATTATAGCAGCCGGGTTTGAATGTAGCTCAACGGGGATAGTCTGCAAAAGCTCGGCAGCTGGGCCTCTTAGAGCCAGAATTAACGCAGTTGCTCGTTCCTGCTCATTCCAGTGATTTATCCTAGCGGCGGCTTCAAACTGGATTTTGTAAATACTCCAGACCGTTTGCCCATCGAATATTGGTGCTTGCACATTTCTAGATGAGCTTTGCGCTGCGGTTATAATTGGGGCTGGTGAGGCGGTTACTACTGCCTTCGCTGCTTCCAATTCCTTTTTAACTTTTTCCATCTCATGGTTGACCTGGCTAATCTCAAGGTTGATTCTCTCCTCGACCTGGTATACCTTCTCCTCGACGCATTTAATTTGGCTGTTGAGACTACTGAGCTCCGCTTTTATTTCGGTTGACTGTTTTTCCAGCTTCTGTGCGATGTCCACCTTGATTTCGAACGCTTGTTGGTCTAGCTTCGCTGATTGTTCTTTTAGCTTCGCTGATTGTTCACTTAACTTCGCTGTTAAATTGGATGACTGTTGTCGCTGCTCTTGCTGCATCAGCGTCAACATTTGCATCAGCGCATTTTCTGGTTTCTTTGGCTTTTCTGTTTCAGCTTCACCACCATCTGCGCCTTTTTCTGCATCTGTAGGCTCACCCGAATCTAGATACGCACCTTCCGACTCGATTGCATCACGCAAGCGTGCAATCAGTATGGCCTTTGTACCTTGTGTAGCCAGATTTCGTTGTTCCAACTCCTCTTTGAGCTCCGATATGCTCAATTGATTAATTTTTAGATTTAAATTTCCTGGCATTTTTATTGTTTCGGCTATTTTTCCACGTTAACTTTCACAATTGTGCACTTCAAAAATGTTTAATCGTTTTCACTTCCAAAATTTTCTTTCTCACTTCTGACACCATTGTCGCGTGTTATTGGTTCGCGGCCTATAATTTTAACGTTCCGGGAAAGTGAAAACGCAATGTCTTTTAATTTAAGTTAAAAGAGTTTATTTAATTCAAGAAAGTGCACAATAATCAGTTTAACACTTTCACTAATTTTAATTTTCACTATTAAAATAAAATCTAACACTTGTCCATAAATTTCTTATCGCAATTGTCTTCTAAATCACTTCACTATTACGAAACACACTTCCTACACACCTTCGCAGTTCTTATCGCGGTCGAATGAATGATCCCCCCATTCATTCAGCTCGCCTTTATATAGGGTCTCTACCTATTCACCCATTTCTCGTTTATTGGCGAATGTTCTA
>OZ017738.1:296595795-296600795 GCA_963969285.1 Odontomyia ornata
TTTGATGACAATTTTTTTAATCTGAAAGTGAAGGAGATAAATAAGTATGGCGAAATAGTTCTAGGAAGGAAATGGAAGGAACTAACAATTGCGGAGTTTAAGGTGTTTTTAAGCTTGTTATTACATACAGGCACCATAAGCTGCCCGAGAATTGATAACTACTGGAATAAAAGCAAGCACTTTGGATTTGAGTGCTCTTCGCGGCATATGAGTAGAGAAAGATTCCAGAATATATTGAGATCGCTTCATTTTTCATCAGATACTGAAAGTGATCATCGCCTTAAAAAAATAATTCCTGTCATCAACTATTTTAGTGATAAAATGAAAGAAGTCTATTACCCGCATAAAGAATTGTCATTGGACGAATCCTTAGTTCCTTGGAGAGGACGATTAGTTTTCAAGCAGTATATTGCAGGAAAAAAGCACAAGCACGGTGTAAAGTTATACATATTATGTGAAAGTTCGGGAACAGTGTTGCGAATAAAAGTTTACACCAGGAGTGGCGATGAAATTAGTGGAAAAGGACATGTGGATAAAGTTGTTTTTCATTTGATGAAAGATTTTTTGCATCAAGGACATTCAGTGTTCATGGACAATTATTATACAAGCTATGAATTAGTGCGGAAATTGCTTGAGTATAGAACTTATTGTACTGGGACTCTGAGAAGAACTAGAAAAGGAAACAATTTTGAGGTGGTCAATGCAAAACTTTAAAAAAACGATTTAATATCACGGTTTAAAAACAATATTCTTATCGGCAAGTTTAGAGACAAAAGAGACGTTTTATTTATTTCAAGTGAATATCGAGCGACTTTGACTGAATACGAAAATAAAAGAAAGTTTAAAGTTCTAAAGCCTGCTGCCCTGCATCACTACAACGAGCACATGAATGGAATCGATCGTAAAGACCAAATGCTATCATATTATTTTTGCACAAGGAGAACCTTCAAATGGTACGTCTAACTATGGATTAATTTGATAGAAACTTTGCTTTTGAACTCGTTCAACCTGTATGAAACGTATGCCGTATCAACAAAAAAATACAACTTTTATCAGTATCGCCTGGAGATATTGGAAAATCTGGTTGAAAATCCTCGAGATCAGCAGCTTACGACACCAGTATCATTGGATCATCGACCTGAAGTCCTGCCTAGGGATAAAAACAGAAAAGTGAAACGAAAGATTTGTCGCATGTGTTCCCAAGCAGGTAAATATCGACGCACTAATTATTCCTGTCCTGCCTGTGTCGGAAATCCTGGGCTGTGTTTGGGTGAATGCTTCAAACGATACCATCATGCTCAACAAAACTAAGGAGTATCTTCAAAAATTGTTTTACTAGTTTTTTACTCTCAGCTTATCTTCACCCATGTTATAATTAGTTTATCAATTTCAAACATCTATATTGCTCGGAGGGAAATTTTTCCTAGGTTTAATTTTCATTCCATTCCTCCCTTCATTTGTTTTGAATTTTATATGTATGTAATCTGCGGATCGTCCTTCCTTGAATTTCTAAATGTTTTACGACTTGCTCACCATATGTTTTTTTGTATGGCAAACCTTGTTTCCATAATTTCGGAGCGTGAAATAAGAAATCTATGTTATTTTATTACTCTATAATAAATAATTTTTCATCGTATACAAGTTTTTTTCACTTTGGTAGTTCTTGCAAACATGATGTGCAATCCGCTCTTCTAAATAATTTCATTCCGAGGAGCGGCCTGTACACATGGTGTGCATTGTTGTCATTTTGTGAAATATGAAATGGATCGACGGATCATTAGTACAGGTATGTTTTTTAGGCAACAATTGTTTAAATTCAGCAAAAAAAAAATTCCGCTCCTGGGGAGACCTTCCAAATATATGAGCCGTCTCGAATGGGTTAAATATCCCCAGAGAAATAAGTCCAACGGTGTCAAATCACATGAACTTGGCGGCCAATTAACATCGCTAAAGTGTGAGATAACACAGCCATTGAATTTTTTGCGCAAAGGAGCCATTGTTTCGTTGGCTGTGAGGCAAGTGGCACCATCCTGTTGAAACCACATATCGTCTAGGTCCATAACCTAAATTTCTGGCCACAAAAAGTCCGTTATCATCTCGCAATAGCGAACACCATTCACGGTAACTGCTTGGCCGTTCTCATTTTCGAAGAAATACGGCCCAATGACGCCGTCAGCCCATAAACCACACCTAACAGTCATTCTTTGTGGATACATCGGCTTTTGAACAATCACTCGTGGATTCTCATTTGATCAAATGCGGCAATTCTGCTTGCTAACGAATCCACTGAGGTGAAAGTGCGCCTCGACGCTGAAGATGATTTTCTTTGTAAAGTCACCATTCCCTTCTGTCTGCTCAACCAACCATTCGGCGTATTGCCGACGCTTGAAATGGTCAGTAGGCTTCAGCTCTTGAGTGAATTGTCAGCGTGTAAATTCAAATCTTTATTCAAAATTTGCATCAATGATGTTCGTGAGATATTCAATCGTTGGATACGAGGACGAGTCGAGGTTGACGGCTCTTCTGCCACACTATCGCGAACAACAGCAATGTTTTCTGCAGAAAAACTGAGTGACATGCACAGGTGATTTCACATTTCCTACAGACCCAATTTGCTGAAATTTGCGCACAATTCTTCCTATTGTGGACACATTTGGTCGATTATGCTGACCAAAAAGATCAGGAAGTGCACAAAATGCATTTTGATTTGAACATCAATTTTTGTAAAAGGCTTCAACAACCTTAACGCGCTGCTCAATTGTGTACCTCTCCATGGTTGAATTTGTAAAACACTGAAACAAAGAAACGCAAATTAAGTTGGGCGAAAAACTTGATGTTAAGGTGTGACTCACAATTGACATCATGCAGTACGGTTGGATATATTGAGTGTATAGCTGCTTTAAACAGCTGAATTTTTTGAAGTTTTGATATTTTGCTAGAAAAATTAAACATTGTCCTTTACAGGATTGATTAAATAAGTTCCTTTTTCAAAACAAGGAACTCAGATATTAGATTCAATTTTAAAATAAACCTTTAAATCCCCCCACGTTTGATAAAATTGTTTTGTCGATAAACATGATGAATGAGGAACCCCTTTACTTCTAGTAGAAAGTAAACATGTTATTTTCTTTCCTAGCTGGATTTTATTCATGCGTTTGATTTTGAAAGATATGCTTCGAATATGTTATCAAAACAAAGTTTTTACAAGAATGGCTAAACATAGTAAAAATATTTGGACTGGTATTTCGTCCTTAGTATTTCATCATCACATTCTAGACTACCAAAATATGTTACCAAGAATGATGAAAAGTCTATCATATGAGAGACTAATTAAAATACTGAAATAAAATCAATTGACCTAGCCTTGAAATTCAAGGAAGTGGATTAACCGGAAATTAGAGGAAAAATTAAAAAGAATGTTTATTTTAATTTTTGAATGGTCTTAACTTTCGTCTAACGTTCAAACTTTGAGCACGTGGAATGAGGGTGCAGTGTAGGGTGGTTTCTTTGCTCATTTGTTAAATTATCCCTTTCATTTAAAAATTTGAAATGAAAATGTTCAAATACCAACAAGATAACACGATAACATCATACCTTTTTTTTGCATAAAGAACATTGTGAATTTCAATGAAAATTTAAATATAAATATATTGAATTGTTTAAACACGAAACCCTCGATCTTTTCATTTCCATGGAGCCGTGACTAAATATGGAACCCGCCACGGTGGCTGGCCCCTCCACTCATAGGCTAGCCATTGGGTGAGCTCACCCTTTTTCTTTGTTACAGGTGCTCTTCCCCTCAAGTTTGCCATTTATGTTAAAGTGTTATGTGATTCCATCATATAAAACTTTAACATAAATCTGAAATGTTCATACTTTCATTTAAACCCCAGATTTAGTCTTGAATTCACACTTTAATACTAGACACGTCCATGAACTTACTTCTATGCCCGTCAGACATGAATTAACTCCTAACCTGTGACAACACCTGGAAAATTCCATCGCTGCTTCTCCATATTACGCTACGCAAAGCCTTGGCCGCACTACTCTGGCCTCACATGTTATTGACGCTGGTGATAGTAAGCCAATAAAGAAGAGACACTACGCCATCTTACCGGCCATGGAAAAGCTAGCGTACACAGAGTTGGACAGAATGCTAGAGTTGGGGCTTATAAAGGAGTCCTAAAGTGTCTGGTGCTCACCGGTAACTTGGTTGTAAAACCAGGTAAAGCCCGTCTTTGTCCAGATGCTCGAAAAACCTTCCTCTTCCCCACATTGATGAAATATTGGGAAGGCTGTCGAAAGTAAACTACGTTACAAGTCTCGACTTGAACGCTGCTTTCTGGCGAATAGCACTCGATGAAGGGTTGAGGTATAAAACCGCTATTACAGTGCCTAGACGACCACTATACTAGTTTGTCACAATGCCTTTTGGCCTGTGTAATGCTGCGTAAACGATGACCCGTCTGATGGACAAAGTCATTCCACCTCATCTGAAACACCAAGTGTTCGTGTACCTGGATGGCCTTCTACTGATCACAGAAACGTTTGACCAACATCTAATTCTGCTGCAAGAAGTAGCTCTGCATATCAGCAAGGCGAAATTCACCATCAATATCCAGAAAAGCACGTTCATCATGACCGCAGTCCGATACCAAAGATATATCAGCTGACATAGTACTATCAAAACAGATCCGGATAAAACTCGGGTGATTGATGAGTTTTCCTTACCGAAGACCGTTAAGCAGCTACAACGTTTCCGAAAACTGTGCGGTTGGTACCGAAGGTTCATTTAGAATTACGCAATGGTTTCGGCACCTCTGTCGAACATGCTCCAAAAGGTAAGTTCATCTAGTTTGAGCTCAGCCGAAAAGCATTCGAAGAGCTGAAGCAAGCTTTGATATCTGCTCCAGTCTTGCACACCCCTGATTTCCAGAAACCCTTTTCCATTCATTGCGACGCAAGTAAACATGGGTTTGGAGACGTGCTTGTGCAATAAG
>OZ017738.1:296605795-296675795 GCA_963969285.1 Odontomyia ornata
ATGGTAAGTATGAAGAGTCAATGCTGTTTGTGAATTGATGATGTGCCATGAGCTTGCTTGATGTTACAATTGGATTTGAATTTCAGTGATCCGGACCCGATTAGTTTAGTTTGATGGTTCCTTGCGCCACAAACTATATTGATAGGTGTGTCTTCTTAAAGATTGTATATTCATGTATTTTTATTGTGAAGCTGAATCCAATTTTCTGAATAGTGATATTCTGATTTTGTTGCACAATACCAGTACACCCTATGTATACTGGCATGCGCTTGGAGCTTGATATGATGTGTATCCTATATACACATCAAGGCTCCCGGGGAGAGAAAGATATTCCTGTATGATACTTACCTGCTATTACATTCTTGTCAGCTAGATAAGTGAAAAGGTGCTTTTGTGTTACGAGCGAACACATAAAACATGCTCGGATATATTCCCGCCTCATAACTGCAATAGTAGCGGGCAAACAACACCTATGTACTCGCACTTCGCCAATGAAAATTAGCCAAAGAAGCGCATACACCAGTAAATAAGCGTGCAGTTAACTAAACGAGAAAGTTCAACCCGCAATGATATTCACATCGTGAACGAACGGGGTGCTTCGAAGATAGGTAAGCGGAAAGGAAAACCGAAAGTTCCGGCATAAACACTCTTTCGCTCAATGTCCCCAGTTTCGCTATTTTACCTCAAGAGATCATGGGAAAGCTTAAGCTGAAAGCACTCTTTCGAAGCCGAAAGCTTAACCGAAAAAAACTCTTTCGCTCAATTTCCCCAGTTTCGCATATTCACCAGCCGAGCAAGTGAGACGAAGCGGGGAGGAAAAACTTTCGTGGAACGAGAGCGCACGTGTTCGGCTACTGAGCACCTTTAAAGAGAATTTAGGTTGAAAGCTCACGAAAGAACAGTATTTAAAGTTCCTCGGCAAAGCATTCGGGTGGTATTCAAATCCAAAAGGGAGCGTGCTGATACCCAGTATTAAGACGTACAATTAAGTATTCGCGGTTTAAGTTGCAGACGGAAGTGCTGTTCAGTGATTAACCAAATGGTGAGGGGTGAGGTGTTGGCTTGCGCCGCGATCCTCAACCGGCCTTTAGGCGTTTCACGCCGTATGGCTACCCCGAACCACTAATACGACAAATTGTTTCCCTCTTCCGGCTGGCTGATAGGTAGAAGTTTAAAATAATTAATTAAGTGGAAATATAACTAACAAATTCAATTGTTACTAAATGTTTAAAAAAATGGATAGTGTAATAAAATTCATTCTCTAAAGTTAACTCTCGTATTTAGTTGTTCTAGTGTAAATGGACAGAGTAGCAGGTAAGTGGTGTTAACAGCGAGTTATTTCCCCGGGAGCCTTGATGATGTATATTGGATACACTTCAAATGAGCTCCCAGTTCATACCAGTATACATAGGGTATACTGTTTTGTAACAAAATTGGCGCAGCCGGTAGGATATCGGTTTTGCAGAGACCACAGTGTAGTGCGCTGTGTACCAAATTTAAATGGGCTGAAAAATCCATGCACCCAGCCGATATCTTAAACCATTCAACTCCTGTAAGACACCATTGCTACTCATACTGTCCATCAAACTGGATCAACCTTCTTAAAAAAATCAAATAATAATGTTGATTATTTAAATAAAAAGAAATAATGATAACAATACCTAACTATCAAATCAATGCTATTCAGTCCATAAAACTAGAGCGATCTTCAAAAAAAAAAATCATCAAATAATTATTTCAATCAATTAAATAACAAAAAGAAAGTATGAATATCCAAACATAATATTATCGAACAAACTAAATCAGAATGCCTTTAAAATAAACTCAAATAATTATATTGATCATTCAAATAATCAAAATATGATAACAATATTCAAATGTAATATTAATCCTACTCATACTGCCCTTCAAATAAGATCAGTTCTAAAAGCAAATAGTCATATTGAACATCTAATTCTTCAGTTCATTTACTCCTCCATTCATATACCTTAAATCTCATATTTCTTATCTGAAGGTCATTCAATCTAACTCCTAACTTGTTCAAACCCAACGTAGAGTTTATAAAGATATAAAGTTTCAATCAACTAACATGCGAAACACAAAACATTACAAGTAAATATTAAATAAAAATAAGCAAAACGAAAACTTAATAGCGAGCAAACAGACGCGCGCTCATTGTTATCGAAATACGATCACTCTTACTACTTAAACAATACGCGTACCCACATGCATGAAAAAGTCTTATCTTTCGAATTGAATGAGTATTCGGATTGCCTGAGATACAATTTGAGGAGCGAACATAAGCAAACATTTAACTACAAATTAAAAATATAGACATATGGCAATAATTTTTTAAATGCAATAACATTAATGAGCAAATTAAATATTTAAATAAACTGCGCATAACAAATATAAAGAATAATTTACATGAGAAGGGCAATTTTCAAGGGCAAATAACCATGAAACTAATTTAATTTCAAGTTACAGTGAAACAAGTGAAGTACTACATATATGTGAACTATGAAACAATCGAATTTTCAGTTATCAGAACAATACAACAATGCAAACGATTTTACCCCAAAACCAATTATCTCTTTCAAGTTCCACTGCAATTCACTCTCAAATCACCAAATTCATAATGTTAAGGAAACGGGAAAAGTGGCAGTCAAGTCAGTAAAACCTCGGCAAAACTATCAGCAGACGCGCTATTTTGATGTCTAAATTGTACGATCACTGGAATGAAAACCAGTTGATTACACAACAGCCTCTGAGCCGTCAACGTAAGCTGTCGGCGGACACGCAATTTTTAGTTATAATTCCTCAAAAAAACAAATAATAGCCTCTGAGCTGCGCGACTTCAACTTCCGGCAGACACGCTACATCTAGTATTAAGTCATATACAAAACAGACATCAATTTACCATCCCATCTTAGCCTCTGAGCTGTTGATGTAAAATGATTTGCAAATACACTATCAACCATGTACCCTTTAAACAAGCCACTACGTTTCCTTGCACAATAAATACATTATATAACTGCTAACTATTAGAAAAAAGTCACAAATAAAACCCCTGTAGAAAGCGCAAGACAATTCAAAACCCACCCTTTTACTTTATATATGGCGACAATATCAATGAGCGTCTTAGAATGCTATAATATATACTTTAGGATGCTTTAAACAATCGTTTTCTCAAGATCGATATCAAAAATTTATTAACGGCTAATGAAGTGACCTCGCACGGCACTGTACTGTCTTCCAGTAAGGTTCAGGACAGCATTATGCCAAACTAAGTAGACACACACTAGGGAAAAATTAGACGGAACACATATAGGGTCTGGAATGAAGACCGAAACTATATGTTCCCAAGACCATACAGTGATTGTGTCGCTTCGATCATCTTTTACAATAGTTTCTCGCAAGATATTTTTAATGCAGTGTATCTATTTAACAATGCACTAAAATCAATAAAAGTATACACCAGAGCTCAGAATCGCTCCTTCTAATTTCAGTTTGAGAAAAAGGTCGACTTAATTTATATTAACTCATTAAACATTTCTATATTAATAAAAAACCTACATAATAATTCCGATTTATAAATAATCCACAACTATTTACACATACTGCTGAATACATTTCTAATAACCCTCCCTTTTTACCACCACAAACGGATAAAAAGTATGTAATAGACAACTTGAGCCAATTAAACGACAATTCAATGCATATACCTTGAAAGCTCTTCCTCCTCACAATCGCATAGCATAGATGAATTAAAAGCCCCGCCCACTACGAAATGCATTAAGCCGACTGAATTAAATACAAATGCTCTTCAAGACAATTAGCAGCCAACCAAGAATTAGTACATACATATCATATTGTAGTGAATATTAGAAGTTTCAAAAAGTCCGTAAAGGACTGCAGCGATGTTCTGCTGCCTCGACAGGAGAAGATGGAGGTATATGCCGAGAATGCCCTCGTCTGGAGACGCGTGAATGCGCTGGCAGGCTAGCATTGCGGTGTCGTGGGGTGGGTTCATTTCCCCAGCACGAGGACCCACTACAAAAAAATTTCGCACTCACGAATTTGGTTGTTGTTCAAGAGGCGACCGAAGTCGCAAAAAGTGTAGATAACTACACTGAGGGAGATAGTACTTGTTCCGAGAACAAGTGGAACCTGAAAAGAAAGGCGGACTTGGGGTAACCTCGTCATTACCCGACGAAGCTCATGGCCCACAAATGAAAGAGGGGCAACCGGGTGGTGATGGAGCCCCTTCGCACCCACCCAACCGGAATAAATCCATATTTTGTTGCAGTGGCCAGGTATTCCTCTTCTGAGTGGAAAACTCATACAAATTGCCTTGTATAAACTTTCCCATCAGCAGGGGAGTACCCCGGTGACCAATTTATGCCATAGAATTATACAACTCGATTGCATAACGCTATGCCATAAAGAGGCACTCTGCTTGGGCCACTCAACCCGCGATGAAAAGACAACAAAACTCCGCCATCTTTGACGTTTTGAAATGCATTCAGTAGTTGCTTCAGGGAATTTATCTTTGGGATGGATGAAGATAATGACGAATAAATTCTCTTTACAGTATGTCCAAAAATTTTGTTCGATTATACGCGCTTTCGTCTCGCTTAAAAAAAACCATGCACCTTGAGTTGAGCTGGCTTCGCAAGTCCAGATTTCGTTAGCCACTGGCAAATGTTCTCTCGCTGATCACCTTGAAGCTGTAATACTTCACCGTATTCGGGACGCTCTATTACTGTGCCATTGCACGCAAATTCCCTTTTACATGCTCGCACAATTTTCTTCAGGTTATATTCCGAGGAAAGGCCCGGCACCGTAGTTAGTGTTTTCCGACCATTTCTCTGCTGAATTCTTATGTGCGCAAGTCCGTCCTGTACCGTATCATCAGCACAATTGATTGCATCAGCAAAGGGGTCAAAGTTTTGCAACTTCTGGATGGACATACGATAAACCAATTTAACACCGGCAAGAAATAAAACTGCCAATCGAATATCGGGCACAACTTGTCAAGTCCAGTTCGGAAATTAAACTCCTCGCGTGTACGACGACTGGGCTCGAAAGTTCTCGTTTCCTCATTCACTTGATTCCCTAAAATGACAACAGTCAAATATCGAACAGATGGAAAAACTAACTACCGAATATTTCCTTACATACATCAGACGGATCCATATCCCATATCGCTGGAATTTCAGTTTTTTTGCCTTTAAAGGTTGAACCTGATCGGGATCCTTTCGCAGAAGGCAATCACTTTGGACGAGTTATGAGCGTCCCAAATAATTATTCACACTATAGAATGAAACTTGACACTTTTCGAATCAGAAGAAGCTCTTTCCTCGCCGAGACTTAACCTAATCCTTCTTCACTTGATTACCCCACCTGCGTCCTGTCAAAAATATTAAATCATCCCAGATCAATCTTAAATCCTCCCAGATCAATCTTAAATCGTCCCAGATCAATCTTAACTCGTTGCAGATCAATCTTAAATCGTCCCAGATCAATCTTAAATCGTCTGTTTAGTTAATCTGGGACATATTATGCCTGAATTTCCTTTAACCCTTTGCCGCGCCGAATAATCGAGCAGTTTTAGTTGTGCGGAAGAAAAGAGAAAAAAAAATAATAAAAAAATAAAATAAGAGAAAAAATCTAATTTTCTCACGATCCCAAGGCGACGAGGATTGCGAAAAAGGGGCTGAAGGATCTTGCAGGGTACCAGGGGTTGTCTTCGGCGTCAGGACACGAAGTGGCGAACAATAAAAGAAAACACAATTGACAGACGGACGGACTGACTTATATTTACGTTTGGCCGGAAGTATACAACCCTTGCGCGTTTTTGAAAATATATGCGGACGGACAAAACAGACGTGACTAATTATCTATCGGCGCAGGTCTTTCGCGTGGTATATCCCCACTTCTTTTCCCGATGGGTCCGTTATCAGGTAACGGTTATGTCCCATTACCTTCTTTATGCGGCTTTTCAAGAATCGCCTGTCCAGCTTCGCGTTGTAATGCCCCGCGGCGTCATTTTGGCGGAAATTGCGCCGGAAAACTTCATCTCCTTCTTTGAAATTGGCAGATCGCGATCTGAGATTGCACTGCGCCTCATTTGCGCGTCCCGCGGCCTTAATCTTCCGTCCGATTTGTTGGCGGAGGTCTCCTAAACGCTCGTGGGGCTCGAGCGCAACGACGGGGTCTCCCAAACACTTCAATTGCCGTAACAGCCGGTATGATTTACCGTGGCAAATCATGTGCTGTCCAAAGGCGGCAAAGTAAGGGGCGACACCGGTCACGGAATGATACGAGGATCGCAGGGCGCATGTGATGGCAGACAATCGCCGATCCCAATCCTTTTGAGATGGGTGGACGTAGGAACGGATCGCGGCCAATAGAGTGCGGTTCAACCGTTCTGATGCGTTGGACTGAGGAGAGTATATGGGCGTCAGTTGGAGTTCAACGTCATACTGCTCAAGTAGGCCCTTAAACTGCCGAGACCGGAACTGTACTCCGTTGTCCGAGTACACACTTTCTGGAACCCCGAACACATGGAATACCCCGTTCTCTAGGAATTTCACGATAGATGGAGTTGTGAATTTACGGATAGGTTCCACCAGTGGTAATTTTGAGAGCTGGTCTAAAACGACTATAGCTCCGATGTGTCCCATGGATGACCGAGGATATGGACCGAGTAGATCGATGTATAGACGTTGGAATACGCGTTCTGGGATGTTGAGGTGACCTATAGGAGGTCAAAGAGGCTGGTTGAGCGCTTTGGTGCCTTTACAGGTTTCACAGGCGCTCACGTAGTCTTTGACCTGGGATGCCATTTTAGGCCAAAAGAAGTATTTCTTGAGTCGCCGTAACGTCCGACCGTAACTTCCGTGGGCACTTAAAGGATGGTCATGTGCGCGGAGGATCAGATGTTGTGTCATTTCCTCCGGCACCCAGAGTTTCCAGGACTCTTCTTCCTGCCATGGATCACCAGTGGCGTATTCATTTCGTCTATACACGTAGCCGTCTATTACCTTCAAATCAGGCAGCTGCGATTGTTGGGTCGCGATGGTTTGCCTCAACTCTTTGTAGCTGTCTGATTCGAAATGTGGGCTGTCCAAATCTATTTCGATGGGGTCCTCGTCATTTATTGTCAATTCGGCTCCCTCTGGGGAAAACATTCGTGAGAGAGTGTCGGGTACGATGTTCTGGGTCCCTTTCCGATGTTTGATGGAAAACTTGAACCCTTGCAGTTTGAGAGACTATCTTGCTAGGCGTCCCTGTAAATCTGCCTGGTTCATCAACCATTGTAGTGAAGCGTGGTCCGTGATGATCTCGAATTGGTGGCCCTCGATATCAGCTCGGAATTTCTTCACAGCCGTTACCGCTGCCAAACATTCCTGCTCGGAAACAGTATAGTTTCTTTGGGCCGAATTCAGCTTATTGGACATGAAGGCGATGGGAGCTTCCTCTCCCTCTTCGGTCAATTGCACCAGCACGGCTCCAACTCCATGTTGACTTGCATCACAATGAATGGAGAAGGGCTTCGTGAAGTCGGGGCTGTGCAAGACCGGGGCTGATGTGAGGGCTTGTTTTAGCTCTTCAAATGCCTTTCGGCTGAGTTCGGTCCAAACGAACTTCCCCTTCCGCAGCATGTCTGACAGGGGCGCTGATACTGTCGCGTAATTCCGAACAAACCTCCGGTACCAACCGCACACACCAAGGAAACGTCGTAGCTGCTTAACTGTTTTTGGTAAGGGGAACTCATCAATCGCACGAGTTTTGTCTGGATCCGTTTTGATAGTGCCATGTCCTATGACATGTCCTAGGTATCGGACTTCTTTCATGACAAACTTACTTTTCTGTATGTTGATGGTGAGTCCCGCCTGACTGATGTGCAGGGCTACTTCTTGTAGTAGTAGGAGGTGTTGATCGAACGTTTCCGTGATGAGTAACAGATCATCCAGGTACACGAACACTTGGTGTTTCAGGTGAGGTGGGATGACCTTGTCCATCAGCCGAGTCATCGTTTGCGGCGCGTTACACAGGCCAAAGGGCATTGTGACGAACTGATATAATGGTCGTCCAGGCACTGTGAAGGCGGTCTTGTCCCTCGACCCCTCATCAAGTGGAATTTGCCAGAAGGCGTCTTTTAGGTCGAGACTGGTAATATAATTGGCTTTCGGCAGTCTCCCTAGTATTCCATCGATGAGTGGAAGAGGGTACGCGTCCTTGATGGTAACCGCGTTTACCTTACGGGCATCAAGACAGAGGCGGACTTTCCCTGGCTTCACCACCAAGGTTACCGGTGATGACCAGGCACTCTGGGACTCCTCTTTGACCCCCAACTCGAGCATCCTATCCAGCTCCGCATACACCAATTTCTCCATGGCTGGTGAGATGGCATAGTGTCTCTGCTTAATCGGTTTACTATCGCCAACGTCGATGGCGTGTGAGACTAGGGTGGTGCGGCCAAGGCCTTGGGTAGCGTAAGATGGAAAAGCAGCGATGGATGCTTCCAGGCGTTGCCGTTGGTTTGGCGTCAGTTCATGCCTATCGGGAACAGAAGTGAGTTCGTTGACATATCTGGTATTAAAAGACAAATCTGTGAATAAATCGGAGGCCAGTCTAAAGCGAAGGACGAAATCGACGCCAAGGTACACATTCTGAGTCAAAGACGGGATAATGTAGAAAGTAATATCCTTCGTCTGACCCCTGAACGTCACGGGTGTGGTTAGTTTACCTCGTATAGGGTGTTTGGTGCCATCAGCTGTACTGATATTCTTGGAGCACCTTCGAGCCAAAGCTCGAGGCAAGACAACTGATATTGGCACCCTTGTCGATCAATGCAAACACTGTTTCGCCCAACACTTTAATTGGATGATAAGGTCTGATCTCATTCCCAGCAACCTCCGAGATGTTACAAGAGTTTAAGGTTTGATGGCAGGTGCGCACTCTCTTGCGGAAATTCCGCCAACGACGGGTTGACCATTTTGTAGTACGCGGGCGGGAAGTGACTACTTCGGAAGCAAATATTCGCTCTCGAGCCACCCGATATTCCTGCAGTCGAACATGATAAGGTTTTAAAATGCGTATTTGAGGCTGCCGCGGTTCTTCTGGCAGTGACTGCGGTGGTCGCTTTAATATTGTCGTTGGCGAGGTCTCCGGAAGAGAGTGTACATCCGCAGTCATAGTGGTCATGGCTGGTGTGTTAACGTCAGGTTTGTTGGGGTGAGCAGCTGGCTGAGGAGCTACTGCGGGGGCTTCGAGTACCACTGAGGTGGTTGGGTACTCGCTCGTCCATTTTTTGGAGTGGCACTTTCTGGGTAGCCCGGAACATAGGTATTAGACTCCGTGTGTTCTTCCAGATCTGTGTTGTTGCAATTTGGTGCCACTTCTGCGATTTCACATCGCGGACCTGTCCTCACATGCAGGTAAGGCCGTTCTTGGAGGTCTTCTTCAAGCCTCTCCAATCGATTCACGAACCTCAGCAGTAATTCCATGTTCTACGGGTCCGCGTTTACGACATGGCAACGAAGTTCCGGCTTTAGATTCCGTTTCAACACCCGCAGCAGTTGAGTGGAAGACATCGGCTCTGACAACTGGTCATTCAGCCGAAGGATATCGGCTCGATATTGATGGAAGGGCTCGTCCGGACGTTGCCATCTAGCATGGATCTTGTCCAGGACCCTCTCGTCCATGTTGACCGTCAGGTATTCCCTGCGGAGTACCTCCTTCAGCCGTGACCAGCGAATAGATGGTGGAGCCGAATGAACCCGCCAGTAGGTCTCGAGTGCTGCTCCCCTAAGCCGCATCGGTAAGTATCCTGCCAGCACCGTGTAGTCGTCAGCCAACATCTCTCCGACTAAGGACTCCACGCAACCAATGAAAACTTCCACGTTCAGGTCGTTTGGATCCCCGCTAAAATGTGGATTCCAACCCTGGACGATGCTGGAAATATGCTTCGGCCTAGAGTCAGTGGTGGTATTTGGTTGAGTCGTGGCGGAAGATCCCAAGAGTTCCAAGGCTGATATCGAGATGGTGGATCCGGATCCTCAGACGGATAGTAGTCAGTTCTCCGAATCTTGGTTGGCTGGTTTATGGTTGGTTCCTGAGGACGTCGTGACGATCTGTGTCATTGTAGGGTTGTCTCGGTCTCTTTGCAGTAACGTATGAAGGAGTATATCCGTTCCACTTCCGTGTAACAATCACCACAGATTTGGTCTGGTGAGCCATCTTCAAAAACAATATTAATCTTGATGTACTCCTTCAGTAGGCTAACGACACCAATTCTCATCGCTTCATCGACGAACCTATCACCCAGCGGGTACATTTCATCGCCGATCCTCAGCCAAAGTCAACATGTGCTTGAAATGTCCATCACGCTATCCTAAAATTTATACCTAAATTGATAAAAGAGGTAACCAAAGGCAAAAATGACGCTATAAAAGAAATAGTTAAATATTAATAAGACAAAACACAAAAGTGACCGTAAGTGGCGAACTATTCACAATCCTAACAGAAAAAAACCAAAGGTATGAAAAAAATTTAATAATTTACGTTATCCAAAAAAAAAACTCGGTCTTTCCATTCCGTCCTTCTTTCCAAATATGAACACCAATGGCACCTTCCTTCTGTAGTGTTCAGGGACAACTTTCTTGCGGCACCATGAGAATCAGAGTTCAGAAGTGCTCCCTCATCCGCAAGTTTTTCAAGTTACAACTTGTCAGCCCAGGGTTGAATTCTGATCTACAAGCAGCGCGTGTCTTGTCATGGATAGTCATGGATTAGCTAATCAGCCAATCACATGAAATCAAAATCCATGTAATTTAAGACACCCAGGCACCGCTGGCTTGGGGAGCGGATCAGAATCCTCCGCAAAATGAATGTTGAGATAGTAACTTCCGAACACAAATAGGGACTCTAATATCATTTGGCCTTACTAGTCATACAATGATGGTAAACCACCAAAGTATAATTCAGCAGCAGGACCAAACGATATTGATGTCCAAAGACAACACACGTCCGGAAGTTACTAAGTTGCTGGGGCACGATCAATGCAAAAACCCTCGAGAGTTACCTACCCGCCAATAATATTAACACCTTGTGGGGACACCTAGAGACGATGGACTGTCTCGTGCTCACGACTGATGATACAGCCGGGCAATTCGGAGCCCCACGTTGGGCGCCATTTGTAGTGGAGTATCATCTTCTAACCGTCCGTGAAGGACTGCAGCGATGTTCTGCTGCCTCGACAGGAGAAGATGGAGGTATCTGCCGAGAATGCCCTCGTCTGGAGACGCGTGAATGCGCTGGCAGGCTAGCATTGCGGTGTCGTGGGGCGGGTTCATTTCCCCAGCACGAGGACCCACTACAAAGAAATTTCGCACTCACGAATTTGGTTGTTGTTCATGAGGCGACCGAAGTCGCAAAAAGTGTAGATAACTACACTGAGGGAGATAGTACTTGTTCCGAGAACAAGTGGAACCTGAAAAGAAAGGCGGACTTGGGGTAACCTCGTCATTACCCGACGAAGCTCATGGCCCACAAATGAAAGAGGGGCAACCGGGTGGTGATGGAGCCCCTTCGCACCCATCCAACCGGAATAAATCCATATTTTGTTGCAGAGGCCAGGTATTCCTCTTCTGAGTGGAAAACTCATACAAATTGCCTTGTATAAACTTTTTTGTAGGGTTTTTTTAAGCTTTCGTCTCGCTTGAAAAAAACCATGCACCTTGAGTTGAGCTGGCTTCGCAAGTCCAGATTTCGTTAGCCACTGGCAAATGTTCTCTCGCTGATCACCTTGAAGCTGTAATACTTCACCGTATTCGGGACGCTCTATTACTGTGCCATTGCACGCAAATTCCCTTTTACATGCTCGCACAATTTTCTTCAGGTTATATTCCGAGGAAAGGCCGGGCACCGTAGTTAGTGTTTTTCGACCATTTCTCTACTGAATTCTTATGTGCGCAAGTCCGTCCTGTACCGTATCATCAGCACAATTGATTGCATCAGCAAAGGGGTCAAAGTTTTGCAACTTCTGGATGGACATACGATAAACCAATTTAACACCGGCAAGAAATAAAACTGCCAATCGAATATCGGGCACAACTTGTCAAGTCCAGTTCGGAAATTAAACTCCTCGCATGTACGACGACTAGGCTCGAAAGATCTCGTTTCCCCATTCACTTGATTCCCTAAAATGACAACAGTCAAATATCGAACAGATGGAAAAACTAACTACCGAATATTTCCTTACATACATCAGACGGATCCATATCCCATATCGCTGGAATTTCAGTTTTTTTGCCTTTAAAAGTTGAACCTGATCGGGATCCTTTCGCAGAAGGCAATCACTTTGGATGAGTTATGAGCGTCCCAAATAATTATTCACACTATAGAATGAAACTTGACACTTTTCGAATCAGAAGAAGCTCTTTCCTCGCCGAGACTTAACCTCCTCCTTCTTCACTTGATTACCCCACCTGCGCCCTGTCAAAAATATTAAATCGTCCCAGATCAATCTTAACTCGTTGCAGATCAATCGTCCCAGATCAATCTTATATCGTCTTTTTAGTTGATCTGGGACATATTATGCCTGAATTTCCTTTAACCCTTTGCCGCGCCGAATAATCGAGCAGTTTTAGTTGTGCGGAGAAAAGAGAAAAAAAAATAATAAAAAAAATAAAATAAGAGAAAAAACCTATAAATTGACATAAATAGAAATAGAATTTGAATTCTATGTAGATTGATCCCATGATTTAAAGGAAAAAAGGAAGAGAGAAAAAATAGTAAATTTAACTAACTGCTCGATTACTACAATATACTTCACATACTTCCTAGCAATCAGCGGTTGTGAAAGCTACAATACATCGCTTCATTCAATTTTCTCATGGATCATTGCAGAAGCAGTGCTAATCATATCTTCAAAGCTATAAAGCCAAGATAGCTAAGATATACTAAAGTCTTGGGAATACAACAACAACGACTCCCAAGCTACATAAATGGAAAGCTAATCTCTCGGCAAATCTTCTTCCGAAGCGAAGCAATTCCCGAACGTAACGATCGTGTGAAATATTCATTCCCCGTTTACATATTAACTCATTCCCAATAAATAACAGCTGAAGCTTTAACAATATTTCCTATTGAAACTTCCCTACTGACGTATTTGCACAATAATTTAAGAAAATACTAGCAAAAGTTTACATAAAGAGCTTTTGTTATAGCATTAAAGCAAGTAATTTAATACAATATTAATAAACCATGAATGGAATAAAAAAACGAATTTCTTTGCAAATTTAAACTATTTTGAAAATCGGTCACATTAAATCTTCACTAACGCTAACTGTTTATAATTTACTAAAACCTGAACTAATCGAACAGTAACACACTAATAATAACCACTAACCAAACAAAAAGTAAAATTCTATTTTTGGCAATTACAGTTAATAATTACAATTACAGTATTCGAAAAGAAAATAAAAAAAAGAGGAATGCAGAATACGTAACAATTTAATATTCAAATCTATTTTCAGATGGAAAAGGCTAAAATAAAAGCAAATCATTAACTTCCAAAAAGGAAAATCGGCATTGAATGTGGATGTTAAAAGAAAGTGTATTGTATTATCAAGTAAAGCCGATTATACACCTATTGCCAAGAAGAAATTGAATTCCACTATTCTTTAATTGTAAAAAAAAATAATAATAGTATATTCTTCAACATTATATATTAGTAAAACCAAACAATTTATAATCCTGTAGTTTACGGCAGAAATGAAATATTAACATCTTAATTTATAATTGTATCAAATAAAACAAAGATTATTTACTGTGCAGAATCAAACCTAGCACGAGCTTGTTGACTTAAAATTTTATCAAACAGAAACAATAGTGATTAATTTTACTGATTAATGATTGAAGCAAACAAAATATTAATCCACGATTATATAGAACCAAACTAGATCTTAGTTCATTGTATCCAAAGAAATACTAGAGTATCAGTACAGTAAATTATGATTATATCAAACAAAACATTGTGTGAACTCAAACTTCAAATTATTAATTTATAACATGGATATGTAATACATATTAATTAACATTAACTCAAGGTACCAAACAAAATAGGAAAATATGATACGTACTTGTATAAAATCAAATTTCAACTTAGTAATTTTTAATTGTAGTAATTTATAAATGTAACATTGACATGCAATAGATATTGATTACCATTAACTTACGGTACCAAACGAAGTATTAAAATATGATTATATCAAATCAACGATTGAATCAAACAGAACATTAATATAAAATTGTACAGAATCAAACTTAAGTTAACGTCAATTAGAAGTTAAAACGCCAACCAATAAAAATACGAAATTAAACGATAGAACTACGATACCATCTAGTAAACGTTCAAACCAGCAGCAGAACAACGGTTAAAGATACGTTGCGAGAAGTACAGTGGATAACAGCAATGGCGGTAACAGCACGAAATATAAGTACGAATGATTTGCACAAAAGGAAAGGTAGCGAGAATCAACCAACAACAAAAGTTGCGAAAAAAACTAAGAGTGAGCGTAATCCTTTGGGGTACATTAAGTAATTCAGATCACCGGAGTAGAGCGACGATTTATTGTACTCTCTAAGTACACTAAATCCTATTTTCAAATGCGGGAGGAATGTAACGAGCGAACACATAAAACATGCTCGGATGTATTCCCGCTTCATAAGTATAATAGTAGCGAGCAAACAACACCTATGTACTCGCACTTCGCCAATGAAAATTAGCCAAAGAAGCGCATACACAAGTAAATAAGCGTACAGTTAACTAAACGAGAAAGCTCAACCCGCAATGATATTCACATCGTGAACGAACGGGGTGCTTCGAAGAGAGGTAAGCGGAAAGGAAAACCGAAAGTTCCGGCATAAACACTCTTTCGCTCAATGTCCCCAGTTTCGCTATTTTACCTCAAGAGATCATGGGAAAGCCGAAAGCTTAAGCTGAAAGCAGTCTTTCGAAGTCGAAAGCTTAACCGAAAAAAAACTCTTTCGCTCAATTTCCCCAGTTTCGCATATTCACCAGCCGAGCAAGCGAGACGAAGCGGGGAGGAAAAACTTTCGTGGAACGAGAGCGCACGTGTTCGGCTGCTCGGCACCTTTAAAGAGAATTTAGGTTGAAAGCTCACGAAAGAATGGTATTTAACGTTCTTGGGCAGTCTTATACCAGTGAGTATGTATTCAAATCTAAAAGGGAGCGTGCTGCTACCCATTATTTAAGTACGTAGATTAATTACGTGGTTGAAGTTTAAGACGTAAGTGCTGTTCAGTGTACGACTAAGTGGTAAGGGATGAGGTGTTGGCTTGAGCCGCGATCGTCCATCGGCCTTTCGGCGTTTCACGCTGTGTGGCCACCCCGACCCACAAACCCATCTTCTTAGTTCCCTCTACAGGCTGGCGCTCACCTGTGAAGCGCAACAGGTCAAGTGAAAAGGGCTTCACTCAGTATGGATAGATGTTTAAAATAATTAAAGAAGTGTAAATGTAATTAATTTAAAATATCAACATTAAAATAAAACTAAATTCTTTAAACATGTAATTCTCGTCTTTTTGTTGATTTAGTTTAAATGGACACAGTAGCAGGTAAGTGGTGTTAACAGCGAGTTATTTCCCCGGGAGCCTTGATGATGTATATTGGATACACATCAAATGAGCTCCCAGTTCATACCAGTATACATAGGGTATACTGGTTTGTAACAAAGTTGGCGCAGCCGGTAGGATATCGGTTTTGCAGAGACCACAGTGTAGCAAATTTAAATGGGCTGAAAAATCTATTCACCCAGCCAATATCTCAAACCATTCAACTCCTGTAAGACACCATTGCTACTCATACTGTCCATCAAACTAGATCAGCTTTCCTAAAAAAATAATCAAATAATAATTTTAATCATTTAAAAAACAAAAATATAATATCAATATCCCCACATCATAATAATGCTACTCATACAGTGCATAAAACTAAATCAACCTTCTTAAAACAAAAAAAAAAATCAAATAATTATTTCAATCATTTAAATAACAAAAAGAAAGTATGAATATCAAAACATAATACTGTTGATCAAACTAAACCAGTTTCCCTTAAAAAAAAAAAAAATAAACATGTTAATCGTTTAAGTAACAAAATTATAATATCAGTTTAACGCTACCCATACTGGTCATCTATCCAGATCAGCCTTTAATCGAAACAAATAATTATATTGATAATTTTAATAACTAAAACATAATATCAACATTCAAATATAATATTATTTCTACTCATAATATCCATCCAATGAGACCAGTCCCAAAATCAAATGGTCATCTTGAACATTTAATTCTTCATTCCTTTACTCCCCCATTCATATATCTTAAATCTCATCTTTCTTATCTGAAGATCATTCAAACTAACTCCTAACTCATTCAAACCCAATGTACAATTTATAGAAGATATAAAGTTTCAATCAACAAACATGCAAAACACAAAACATTACAAGTAAATATTAAGTACAAATAAGCAAAACGAAAACTTAATAGCGAGCAAACAAACGCGTGCCTATTGTTATCGAAATATGATACCATTTATCACTCCAACCACTTAAACAATAACAATATCAATAACGCATACCTAACATACATGGATATTAAAGTCTTATCTTTTGAGTTGAATAAGCATTCGGATTGTCTGAGATGTAATTAAAAGAGCAAAGAAAAACAAACATTTAATTAAATAGTTGTGTACATGGACATCTGGGCAATAATTTTTAAATGCAATAACATTAAAGGGCAAACGGAATAAATAAACTGCGCTAAACAAGTATAAAAAATAATTTACATGAGAACGGTAATTTCCCAACGCAAATAAACATGAAACTAATTTAATTTCCAGTTACACTGAAACAATTTAAGTATGGAATCTTTGAACCAACAGAATTTTAGTTATTAGAACAATACAACAATGCAAACGATTTTACCCCAAAACCAATTATCTCTTTCAAGTTCCACTACAATTCACTCTCAAATCAACAAATTTACACGTAACACTAAATGTGCGATTTCATAACGTTACCAATAAGCTAGCAATAAGGAAAAAGTGGCAGTTAAGTCGGTAAAACCCGGCAAAACTCCAAACCAAAGCAATCAACAGACACGCTTGTTCTATGTCTAATTTGCACAATCACTGGAATGAAAACCAGTAGATTTAACAACAGCCTCTGAGCCGTTGACATAAGCTGTCGGCGGACACGCTATTTTTAGTTATAAGTCCTCAAAGAAACAAATAATAGCCTCTGAGCTGCCCGACTTCAACTTCCGGCAGACACGCTACATTTAGGTTTAAGTCATATGCAAAACAGGCATCGATTTACCATCCAGTCATAGCCTCTGAGCTGTTGATCCAAAATGGTTTGCAGATACGCTTTTAATCAAGTATCCTTTAAACAAGCCACTACATTTCCATGCACAATAAATACATTATAACTGCTAACTATTAAAAAAGTCACAAGTAAAACTCCTGTGGAAAGCGCAAGACAATTCAAAACCCACCCATTTCCCACCCTTTTACTTTACATATGGCAAAGATATCAAATTGTGGCTTGGAATGCTGTAATGTATACTTTAAGATTCTTTAAACAATCGTTTTCCCAAGATCAATATCAAAAATTTTATAAACGGCTTATGAAGTGACCTCGCACGGCACAGCACTGTCTTCCAGCAAGGCCTAGGACAGCATTATGCCAAACTAAGCAGACGCGCACTAGGGAAAAACTAGACGGAACACATATAGGGTCTTGAATGAAGGCCGAAACTATATGCTCCCAAGCCCATATAGTGATAGTGTCGCTTCGACCATAATCTTTCTCGCAAGATATTTTCAACGCAGTATATCTGTTTAACAGTTCACTAAAATCAATAAAAGTATATACCAGAACTATTAAGCTTACTATCTCTCCTTTTAATTTCAATTTAATGAAACAGATCATCATCATTCACAACTCATACAATATTTCTATACAACTTAAGCCAATTAAACGACAATTAAATGCATATACCTCAAAAGCTCTTCCTCCTACACAATTGTATAGCATAGATGAATTAAAAGCCCTGCCCACTACAAAACGCATTGAGCCGACTTAATTAAAAACAAATGCTCTTCAAGGCAATTACCAGCCAAACACGAATTAGTACATACATATCATATACTTCACATACTTCCTAGCAATCAGCGCATGTAAAAGCTACAATACATCGCTTCATTCAATTATCTCATGCATCATTGCAGAAGCAATGTTAATCATATCTTCAAAGCTCGTTAGCGGCGAGCAAAAACAATCACATAAACCTTCAATCCATGACTCCCATTCCCATTAACACCATTAACCATGCATATTAAGGGGACAGTTTATTTATCACGCTCACTCGCACCCCATAAAGCCAAGATAGCTTATACTAAAGTCTTGGGAATACAACAAAGACGACTCCCAAGCTACATAAATGGAAAGCTATTCTCTCGGCAAATCTTCTTCCGAAGTGAAGCAATGCCCGAACGTAACGATCGTGGGAAATATTCATTCCCCGTTTACATATTAACTTATTCGCAATAAATAACCGCTAAAGCTTCAACAATATTTCCTATCGAAACTTCCCTACTAACCTATTCGCACAATACACAATTTAATAAAATGCTAGCAGAAGCTTACATAAAGAGCTTTTTTATAGCATTAATGAAAGTAATTTAATAGAATATTAATAAACCATGAATGGAATAAAAAACGAATTTCTTTGCACATTTAAACTATTTTGAAAGCCGTCCACATTAAATCCTGACTAACGCTAACTGTTATAGTTTACTAAAACCTGTACTAAACAAATAGTAACACCCTAATACTACTCGTACCACTAACCAAAAGCAACATCGAATTAATTAGTAGTTAAAATATTTGAATATACGCAAGAGAACTTTAACACTATTTGAAAGAAATGAGGAAATTAAAAGCCAAAAAATATACGAGTAGAATAAAAATTCCAAGATGATAAGTAATGTTAAAAATAAGAGAAAACCATTAACTTCCAAATATAAAAAAAGATCGGCATTGAATATGAATCTTAAAAGAAGTTGTAACCATACTATTAAGTAAAACCAATTTAAAAAAAGAAATTGTAGTCCGCTATTTTTCAATTGTAAAATAAAAGTTTATTGTCAAGAAAAAACAATTTAAGGTCGGAAAATATGTTCAGTATGGTTTTCAATATTAAAGTAAAACGAAATAATTTAGAATCCTGTAATTTACGACAGAAGCAAATTTAACACTATTCCATTATTGCATAGAATCAAATGAAATAGTAACATCTTAATGTTTGAAGCAAACAAATTATTAAACCAAACAGGATCTTAGCTCATTGTATCCAAAGAAATACTTAAGCATCATTACAGTAACTTATGATTAAATCAAGCAAAACATTGTATGAAATCAAACTTCAAATTATTAATTTATAATTGTAGTAGTTTATGAAAGCAACATGGATATGTAATACATATTAATTAACATTAACTCAAGGTACCAAACAAAATAGGAAAATATGATACATAATTGTATAAAATCAAATCTTAACTTAGTAATTTTTGATTGTAGTAATTTGCAAATACAACACTGACATTTACTACATATTAATTAGCATCAACTTATGGTACCGAACGAAATATTATTATATTAATTTATGATTGAATCAAACAAAACATTGTATAGTTGTTGCGAGCGAGCACATAAAACATGCTCGGATATATTCCCGCCTCATAACTGCAATAGTAGCGAGCATACAACACCTATGTACTCGCACTTCGCCAATAAAAATTAGCCACAAAAATACATGCGCAAATAAATAAGCGAGCAGTTAAGTAAACGAGAAAGTTCAACCGGCAATGATGTTCACATCGTGAACGAACAGGGTGCTTCGAAGAGAGGTAAGCGGAAAGGAAAACCGAAAGTTCCGGCATAAACACTCTTTCGCTCAATTTCCCCAGTTTTGCATATTTACCAGCCGAGCAAGCAAGACGAAGCGGGGAGGAAAAACTCTCGTGGAACGAGAGCGCACGTGTTCGGCTACTCAGCACCTTTAAAGAGAATTTAGGTTAAAAGCTCACGAAAGAATGGTATTTAATGTTCTTGGGCAGTCTTATACCAGGGAGTCTTGTTCAAATCCAAAAGGGAGCGTGCTGCTACCCATTCTTTATCTACATCGTTGCAAGTATTCGCGTTTAAGTTTAAGTTGGAAGTGCCGTCCAGTCTCCGACAAAATGGTGAGGGGTGAGGTGTTGGCTTGCGCCGCGATCCTCAACCGGCCCTTTGGCGCTTCTCGCCGTGTGGCCACCCCGAACCATTAATACGACAAGTTGGTTCCCTCTTCAGGCTGGCTGATAGGTAGAAGTTTAAAATAATTAATTAAGTGAAAATGTAATTAATAAATTCATTGTAATTAAATGTTTAAAAAATGGATAGTGTAGTAAAATTCATTCTCTAAAGTTAACCCTCGCCTTTGGTGTTCTGGTTTTGATGGCCGTAGTAGCAGGTAAGTGGTGTTACAGCGAGATCTTTCCCCGGGAGCCTTGATGTTGTATATAGGATACGCATCAAGCTGAGCTCCCAGTTCTTACCAGTATACATAGGGTATACTGGTTTGTAACGAAATGCGCGCAGCCGGTAGGATATCGGTTTTGCAGAGACCACAGTGTAGTGCGCTGTGTAGCAAATTTAATTGGGCTGAAAAATCTATTCACCCAGCCGATATCTCAAACCATTCAACTCCTGTAAGACACCATTGCTACTCATACTGTGCATCAAACTAGATCAGCTTTCCAAAAAAAAAAATCAAATAATAATTTTGACCATTTAAAAAACAAAAATATAATATTAATATCCACACATCATAATGGTGCTACTTATACAGTGCATAAAACTAAATCAATCTTCTTAAAACAAAAAAAATCAAATCAGTCTGCCTGTAAAATAAACTCAAATACTTATATTGATCATTCTAATATCCAAAATATATTAACAATATTCAAATTTAATATTAATACTACGCATACTATCCATCAAATAAGATCAGTCCTAAAATCGAATAGTCATATTGAACATTTAATTCTGTATTCATTTACTCCGTCATTCATATATTTTAAATCTCATCTTTCTTATCTGAAGTTCATTCGAACTAAGTTCATTCGAACTAACTCCTCGTTCAAACCCAACGTAGAATTTATAAAGATATAAAGTTTCAATCAACAAACATGCAAAACACAAAACATTACAAGTAAATATTAAACACAAATAAGCAAACCGAAAACTTAATAGCGAGCAAACAAACGCGTGCCCATTGTTATCGAAATATGATACCATTTATCACTCCAGCCACTTAAACAATAATAATAACAATAACGCGTACCTAACATACATGCATATTAAAGTCTTATCTTTTGAATGAAATGAACATTCGAATTCCCGAAGATGCTATTAAAAAAGCAAAGAAAAACAAACATTTAAGTAATTGACACCTGGGCAATAATTTTTAAATGCAATAACACGGAAGAGCAAATGAATTAAATTAACAGCGCTAAACAAATATTAAAAAATAATTTACATGAGAACGGCAATTTTCCAACGCAAATAAACATGAAACTAATTTAATTTCAAGTTGTACTGAAACAATCTAGATATGGGAACTTTGAAACAACAGAATGTTAGTTATCAGAATAATACAACAATGCAAACGATTTCACCCCAAAACCAATTATCTCTTTCAAATTCCGCTATAATTTACTCTCAAATCACTAAATTTACATCCAGCACTAAATGTGCCATTTCACAATGTTAGCAGTAAGGAAACGGAAAAAGTGGCAGTCAAGTCGGTAAACCCCGGCAAAACCCCAAACCAAAATTATCAGCAGACACGCTTTTTCTATGTCTAATTTGCACAATCACTGGAATGAAAACCAGTAGATTTAACAACAGCCTCTGAGCCGTTGACATAAGCTGTCGATGGACACGCTATTTTTAGTTATAAGTCCCTAGAGAAACAAATAATAGCCTCTGAGCTGCCCGAGTTTAATTTTGGGCAGACACGCTACATTTAGTATTAAGTCACATGCAAAAGAGACATCAATTTACCATCCAGTCATCGCCTCTGAGCTGTTGATTGAAAATGGTTTGCAAATACACTATTAACCAGGTATCATTTAAAGAAGCCACTACGTTTCCTTGGACAGTAAATACATTAGAACCGCCAACTACTAAAAAAGTCCCAATAAGACTCCTATGGGAAGCGTAAGACAAGTCAAAAACCCACCCATTTCCCACTCTTTTACTTTACATATGGCGACGATATCAAATTGCGTCTTAGAATGCTATAATATATACTTTAAGATTCTTTAAACAATCGTTTTCTCAAAATCGATATCAAAAATTTTATAAACGGCTTATGAAGTGACCTCGCACGGCACTGTACTGTCTTCCAGCAAGGCCTAGGATAGCATTATGCCAAACTAAGCAGACACGCACTAGGGAAAAATTAGACGGAACACATATAGGGTCTTTAATGAAGGCCGAAACTATATGTTCCCAAGCCCATATAGTGATAGTGTCGCTTCGACCATAATCTATCTCGCAAGATATTTTCAACGCAGTATATCTGTTTAACAGTTCACAGAAATCAATAAAAGTATATACTAGAACTTTTAAGCTTACAATCTCTCCTTTTAATTTCAATTCAATGAAACAGATCATCATCATTCACAACTCATACAATATTTCCAAACTTAACAAAAAACCTTCATAATAAATAGTAGATTACGATTTATAAATAATCCACAACTATTTACACATACTGCTGAATACATTTCTAATAACCCTCCCTTTTTACAACTACAAATGGATAAAAAAGTATGTAATATACAACTTAAGCCAATTAAACGGCAATTAAATGCATATACCTCAAAAGCTCTTCCTCCTACATAATCGCTTAGCATAGATGAATCAAAAGCCCTGCCCACTACGAAATGCATTGAGCCGACTTAATTAAAAACAAATGCTCTTCAAGGCAATTACCAGCCAACCACGAATTAGTACATACATATCATATACTTCACATACTTCCTAGCAATCAGCGCATATAAAAGCTACAATACATTGCTTCATTCAATTATCTCATGCATCATTGCAGAAGCAATGCTAATCATATCTTCAAAGCTCGTTAGTGGCGAGCAAAAACAATCACATAAGCCTTCAATCCAAGACTCCCATTCCCATTAACAACAATAACCATGCATATTAAGGGGAAAGTTTATTTATCACGCTCACTCGCACCCCATAAAGCCAAGATAGCTTATACCAAAGAATATAGAACATTCTTTGCTTATACTAAAGTCTTGGGAATACAACAAAAACGACTCCCAAGCTATATAACTGGAAAGCTGTTCTCTCGGCAAATCTTCTTCCGAAGTGAAGCAATGCCCGAACGTAACAATCGTGGGAAATATTCATTCCCCGTTTACATATTGACTCATTCCTAATAAATAACTGCTAAAGCTTTAACGATATCTCCTATTGAAACTTCCCTACTAACGTATTCGCACAATACATAAACTAAGAAAATGCTAGCAGAAGCTTACATAAAGAGCTTTTGTTATAGCATTAAAGGAAGTAATTTAATAGAATATTAATAAACCATGAATGGAATAAAAAACGGATTTCCTTGCACATTTAAACTATTTTGAAAGCCGTCCACATTAAATCCTCACTAACGCTAACTGTTTATAATTTATTAAAACCTGCACTAATTGAACAGTAACACATTAATAATAACCACTAACCAAACAAAATGTAAAATTCGATCTTTGGCAATTACGGTTAATAATTACAATTACAGTATTCAAAAAGAAAATAAAAAAAAGAGAAATGCAGAATATATAACAATTAAATATCAAAATCTATTTTGGGATGAAAAATGCTAAAATAAAAGCAAATCATTAACTTCCAAATACAAAAAAAAAAACGGAAAGAATATGGATCTTAAAAGAAATTGTAACCATATAATTAAGTAAAACCAATTAAAAGAAGAAATTGTATTCCGCTATTTTTCAATTGTAAAAAAATATATAATAGTTTATTGTCAAGAAAAAACTATTTAAGAACGGGCAGTATGTTCAGTATGTTTTTCAATATTATAGTAAAACGAAATAGTTCATAATCCTGCCATTTACAACAGAATCAAACAAAACATTGTATGAAATCAAACTTCAAATTATTAATTTATATTTGTAGTAGTATATGAAAGCAACATGGATATGCAATACATATTAATTAACTCAAGGTACCAAACAAAATAGGAAAATATGATACATAATTGTATAAACTCAAATCTTAACTTAGTAATCTTTGATTGTAATAATTTGCAAATGCAACACTGACATGTAATACATATTAATTAGCATCAACTTATGGTACCAAACGAAATATTATTATATTAATTTATGCTTGAATCAAACAAAACATTGTATAGTATCAAACCAAACATTAACTCATTAATTCATAAATGTGGAAATTTGCAATTCTAACGTTGACTTGTAACAACATATTAAGTAACGTCAATTGGATAGAATTATAACATTGGCGCGTTAGCATCTAGTAAATTACGCATAAACCAGCAGCAAAACAACAGTTAATAATAAGTTGCGAGAAGTACAGCGGACAACACCAATGGCGATAACAGCGTGAGATATAAGTACGAATGATTTGCACAAAAGGGAATGTAGCGAGAATCAACCAACAACAAAAATTGCGAAAAAACCAAGAGTGAGCGTAATCAAAGAATATAGAACATAAAGTAGTCGAATGTTCAAGCTCTTTTTCCTCCCGAAAATTTCATATGTGCTGGGCATGTGGGGGCAACGTAAGGGCTGTTGCGCGATCAGAGAGAAAACGAGCTTTCGCTTTTCCACTTTTCATCAACAAGAATGCACATCTCAATGATCTTATGTAGCTCATGTTCATGTTTGTGCAAAGCTTTTCGAGAGCTTCTTTTCAGATGTGCAGATGAGAAATGATTTCTCATATAACATCAGCTATTAGGTTGTTACGTTCATAATTTATGGATGCTGTAGACCAAATTGAAAATTTAATGAAATATTGAATATGGATGCAAAAATTCCAATATATTTTTTCAGATTATTAATTAACAATATGCTTGCTTGATTCCAACTCTTCTGTTCAATTCAAACTCTTTTGTTTGAATTCCCACTTACAATCTAATTTGAATTAAGATGGAATTGATTTTGGTGTATCACCGAGATTGTTTTAGAGGAATGTGAAGAGGGCTAAGAACAATACACTATAGTTTGGGTGGATTAAAATTAGATGATATATAATACACGAATAAATGTTTACACTGAGAGATTATATTTATTCACTAATAATATTTGTGTGTACAAAATAATAACTTACGTTCTATCGTGGAAACGCATTACAATTATTTAAATTCATAAGTCGTTCAATGCAAAAAATATGCTGTCTTTGCTCTGGTGACGAGTTGGCAGACGCAATATGCATGAAGTGCAAGGACTTGTGAAAATTAATGAGGATTGCTTATTGCTTTAATATCGAATTCTTTGCATATTTGAATTTAGAAAGTTGATATTGTTTTGAAAGAATTGAAAATTGTTCTGATTATATGAGTTGGATTTTAAATAAACAAAACGTTAATTTTACAGATCTTGATTTAAAGGTTGAATAAGATGAATTAGGAAAAATGTAATTAATTTCAGATTTAAAGCGTGGTCGAATGATCTTCATTCAATCGTTAAAATTGGCATTAAATAAATTTGATTCTCGTGCGATCTTTAGAGCCTGTGGTCTCGGTATTGCTGTCATAAGGTGGGGACCTGGCATCAAGATCTTGCGCTGATGATAATGGTCCTCTTCTGAGAGTGGTGTAGTTGCTACAGCACTCACCGCGGGAACACCAATTCCCATCGAGTTCACTGGAATCAGTATTACAGCCCGGCGATAGATACTGCACACCTTTGATTTGCCAGATCTTCTCGCCTTGCCTCCGAGAATACCGTTACGGTCATCAAATGAGATTATTCTACAAATCTCAACGCCCAGATCTATCTGGACTATTGCGTGAATACAGCACGAGAAATATGTTTTCCCATTTGTCTTGCGATAGGCAATAATGTTTGAGAAAATGCGTGCATGTTTTCACTATATGGTTCATTCATGATCATATTGGTAAACGAAGGTGCATATTGTAGCAGCACATGATGTTTGCTGTTGTAGCTAAGACTTGATGCTTTGATCTATCGACGAGTTTGTATTACCCTTTGTCATCTATGAAGGGCCTTAAGTGTACTCAAAATACTAGATTTCACTACCTCCCAGCAAACAAAACGAATCGCCGGGGTTGAGGCAAGTTGTGCTCTCGGACGCTGCCACCATTTCCCCCTCAAAAATCGTCGTACTCTGGTGCACGACTAATAAATTGATTCGATTAATATTGATTCTGTGGCTCATAGTATTGGCTTTTAGAATTGTTATAACCACCATTTTCTCCGCCGTATTGACTTTGAGATGCTTCTCAATTGTTGTGGCGGATTATTTTGTGTGCGGGGCGTGGTTTGTATGGGCAAACTGCGCGGGTACTACATGTTGCCACAGTGAGGTATAAACAACCTGCAGCTGGATCAGCCTTGCCTGTCGTCGCATACATGTGCTAGCAGCTAGCAGTCTGCGGTTTTGTGGGGCGGGTTTGTTCCGCAAGCGCAAGGTCCCACTTCAGAGATGGTGTTCCAGCTGAGGTTTTGCAGCTCGTCTATCACCATTGTCCTGACTTGCTGCTCAGCACATTCAACGCTTGCCTACGGGACGGGGTTTTCCCGGTACGATGGAAGGTGGCGAGGCTCGTGCTGGTCAGCAAGGGGAAGGGAAATCCCGAATCGCCGTCTGCATACCGCCCGTTATGCATGCTAGACACGGCTGGGAAAGTGCTAGAGAAACTCATCAAGGGAAGACTCACTGACGCGATTCGTGCTGCTGGGGACCTATCTCCTCGGCAGTACGGCTTTAGAGCAGGACGTTCTACCATCGATGCGATTGCAGAGGTGGTGAACGCGGTCCAAAAGGCAGAGGCATATAGTCGCACCAAGCGACGGATCGTCCTGTTGGTGACACTCGACGTCAGGAATGCCTTCAACTCCGCTAGATGGGTGGATATTCTGGATACGCTGGAAAACTCTTTTCAAGTTCCAGAATATCTAATGCGGCTTTTGAGGAACTACCTAAAGGACCGAAGCCTGCTCTACGACACGACACAGGGCCAACGAAGGATGGAAATTACATCGGGTGTTGCCCAGGGATCTATCCTTGGTCCGGACCTGTGGAACGTGTCTTACGACGGGCTACTGAGACTTGAGATGCCAGATGAGTCGCGCTTGGTCGGCTATGCGGATGATGTTGCGGCTCTGGTCGCCGGACGCACCGTTGAACAAGCGCAACTTAGGCTAGGTATGCTAATGCGCCGAGTGAGGGACTGGATGACTGCTCGCGGGCTCAGTTTAGCACTGGAGAAAACCGAAGTGGTCATCTTGACAAAAAAGAGAATCCCTAGAGTAAGGATGATCAGTATTGGAGATATACAAATCGAATCGAAGCCAGCGGTGAAGTACCTGGGGCTACTGATCGACTCGAAGATGAGTTTCTCTGAGCAAATCAGGGCAACGGCTGAGAAGGCTGCTTCGGGAATATCGGCCCTGAGTCGACTTATGGCCAACGTAGGGGGACCCAGCCCATCAAGAAGACGCCTCTTGATGAGTGCTGTAGGGTCAGTGCTACTGTACGGAGCAGAGGTATGGCGCGACGCTCTGAGCAAGGAGGTATACCGAAAACGATTGGCACAGGTACAGAGAAGAGGAGCACTGAGAATTGCATCTTCGTATCCAACAGTCTCCGACTCGGCGGTGAGAGTGATTGCAGGCGTGATACCTGTCGCCCTCCTTGCTAGAGAGCGCCGCGCTATTTACCTGCGCCGAAACGAGGATGCGAGGGAGATCGTTATCCGCGAGGAGAGACAACGCTCGCTCAACGATTGGCAGCAGTCTTGGAGGAATTGCACGAAGGGAAGGTGGACTGCGCGCCTCATCCCGGATGTGAGACCGTGGCTAAATTGAAGGCATGGTGAGACTGACTTCTATCTGACCCAGCTTTTGAGCGGGCACGGATGTTTTCAGTCTTACCTGCACAAAATCGGCAAGTCACGGTCTCCCGATTGTCGGTTTTGCCCAGGAGAGGAGGACAATGCCTGTCACACATTTTTTGCGTGTACCAAATGGGCCAGGCTGCGAAGGGAGCTCTACAGGGAGACGGGAGAGCTCACCCCGGATAATATAGTTGCGGTGATGCTCGAATCGGTTGACAAATGGAACCAGGTGGCACATTATGCTCGGGCAGTCCTAAAATATAAAAGGGACTCACAACAGCCGGAGGCACTGGGGCTGGGGGATCGCTCTTCTGGCAATTCCTCTTCCCCCCTCCCCTCCCGCTAGGAAAGGGACTCCCCAGCTTGAAGGTGCCCCACGGCGTAACAAAACGAGACCTGGCCCGAAGTAATGTGTCAAACGGTTCCAGGCTAGGTTCTCAGATTGACAGGGGAGGTGTTTAGTGGGTAGTCCAAAGGTATCCTCCATGGGAGTCCCACACTGCCATGGAGGATACATAAATGCCTTCACCTCCCTACCACGAAAAAAAAAAAAAAAAATGTCCCACTTCAAATTAATTCACGCTCGCAGAAGCAGCATTCCACTACTACTGTCTTTTATGGATGAAATAACTCCTATAAACACTATACATGTAGTTCTTTAAAGCTCAGTTAGGCTCCAGTTTCTCTCTTTTCTCTTGCATTGATTTTGAGGTCTTGGTGTGGGGCTTAGGCTTAGGAGCTAGATGCTGTTAAGATCTGATGATAACATAGTTTTTATGTTCAGATGACGTTAGGTTTAAAAGGGGCGTTTGCTATATTTTCATGAGAATTTGTAAAAAAAGTTGGCATTAGAGGTAAAATTGATTCTTGATTACGCCATTTTTCATCATGTCACAGTGAAGATCTTTTGAACTCAGGTATTTATAGTGACAAAATTCACTCTGAGTCTATCCCTTCTCTGCCGACCATTGTCCGCGACTGCTTATTTGTTATTCACAGTAACCTCCACAAGAAGGTCTTCCCCTATCCGCAACTTGGGGACCATAGTATACTCAACTAGTACCCACACCTTTGATTTACCCTGTGTTGCACACTTTTTGAATTTTCCCAGGGGCACGACAGCTGATCCGGGGCATTACAGCTGATCCCATGTTTGGCGCGCTCAAGAAACAAAGCAAAATGCAAACAAAATTTCCGACACCCGTGTTCTTTTACGCATATCAGAACATAGGAGTGCTGCCAGATCCTAATAAAAATAACTACACCCATAACTACACCCACAATACAAACATATTATTTTTTCATGATATTTTTTAATAGCATGTATACAATAAAAAATGTAAATATAGATATAGCTAGGGTACAGGGTAACACAACTAGTTAGAAGGTGATTTCAGATTAGTAAATACGCAAACAAAAAAGCAGAGATTAAGAGGATAAGAATACAATCAGCAAGAATGAAATTATCAAGAATATAATTACAGTAACAGTCATACCAAACAACATTGAGATTAAAATTCTGTTTTGAACTAAAAGCATCAGAAGTAAGAATTTTAGTGTGTGTAGTCATTATAATACCAGATTGGATTGCTATGGCAGACGGACGGAGAAACAGACCGGCTAACAGATGCATAGATAGGAAGTGATTTCACTAGGGTTTTTAAATTTACTACAAAACTTAGCTTTTCATATGTTTTGTTGCCTATACTTTTCGTATTTAATCGGTAATGATTTGAAGTTTTTTGTTGGATTTTTTTTTTCGTTTCTCATTACAGCCCAGCTACAATTCTTTCTTATCAAAACTAAAATCAAAAATTCCAATAATTTAATTTTGTGATCATAGCACGAACCCACTTCATTGAACCAGTTTGGGGTAGCACGTTTACATTTTGCGACAATTGTTTCTTTAATGTTTCTTATTTGTGGTATTTTTTGGAAAATTTCTGCAAAAGATATTACGTGGTGCTTGCAAACACTGAAGAACTCATCAGATGGAGTAAATAAATTCCCAAAATCGGATGAGGCTGCGTTGTAATTTTTTGCAAATATGAAAATTTCTGACGGACACGACAAAACTTCGTCTTCTTTCCTTGTGGTTTTCTCACAAGCTACAGAGTTCAGTTTCATCAGAACTTTGAAAACCACATAGCCGATGAAATATCTCGTTGATGGAAGCTCTATCTGGATCTCAGAATCTTCAAACGTATCTTCAGCAATAAAATCTAAATATGTAGTCTGAGATACATCATTATGCTGGATCAAACATTGATTGTCTTCATTTTCAGTAAAATCAGCAATTTCACCTTCTTCACATTCATTTAAATTTATTGAGAGCTTAATAACACTATCATCTCCACAGTTGCTTTTATTGCTAAATTTAATTAAGTTATAGGACATTATTTTAGATAATATTATATTCAATTCTGAAACTGAGGGGTTTCTATTATTGCCACCTTTTTGGCGTATAACTACAAAAAGATTTTCAAGAGGATCTTGTGATAATTGTTTTGTAAGTATGAGGAAAATCTCAGCATTTTCTTTCATTATGTTGTCCGCTAACATCAAAACCCCCGTTAGTGTTTGCTTCATACCGTTAAGAAAATAAACCGTTTTTGACATATTTTCGCCTCTAACATATAAAATATAAGAAGTAAAGGTATCAATATATGTGTGGACTTCATTATCTAATGTTAAGCCACGCTTAAAAATATTGACATTTTTCAACGATCCACTATTTAAGCAGTCAATGATTTTATCAATTCGTTCCACAACTAAAGCAGTTGATAACGCTATTTCATTTGAGTTTTTTTGAACTGTTTAGTTTCAACAGCAGTGCGAATGGCAGCACCTACAGTTCTACTGAACACCTGCGTAGCTAAATTTGCCCGCATTTTTTCAAAAGAGTTCGGGTGAATGTGTTGAAATGTTAATTTTGTACACATTTTTGTTACTACCTTTTGCTCAAGCTCCCATAGTTCTTTTATAACATCCCAGCTTACACGACCATCTGGTGTACAAACGATGGTGTTCAAGAGAAGATTTCTCAAAGATTTAATCAAATGAGGGAGATCAAATAGACATACAATGTTGTTTCCATCTACCAGCCAAAATGCTTTTTCAGGTGAAACATTTTCTGTTAATAGAACCCTGGTCACATGTTATAACTTTCATTTTAAGACCCAACTTGAAAGAGTTCTTACGTTTTCTTTAAGAATTTCTTTCAAGCAGTCACCTTTAATTCCATTTTGTGTAACAAAATAATTCAGGACACATTTCCATTTGCTGATAAGCCCTCTTATCATGAAAACACAGACTTGCTTACCAATATTGTTTTTTCTGCTAAAACCTGTATCTTCTAGCCCATCTATTATATCATGTGAAACATTATATCTTAATTCTTTTCTGATTGCAATTTCATCAAAAATTAAAACAACATATTTTTCTGTTTCACTCAAAAGTTGACATTTGTTTTTAGTAAATGTATTGTTGCTTAAACCTGGCTGCAATTGCTTAGCAGGTGCCCAATTGTAAACTGTAGATGGATGCGGTAAATTAATGTTTAAATTTGTTTTTCAAAAATTTGTATGTTGATTGAGATATATAAAAAATATTTTGAGCCAAATTCTTTTCGTCGTTGTTGTATTTTCTTTTTTTTTATCATTAATTATCATTGTGTTAATATGTTGTGAATCTATAAAAGATTCAATTGACATTTTAGCCGTGTTTTTTTAAATTTTTTTGTTATAATTGTATTTGCGCTGAAAATTCCTTTTCTGTTTTTTAAATTTTATACATTATTATTATATTTTTAATTTGATACACTCGGCCTTCAATTTATTATACTTTTTCGAATAATAATGTTCAAAAAAATCAATTGCGGAATTTGTTGATAACCTTCGTTTTTTTTGCGCTGGAGAATGTAAAAGATTCAAATCAGTTTGTTCATCCCCAGTTTCAGGAGATGAAAATAATGTTGGAACTGCACTTACCTTCAGTTTCCGTTTTCCTATAAACTCTTCAACAAAATGATGATTGCAAATTCGTAATTTGTTACCAACTGCTACTGGTTCGAAATTACAATTTTCTCGCCTTAATACTCCCATCGGAGAATCATATGCCGGAAAATTGAACAATCGAACGTTCGGTTCTCTTCGAGACTTCTTACAGTGCTCCAAACTGCACTGTAGACCAGATTTTATTTTATTTTTCTGCATTTTAATAATTTCCACAATCGCAATCACCAAAGAATACAAGTATATTGTTTACAAACAGTCAATCGATCACGTTAGGAATGTTGCAATGCGTTCCTTTAGCATGCCGCCAAATATGCATCATAAGCTTTTGAACAAAAGCTCTCTCTCAAAGAGATAACATTTAAGCTGAAGCTTGGTGGGTTCTAACATCAGAACCCGTCGTATAAAAATTAGTGAGTTGAAATTTCGTTCGCAATTCTACTTCTTCTAGTTCTATATTCTTTGGCGTAATCCATTGGGGTACATTAAGTAATCCAGATCACCGGAGTAGAGCGACGATTTATTGTACTCTCCAAGTACACTAAATCCTTTTTTCAACTGCCGGAGGAATGTTGCGAGCGAGCACATAAAACATGCTCGGATATATTCCCGCCTCATAACTGCAATAGTAGCGAGCATACAACACCTATGTACTCGCACTTCGCCAATAAAAATTAGCCACAAAAACACATGCGCAAATAAATAAGCGAGCAGTTAAGTAAACGAGAAAGTTCAACCGGCAATGATGTTCACATCGTGAACGAACGGGGTGCTTCGAAGAGAGGTAAGCGGAAAGGAAAACCGAAAGTTCCGGCATAAACACTCTTTCGCTCAATGTCCCCAGTTTCGCTATTTTACCTCAAGAGATCTTGGGAAAGCCGAAAGCTTAAACTGAAAGCACTCTTTCGAAGTCGAAAGCTTAAGCGAAAAACACTCTTTCGCTCAATTTCCCCAGTTTCGCATATTCACCAGCCGAGCAAGCAAGACGAAGCGGGGAGGAAAAACTTTCGTGGAACGAGAGCGCACGTGTTCGGCTGCTCAGCACCTTTAAAGAAAATTTAGGTTGAAAGCTCACGAAAGAATGGTATTTAATGTTCTTGGGCAGTCTTATACCAGGGAGTCTTGTTCAAATCCAAAAGGGAGCGTGCTGCTACCCATTCTTTATCTACATCGTTGCAAGTATTCGCGTTTAAGTTTAAGTTGGAAGTGCCGTCCAGTCTCCGACAAAATGGTGAGGGGTGAGGTGTTGGTTTGCACCGCGATCCTTAACCGGCCCTTTGGCGCTTCACGCCGTGTGGCCACCCCGAACCATTAATACGACAAATTGGTTCCCTCTTCAGGCTGGCTGATAGGTAGAAGTTTAAAATAATTAATTAAGTGGAAATGTAATTAATAAATTCAATTGTAATTAAATGTTTAAAAAATGGATAGTGTAATAAAATTCATTCTCTAAAGTCAACCCTCGCCTTTGATGTTCTGGTTTTGATGGCCGTAGTAGCAGGTAAGTGGTGTTACAGCGAGATCTTTCCCCGGGAGCCTTGATGTTGTATATAGGATACGCATCAAGCTGCGCTCCCAGTTCTTACCAGTATACATAGGGTATACTGGTTTGTAACATAGTATCAAACCAAATATTAACTCATTAATTCATAAATGTGGAAATTTACAATTCTAACGTTGACTTGTAACAACATATTAAGTAACGTCAATTGGATAGAATTATAACATTGGCGCGTTAGCATCTAGTAAATTACGCATAAATCAGCAGCACAACAACGGTTAATAATAACTTGCGAGAAGTACAGTGGACAATACCAATAACAGCGTGAGATATAAGTACGAATGATTTACACAAAAGGGAATGTAGCGAGACTCAACCAACAACAAAAATTGCGAAAAACCAAGAGTGAGCGTATTCTATTGGGGTACATTAAGTAATTCAGATCACCGGAGTAGAGCGACGATTTATTGTACTCTCCAAGTACACTAAATCATTTTTTCAACTGCCGGAGGAATGTTGCGAGTGAACACATAAACATACTCGGATATATTCCCGCTTCATAAGTATAATAGTAGCGAGCAAACAACACCTATGTACTCGCACTTCGCCAATGAAAATTAGCCAAAGAAGCGCATACACAAGTAAATAAGCGTACAGTTAACTAAACGAGAAAGCTCAACCCGCAATGATATTCACATCGTGAACGAACGGGGTGCTTCGAAGAGAGGTAAGCGGAAAGGAAAACCGAAAGTTCCGGCATAAACACTCTTTCGCTCAATGTCCCCAGTTTCGCTTTTTTACCTCAAGAGATCATGGGAAAGCCGAAAGCTTAAGCTGAAAGCAGTCTTTCGAAGTCGAAAGCTTAACCGAAAAAAACTCTTTCGCTCAATTTCCCCAGTTTCGCATATTCACCAGCCGAGCAAGCGAGACGAAGCGGGGAGGAAAAACTTTCGTGGAACGAGAGCGCACGTGCTCGGCTGCTCGGCACCTTTAAAGAGAATTTAGGTTGAAAGCTCACGAAAGAATGGTATTTAACGTTCTTGGGCAGTCTTATACCAGTGAGTAGGTATTCAAATCCAAAAGGGAGCGTCCTGCTACCCATTATTTAAGTACGTAGATTAATTACGTGGTTGAAGTTTAAGACGTAAGTGCTGTTCAGTGTACGACTAAGTGGTAAGGGGTGAGGTGTTGGCTTGAGCCGCGATCCTCCATCGGCCTTTCGGCGTTTCACGCTGTGTGGCCACCCCGACCCACAAACCCATCTTCTTAGTTCCCTCTACAGGCTGGCGCTCACCTGTGAAGCGCAACAGGTCAAGTGAAAAGGGCTTCACCCAGTATGGATAGATGTTTAAAATAATTAAAGAAGTGTAAATGTAATTAATTTAAAATATCAACATTAAAATAAAACTAAATTCTTTAAACATGTAACTCTCGTCTTTTTGTTGATTTAGTTTAGATGAGTAGCAGGTAAGTGGTGATACAATGAGTTTTTTCCCCGGGAGCCTTGATGATGTATATAGGATACGCATCAAGTTGAGCTCCTAGTTCTTACCAGTATACATAGGGTATACTGGTTTGTAACATTTGTTTAATGATTTAATTTTTATTTTATTCTTTGTTTGGTAATATAATTACACGTTCAGTTGACTATATTAATATTGATAACATTCGCTATTGAATTCTTTTAGTAATTAATTTATTACAGAGACGCATAAAGTTCGAGCATTAATGGAGCTTTTAAAATTTATTTACTTTGATTATTTTTGTTATTTGAAGGAAATGTATGATATTGCTTGATATCATATTTGAAAAACCAATCAATTAAAGCTTTCACTGTTGCTGACGCCTTGAGCACGCAGTTATATTAACGAATCAATTGATTATAATCCAACTGCTAGCCCCAGGCGCAAAGCCTTGGGACGCTAATACTCGGGCTGATGTCTTGAGTACGCAGTCAGATTGATAAATCAATCAATTACTAGTTCAACTGCAGGCCCCATGGCATAACTGCTTTGGGGCGCTTATACTCGGGCGGATGCCTTGAGTACGCAGTTGAACGTATCCTAAATTCGCTTATCCCGGGCTAAGTGCCTTGGGATAGAATAAACTCGGGCGCACGCCTTGAGCCAGCAAATGGAGAAATACTTCTCGATTTTCTTACTTCTATAATTTTCTTTTATACTATAACCATGCTGACATTATTGCTTACCAACTAAAATAATGAAGACAATTTACCATTTAAAAGATCAAAGTTCAACAACAAAAACAGTTTAACGTATTTAATGCCATCTCTCTGTGTCTGGTGCAACCACAAAGCTGAAGCTTTCGCTCAATTTGCAATGCATGTAACCAATTTGTTCCACTGGGCGGTACGTTCAATTGCGAAGTCTTGTGTGTATATGTTTGATACTTAATACGAGTATGGATACACACCCACTTCTGCTAATCCATGATACGACCCCGCGCCGACAGATGCTTTGATTACAATTCGCAGCTTTTCGTATATGTATGTTCTCATTTACAGTACACAGAGAGGAACGACGGAACACGAACCGAGCAATATTTGGACTGTGGCTCCCGTAACAATTCTTTGTTACAGATGTATTTATTTTTATTCAGTAACAGGCAGGTATTAGTTTCATCCTCAGACATAATTATCTATTGGTCTTTGTTGAGCTATGCTGCCAGAAATGTGGTATTGGTGAGGATGTGCACAAATTGTGCATTCAGTTTGAAAGTGACAGGAACTACCATGAACAGCTGGAAAGTTTAAACGTTTAACAATGAAACATTAATTTGGAAGATGGCCCTGTCCTTCATTATTATTGATTGTACGGTCATGATAGAGTACAGCGGTAGTAAAAATATATATCCTATTTGGCCCGGAACTGTTAATGAAGCTTGTATATTATCCCTGATGAGTCGCAATTTGCGTTGAAATTGGTCTGGTTGTGAAACTAAAGGATCTATTTTCCCATTATGACTATTGATAGTAACATCAATTTAAGCTGTCTGCATTCTTTGATAGACAATAAGCAATAATGTGAAGTGAATAGATCATGTATTGAATGCTTGTAGAAGGGCTTGATTTTCAAAACCGTGATTCGTTGCATTAATCTCCTTACGAAAGTGTTCTAGGAAGATGTCAACTGACTTCATTTGCTCCTGTATGAAACTTCAGTCTTTATTGAGGAGATTAAAGGGAGAAGCTACAACATATGTTTGATTTGTGTTAATGTTATTATGTTATGTTCGTTCAAACTATTTTTTTTTTTTTATTGTTTCTGCCGTATCTTGTGCAAAACCTTGGTCTAAGATTTCAAACAGTTTATTGCTCAGCGTTCCAATAAAATTGAATGGAGACCGCTTCTTTCAAATTCTAGCAGTCCTCTCCAGAAGCAAGTTATTATTAGCCTGTAGTGTATCTAACTGGGGTTCAAACTGTGTTAAAAGGAGATTACAGTATCCCTGCGTGTTGGGCTCTGTCACTTGGCAGATTTCCTTTAGCTTTTTGTGGTTGTATTGTTGATTGTGCATATCTTCCCAATATTCTGTCATAGTGTAATATGCAATTATGTTCCAATTATCCATTACCCAGCAAATTTTGCCAATATCCTCAAAATATATTTGTATTTTCTTAGTGAAGGGTTTTATCAAAAAGTTGTTTTGAATTGGTTGAGTATCTGCCTCAATTTTGCTTACGAATAGTACAAGAAGCGCCAGTACTAGCTTCACTAGTTTTGCCTTCCGTATGATTGGAGGATGGCGGGTTTGCAGCTGACGTTAGCGAGGGCTGTGAATCTTTGCAATCTTGAGTTTTCCCTAAGTAGCTACAGCGGTAATGTAATCCAGGGCTGGTTAACCAGTTAGAGTTTATTGGATGAATGACGTGTTTGTTTCATTTTTTAACCCTTATGGAAGCTTCATTAGAGCAGCACTTCCATAACTCTGACTGACTATAAGTGTTGATGCACAATCAGGTAGTGATAGTTTGTTGTACAATTTTGAAGTACTGGACTCTGCTGGATTTAGTAATTTCGTGGCCGTATACTCCCGTGTGTTGACAGCGGACGCTACATTGTGCTGGTATTCACTAATCGGATCAATTGGAAGACGGAATAGATTATGAAGAGATCCTTTAAGTGTGCCCTTCCTGGTTTTAACGTCATCTACTCGAATGACACCGTCTGATCCGTATTCTGGATAAGGTAACGACCTAAGTGGCTCTCCATTCAAAAACTGACCTAGTGTAAGGGCTTGCAGGTCATCCGGATTACTTGATAGAGGAGTTAATGGACGCGAGTTGAGAATAGCATCGATATCGGTAACCATTATGTGAAATTCTTCATACATTTGTGAAGCACCAGCTACAACTCTTTTAATGTAATTTTTTGTGGATTTTACAGCAGCCTTCCGCAGTCCTCCGAAATGAGGAGGTGTTTGAGGAAGAAAGCACCATTCGATTCTTTCATCTACATAGTAAATCTCTGAATCAGTTTATTTAAAAACAGGTTGGGTTCCTCCAAAGACATATAAACAAATGGACGCGCAACGAGAATCTGTGTACTCGTCCATGTGAGAAGCAAATTTGCCACATAAATAAGTTATAAATAACTTACGCTCTCGAAACTATATGATTCCCTCTGCTTCTCCTTCCCCTTTTTTTTCCAGACAGGTTTTCTTTTCTCTCTTGAGAAGAATCGCTTCCCCCACTGACACCCGCGCACACCAACGAAATTTCATTTCACGTGCACACGATCGCGCCTTCGTTATCATTCGGAAAACAGTTTGAGTTCAAACAACAAACGACTCTCACGGAAAACTCGAACGTCAAAGCAAAAGAAAATCAAAAAGAGCGCGAAACACGCGGGAAAACTCATGTGTCAAAGCGGATGGAAATTTCGTAAATTTTTAATTAAAACAGTGAATTAAAGTTCCGATTACGTACGCACGATCTTTAAAATTAAAAACTTTTTAAATGTGAACGTGTTTCGCCGTAAATAGAGTGCAAAAATAAAAGCATATCACTTCAAACCTCAACTCCACACAACTTTAGCGAAGGTTGCCAATTGCTTCGGCTCTCACGACCGGTTGCAGATCCAGTACTCTCTATATCTATGGGTTCCTCTTTTAGTTCATTTTTCGCTCCTACGAAATAAGTGGCGTTATCACAGAAGATCTTGCACGTTCCTCGCGCGACTTTTGTCAACCGTCGAGCGTTGAGAAAAAGAAAACAAACACGAATCTTGTATGAAAAGGAACTTTATTTTTTAAACCAAGCAAAAGGAACTTTTTATCAAACACACTTCTCGAGACCGCTTCTGAATATCAACTAACTACTTCCAAATGTCTCCAAGTCTTTCATCATCTTTTGTTATTACATATAAATGCTGACTTAATTATATTCTTATGCTACATTGTATCATATTTGATATTTGATGATATTATCAAAATGTTTACTTTTCATGTTCACGATTCTTATAATCAAAATGTTTTAGTTTGCATATTCATGATTCTTCTAATCAACATGTTTACTTTACAGACTCTTTAGTATCAAATTTTATATGGGACCAAGCGTCGGTAGCAGTTGAGGTTTTTGGCTTGGTCATCGTAATTTGATTAGGACTGGCTAATGACGTTACTCCTCCTCCCTTAGTTTCAAGATCGTCCTCGATCTTTGGAATAATGTTTGTAATTTTAAATTTCAAAATTCTACTTTTAAATCGGAAATAGAAAAATAGGATACTCAAAGCAATGATTATTATTATTGTTACGGTTACACCTGTATATGTGTGTACCATCTTTGCAAAATGTAATTCTTTGATTTGTTTAACGTTCTCAAAATGATTTTGTTCAATTTCGTCAAGGGATAGTTTATTAATAGACTTTGAGGGGAGTCCTGGTACAACAAAATTATTTTTATAATGTTTAAATTGGCTCTTGAATACAATATTATTAATTTTTATAGAACAGTTATTGAAATTGATTAAATATTTGCCAGATATTTTCCAAATTCTTTCATCACAATCACTAGTTAATTTACTTTGATTTTTATTAAATAGAACTAATCCAGCACTTATTTCTTTTATGAATTCTTCACCTGTTGAAGTTATACAAGTTCTATTGGTGTACATACATAGTTTACAAGATTTCAATTGTCTCATATATTTTTCGTTATTGTAATAAAATGCTGTTTGATTGATTTTTATGATAGTGTTAGGCTCAAACATAATTTGTTTATTTTGTTTGTCAGGTAAAGGTTCCAAATAATACAAAGGAACAGAAATGATTTCAGTTGGTACCTTAATCGCAAAAAGTAATTCGTATGGGTCCAATTGATTTATCATTAGATTAGATTCTAATAGTTCAAGTTTTAATAGGTCAATTCTATTTTCCAATATTTCTTTGGTGTTAAGTAAATTTCTTGAAATAAATTTCATTTTGGAGGATAAAACATTATCTTGAAGGATTTCTATTTGATCGTGGATGGAATGAAGGTTAGTTAATAATTGGATAAACATTAGGTTTCTTTGGAACTCATTAGTCATATTAATTGTTTGTAATTTATCTCTACGCAAGTTTTTAATTATACTGTCTATCGAGGTTTGGAAGTCTTTATTAATCTGTATCTGTTTGTTCATATTTGTAATTATGGCGTGATTGTTAATATCAATGGTTTTCAAATGATTCTCTATATTTTCTCTATCTTCGTTATCCATGGTTCCGAATAATACTTTATAAATATTTCCGATGGGGTTAAGTAAGCCTCTTTTATTAAGAACTCTAGTTTTGGGGATTAGTGTCAAATATTGAGAATGAATTTCTAAGTATTGTTCTTGAATCAATTTCTTTTGTTCCATGTTAAAGGGGTAAGGCATACCTTTGGTAATTTCTTCTAGGGCAATTGATATTAGGGTCAAGTTTACATGATGTATTATTATGTTGTAATTAGTCACTATATTGACTGGATTGGTTTTAATTTCTATATATCCGAATTCACTTTCAATTTGATCGATCATCAGTTGTGGTTGCACTTGCGACTGCATGGTCTTTATCAGCAAACACAGGACTATTAGGGTGTGAATTTCCATTGTCTGAAATTAGAATGTCCTTTTTAGGTCTTTTGAGTAGTCCGACTGCATGTTTATTAATGTTATATGGGGTTTTAATAAATCTAGGTTCGAGTTTGTGTCTTACTGCTTTATAGTTACGTAGTGGTACTTCTTGTCTAGTTTCTTCGTAATTTTCTCGTTTCTTATTTAATTTATTTATCTGTTTTTCTTTATTTTCTAGCAAGCGATTGTAAATAATTTGTTTATCTACTAAGCCTCTTTCAATATCGATAGGCCGTTCTCGAGTTGTCGAATGGATTTGGCGATTATAAAATTCTATTATTTCGAACAGTACTTCTTCTATATAAGGGGTTTTTGAATCGTTGCCTATAGTTCTCATTTTTTCTAAAATAGTTCCATGTATTCTTTCAATATCTGCGTTACCTGTGTGGGTATTAGGTTTACAAAAATGTGCTTCTATGTTTTTAGTTATGAAGAATTCTCTGAGTAGGACTTTATTAAATTCATTATCAGCTATTAGTTTAATTGGTCTTCACAATATGGACAGGAGGAATTTTAGACTTTTTCTAATGTCAATGTTATTGCTAGACGGCAATATAGTTGCTATTGCGTATTTAGAGAATCTATCAATGGCTGTTAAAATTTTCAATTCTTTCATTATTAGGATATCGATATGGACTATTTCTCTGAGGTCTTTAGGGGTTTCAGTTAGCTGAAATTTGGGTTTAACAGGGTTCCTATCATTTTTGGCTAAGTTACATTTCTCACATAAGTTTATATATCTATTAATGTGTTTCTTCAAATTAGGATAATAAATTCGTCGTTTTAATCCAATATAATTTTCATTTATTCCTGCATGTCCAGTTTCTTTTTCGTGGTATGCTTCGATTATTTTCATTAGACTATCTTCGGATTCGGGCTCAGACAATAGTTGATTAACTTTAATGCAAGGAATTTGTTTTAAATCAAAATTTTCGATTAAAATTTGCTGTAATTGGTTGTATTCAGAATCGCTGAGTTCATTGTAAATTGCGGTCTTCAGAGGTCTAATTTTTGATCGAAGATACGAGGTTGCTTTTTTCAAATGCTCAGATCCTATAATAATTCTGTGATGAAATTTGGTAAAAAGCTCCTTTCTTTTATTATTTGTTAAGATAATCTGCTGTGGATATTTGTTCAAATAGTCATCTTTTAGCGGTATATGTTGAGAGGAGTCTACTTTGGCTGAATGTTGAGTAGGTATTATGGTGTCTGGCGATATATCTTGAAGATTACTAAATTCACTGATGTCTATTTCTTCACTTGGGCTGAGGATTCTATCCTCTAAAATGGTTAACAGATTACATTCATCGTTAATGATGCGGGACAAGTAATCAGCGGGGATGTTGTCCTTTCCTTTTAAGTATTTTACATCCACTTGGTATTCTCCCAACTTGAGAATCCAACGTTGAATACGCTGATTCAAATCTTTACCCTTATATTTTTTGTACAACCATTCGATTGGACGATGGTCGGTATAAAGGTTAAATTTTCTTCCATAAAGATAGGGTCTAAGGTAGTTTATTGACCATACTATGGCTAGCATTTCTTTTTCGATTGTAGAATAATTCTTTTCATGATCATTCAGTGTTCGTGAAATATAAACAATAGGATGTCCCTTCTGGGATAGTATGGCTCCTAGAGCGAAATTACTTGCATCAGTAGTTAATTCAAAAGTTTCGTTAAAGTCAGGATGTTTTAAGACGGGGTCAAGGGTTAAGATTTCTTTTAATTTCTTATGGGCTTCAATGTATTCTAGATCATCTAATTTGATTTTTGAATCCTTTTTCAAATATTTAGTGAATGGAACAGCGAGTTTACTATAGTCTTTAATGAATTTCCTATAGTAACCAGTGAGACCTAGAAAAGACTATTTCTTTTTTTGATTTAGGAAGGGGAATACTCAAAATTTTGGAAACTTTTTCGGGGTTTGGCTTTATTCCGTTCGGAGTCACCAGATGTCCAAGGAAAGTGGTTTCTTTAGCTAAAAAGTTACATTTATCTATTTGGACTTTGAGGTGGGCTTGTCGCAAAAGTTCAAAGATTTTCTTAATATTTTGTAAGTGTTCTTCGAGGGATGTACCAAAAATCAGTATGTCGTCAAGGTAAACAACGCAAATTTTGTTAATGACTTCTGAAAGGACTTCGTTTATCATCCTTTGGAATGTTGCTGGTGCATTTTTTAATCCAAAGGGCATTCTTAAAAATTCATAGTGACCGTGGGATGTGGAAAAAGCTGTCTTAGGGATATCGTGGGGATGTACTTTTATCTGGTGAAAACCTTTAGCAAGATCAAGAGTGGTGAAGTATTGACTTCTACCCAATTTTTCTAGAACAGAGTCTATGTTAGGTAATGGATATTTATCGTCTATAGTTACAGCATTTAACCGTCTGTAATCGATTGCAAGTCTCCATTTTGGGACACCAGAATTGTCTATTTTCTTTGGTACTATAACTATGGGAGAGTTATAAGGAGAGTTACTGGGTCTGATTATGTTTTGTTCTAACATTTCATGAATTTGTCGTTTTATTTCCTCATCCTGTATCTAAGGGTTTCTATACATTCTAGAGTAGATAGGGTTTTCTGTGGTAGTTTTGATTTCATGTACTACATTGGAGGTAGCACTTAATAGATCACCTTCTTTATAAAATAATTCTTTATATTGTTTTATTAATCCGCGTAATTTTACTTCCTCTTCATTATTTAATCTTTCGGTATTTAATTTTAAATTCTTTATGGGCTCCATAATATTAATTTCTTCGTATTTATATGGGTTCCCTAATATTGGATTTCTGATTCCTTTAATTATTACTTCTTTTGTATTTAGATTAACTTCGGCTTGGAGGGGATCTAGGATATCCATTCCTAATATAGCCTCATACTGCCTGTTGTCAAAGTCAGTGACTTTCCATAAAATAGTGGAATGTCCTCCTAATTCAGGTGGGGTTTTTGTAATGGTTTCTCTTCCTATTATAGTCTTTCCTGCAATAGTTTTTACTTCTATATTTGTTTTTCTAGTAGTTTCGGGATTCGAGTATTTCTCATCTAATATAGTTAAAGAGGAACCTGTATCTACCAGGGCAATCAAGGGCTTATTATTAAGGGTAATAGAGATTAAGGGGGAGTTTATTGGAGGTGAGGCTCCTAGAGAAAAATTTATTTCAGCTAGTGTTTCAGGATTATCATCATTAGATCTAGAAGTTCCCTCTATATTTTCAACATCCATTGGGGAGGCAAAATTTTGTCTTTGTGTATTAAATAATCGATGATTGTTTCTAGGCATATTGTTAAAAAACTCATCTCTAAATTGTTGACTTTGAGATCGATAATTTTGAGGGGGTTGGTTTGGATTTGGGTTCGGTCTTTGGGGGTTTTGAGCGTTGCGAGGTAAATTATGTAAAAAGTTGTTTCTAAATTGTTGTGAATTTGACCTGTAATTTTGTGTTGGTGGAAAATTGAAATTTTGTTTAAAATGGTTTCTGGGTTGCAAGAAATTATTATTATTTAAATTATTTCTATGAAAAGTAAATTGCGTTGATTGGTGAGCTCTCGTCGAACGATGATTAATTTCCAGGTGATTTGTTTCCAATAGTTTGGCGTAAGCTTCCGATATATTGTTAACTTAGGAGGCTCTGAGGAAGGCAGCATCCCATTTTTCAATTTTATTTAAAAACACAAGTAGGGCTCTGGTTTCGTTGTTACTAGGTGAGAAATCTAACGGTGCGGGTATTTCCAATCGACTTTTTGTGTTGAGAAGGCTCAGTATGTGTTGTATTTTTTCGTATAGATCTGTGACTGATTTTGACTCCACGGCTTCTAATGAGGCTCGCAAATGCTCAAAGGATTCGGTCACTCCACATCGAAGGATGAGTTGTCGCTTCACGTTGACCCATTCCGTGTTTATTGCTGTGTCTCTGGCGTCTCCAGCGATACCTTGCAGTTTGGATATCAGGACTCCATAGATTGTATCCCGATCTTCTACTGCTGTGAGGCTGATTATCCGTTCCACATTTGTGATGAAATCAGGTAGTTTGTAGGTGCCTTTTCCATCGAAAATTTGGGATCGCTCAGCATGCTGGTATGCTGTTTCAAAAGAGAATACCATTTTGACTATATACTAATTACCCTTTAGCTCTTGATCGAAACAGGATCAGATTTTTTAGTGCTTTATAATAAACTGGCTTCAGTATGGAGCACTTATAACACTTTTATCTGTAGCAGTTTATTCACTTGTTTTGAAGCGTTCAACTCCCGGAGGTCAGAGTGAACTTTAAGGACTGTTTTTATTCTCCTTAACACCAGTCCGCTTCAATTTACACTTGAGAATTCTCGACTTAGTCCTATACCGGTCTCTGCATAGGTTTATAGGCGTTAGTGACTTGCCCCTAAGTGTCTTTGAATTCTCATGAAAGCACCAATTCACTTTTCGGTTCAGGTTCGTTTCACTTTCGGATACTAATTTTTAAGTATCCTACCGACTGCGCCACTTTTGTCAACCGTCGAGCGTTGAGAAAAAGAAAACAAACACGAATCTTGTATGAAAAGGAACTTTATTTTTTAAACCAAGCAAAAGGAACTTTTTATCAAACACACTTCTCGAGACCGCTTCTGAATATCAACTAACTACTTCCAAATGTCTCCAAGTCTTTCATCATCTTTTGTTATTACATATAAATGCTGACTTAATTATATTCTTATGCTACATTGTATCATATTTGATATTTGATGATATTATCAAAATGTTTACTTTTCATGTTCACGATTCTTATAATCAAAATGTTTTAGTTTGCATATTCATGATTCTTCTAATCAACATGTTTACTTTACAGACTCTTTAGTATCAAATTTTATATGGGACCAAGCGTCGGTAGCAGTTGAGGTTTTTGGCTTGGTCATCGTAATTTGATTAGGACTGGCTAATGACGTTACTCGCGTAGAGGTCAGCGCAAGGAACCGCTTTAAAGCATCCAAAAAAGCAACGTTTGTCAGGCGGAAAACCAGTTCCAGGTGTACCGCCATAGTACTGAAGCATAAAAAACGGCGATGTATGCCTTTGTGGATTTCTTTTTTCTGATCTTGTGGTGTATCTGAATTGAACCGCAAAAATCTATTCCTACATTTTTAAATGACCGCCCTACTTGCACTCTTTCTTTCAGTAGATTTTCCATGATCTGTGTATATGACTTTGAGTTTGCCTTGCAGCATCGTATATATTTCTGCACAACACTTTGCACTAAGGTTTTCCCCTGTATAAGCCAAAATTCTTGTCTTAGAATTGCAAGTAATGCTTGAGGTCCTGCATGAAGATGTTTCACGTTAAGATATTGAATCAACAGGCTGACTAACTCATTTAAGTGTGATAAAAAAAAACTTGTATTTTGCTTCAAATGGTATGTTTGAATTGTCGATTCTATCTCCAATTCAAAGAAGTCCTTTGTGGTCAACAAATGGCATCAGATGGCATTTGCTGGCAAGGTTGCATGCTTCGTTAGATGTTGTATATCTTCCTTGAATATAATGTGCTGGACTTCCCCAATAATATAAAGTAAAGCGTCATGAAACTCTGAGGAAGTTATTGGTCCAGTTTTTATGCCTTGATCTGCCTTCAGGTTTTGTGCAAAGCCCCTAATATAAGCTATCGTTTGCTGAAGAAATTTAACAGAATTTGTATTATTTATCATATTTAGGATTGACGCTGATGGTTGCACTGACACCAAGGCATTACCTTTCTTTTCTTCATCTGTTTAAAGATGTTTGACTGGGGGTTTTGGTCATTTGCTATTGGGCAGCTCTAAGAATTTGTGTCCACGAAACCAGATTTTGGATGTAGATAGATTTCCAGGAGTTCCGCCTTAAGATAGGATGTTGGCTGGGCTTTTTGCTGTTGGCACATACTTCCACTGAGTTGTTTTTGTATTCTCGTGAATGAATACTACTCGGTTTTCTAAAAATATTTTCCAATTTGAAGAAGCTTCCTTTGTCTAGGACAATGTGATTGTTGAATTGGTGCAATAATAAATATTTTCCATAGGCGTACACAACCCATTTTGAAGCTTTATAACAAATTTCATCATCAGGTGCGCAGCGCATAGTTCTAGCCTAGGAATTGTTAGTCGCTCGAGTGGTGCAACTCGGGAACATGCACATAGAAGGTTTGCTACGTATCGTCCAGTTGAATGCATTGACTGACCGTATGTAAATTACTGCTCCAAACGCACTTTCACTAGCATCAGAGAAGACGTTTAGCTCAATGCTGGAGATATCATCTGATACCGCACTGTAGTGAATGCGGGTAGATATATTTGTCCGTAAAGGACTGCAGTGATGGTCTGCTGCCTCAGCGGAAGAGGATGTTGGGATCCGCTGAGATTGGCCTTGTCTGGGGACGCGTGAATGTGCTGGCAGGCCAGCATTGCGGTATCGTGGGGTGGGTTCTTTCCCCCAGCGCAAGGACCCACTACAAAAGAATTTCGCATTCACGAATTCTGGGGTCAAACAAAAGTCGACCGAAGTCGAGTAAGAAAATAAAAGGAAGTAACCAGCTAAGGGTTGGAAATTGCTGACGAAAAAGAAAAAACTGGACCTATGGAAGACAGATGGACTTTGGAGGACTTCGTCGTTACCCGACGATTCTTATGGCCCACAAATAAGAGTTGGGCATCCAGATGGAGGTGGTGCCCCTTCGCACCCTCCCAACCGGATCAAGATCCAAGCGTAGACGTGGCCCTTTATTTCCCATTTGAGTGGAAAACTCATACAAAAATAATTTGCATGAACTTCCCCATCAAATGAGAAATATAGACGAGACCAATTTATGTTAAAGAATTATGTGATCGAATCACACAACTCTATACCATCAAAGGGCATGCGAGCGGAAGGCCACTCTACCCCCAAGAGCCCCTGTTAAACAACAAAGAAAAAACGGAGGAGCGCACCCGATGGCTAGCCCATATAAGGGGAGGAGCCTGCCATCGTTGCGGATCCTATACTTGATCAGGTAAGATGGAATGGAAAGACCGAGTTTTTTATGTTTAACAATTCATTATTCTTTTCCATTAATTAAATTCACAGTTCATTATTTTTTTCAATTAATTAAATTCAGATTTTATTTCAAGACGACGAAATATTTCCCAAGATATTTTAATTATTTTTTTATATATATACTTTCTATTCACCCCTTTTCGTATCATTTTAAACATAGAAAGTCATACGAACCGAAAATGATTTCTAAACTAGGCTGTAATGTGACGCCTACGCCCGGGAATCGAAGGATTCCGATCCCGAACCCTTGCACCTGGCCAGATGGGTATGACCTCGAGGTGCAAGCGGACTTCATCTTTCGTGCGGATATCGTTGCACAGAAAATATTTTTTTTTCTTTCCAAATATTTAGATCTGTGGATATAAATATTTGAAACATAATATTAATCAAAACCCCGACACATTTCGAGACATATCCATCTGGGAATGCCCCCCTCCACCGTTGCCATCAAAACACTATGCCACTGGCGACAAATAAAAATGCACATTGCCGCCATGTGGCGTTCCATTCCGCACATCTGTTTTGTCCGAGGAGAAAACAAAGTAGTCAATTTGACAAGTGAAAGCTCCGGTATTACATAGTGGTAAAGTAATTTTACACGTCGCTGCGCCTTTCGTCCCGTTTGTGAGTGAAAGTGAACTTTACCGGGTGTGCACATATGCTGTAGGAAGCAGTAGAAAGGGCTACAATAGGGCCGGACAACATTGTATCAATCTCCCCTTGCTGTGACTAGGGATTCATGTGACTGTGGAATTTGAGCAATTAGCCCAGATGGGGATATTTGGCCCCACGTGCACAATCGCCAATACATTGTAACGAGTGAAGAAGTGGCGCTGGGGGTGACTGAACTCACAGGTAAAGAACTGAGTGTATTGTACACCACTGCTGTAAGTTTTCAAAAACATTTACTTTCTGCTGTTTAGAATAAAACCCTGCGCCGGAAAGCGCTGAGTATGCTCCGTAGCGAAACATAAGTGCGAACAAAAAATGACGGTGCCGTTTGTTTTTAACAGTTGGAATCTTTGACAAGTGGCGTTGCGTTTGATCGCTCCGAGGATCTTTTGTACTGTTGTTCCGCATAAGCTTATTCTCATATGTGCCTGATTGAAAGATGTATACATATATGTATATTAAGCTAGAGAGCGCGTTGCGAATTAAGATGTGAAATGCTTTACAACTGCATTACTGTTTCGCCAACTCCTTTAATATAGGGTTCAAGAATGTAGAGAACGTTCTGTTTGATTGAAAGCAAGGTACCGCTGTTCTTAGAAATGAGTGTAAATGTTACTTGTCAAAAAAAAAAAGAAAGTAAGAAAATTTATTTATATAATGAAACAGTAGTAAATGTTCATGCATTTATTATTAACGTTTGACTATATATTATTAGTTATGACGGGTTGACTGGTGTTTGAAGGAAAAAAAATGTAAAAGGAAAGATATGTCAGAAAATATTTTCTGATTTAATTTCCTTGTCACGCGGACTTTGCCATACTATTTAGGTCCGATATAGAAAGATTGTTTTATAATTTATTGATTTGGCTTAATATTTGTTGAGTATTATATCCTAGTCAAAGATTTTTAGATGTTGTAATGCCTGACATCGTTCAATATTCGTTTTGAAGGAAAATATCCATTGATTTCCGGGATGCGAAGGACTCATTTAGCTTGAGCAATTTTCGTTTTTGAGGTATATCATTTAAGGGAATAATAGTTTGAACATTTTGCGGCTATTCCTTTGATCGTGAATGGAATATTATGAAAATATATTTAGCTGAGTCTCACTCTAGGACATGCTGAAGAAACAGAATGTTTTTAATAGTAAATGCTACTACAGTCTTCACCGGGAAGGGTTGCGTATATTAATTATTGTGAAATAGTTACCTTGAGAGAATTTCCCAGAATATGCAGTTGGTAAGCTAATATGTACTAGACTTTGACTGATAGGCGCGCTTAAGTGCATGTCGGTCGCATGCCCTGGATCCGGAATCGTATCTACCCAATTTTATGCTTCAGATCTTCAAAGTTTAGAGCACCGAATACACCTGTAGAGGTCTTTTGGCTTGGTGAAATGTGGTACATAATATAACAATCAGTCAAATTAAAACATATAGAAACCAATTGTTGCTTCACTTTCTCGAAACTTCAACTCGGATGTGCTCAAATATGCCAGTTACAAATTGATTTCATTAATTAATCTATTCGAATGTCACATAAGTCATTGATCTAAAACTTCGCTCCTGTAGATGTAGGATAATAATCACACTGCCAAGATAGTAGGTAGCTAGGTAGAATATTAGCTAGCTAGGAATATTAGCGTGTTGATCTGCTTTTAGATTATTTCAAATAAATACCATTACATAACCTAAGACCAACATCAATTGTTCCAAAATATTTTTAAAACAAACAAGGGGTTAGTTCATAATCAAATCTTAGTAACAAAAACAAAGATGAATGCAAAAGAATTTCTTTGATAACGTTGCAAAACAGGAATCTGGCGACGATTCATCATCTTTTATTATTGTATGGGCAGTATTTTAACTTTTGGAAGCATATTTGCTTGGGAAAGCTATTTAATTATTATGTTTTTAATTCAGGTTTGGTTCAGTATTATTGTTTCATTAAAGATTACTTCAACGGAAAGTTGACAGTTGTGAAGAACTTAAAGCAATCATTTATACTTCAAAGTGGATACCATTGAAAGGCTTTGTGCCTTTAGTGTTATGATTGACCTTTATTCTTAGCTACATTTCACTAAAGCCGTCTGCGAAAGCATACATTCTGATCGAAGTCACCTGCGTTTCTAGAACATATACTGGGTTTCTTGCCTTTGAATTCGTTCTTTTGGAAAGGCATATACAAAACAGGACAATGATGATTAAAACTGAGCTACACCCTATTGTTTTTTTTTATGTTTCTACAATTGACCAAATAATTTATACTGCTAAGCATAGCACAAAAGAATCAATTTCATAGACAGAAAATGAAAAATAAATACAGCTTTCGGTATAGTGTTGATAAAATATTAATTTAATTTGTTTGATATTTGTATTCCTGGGCGAAGAAGAGTTAAGTAATGAACATATTATTTAAAATGAAGAAAAAAACGTTATTATTTGTAAGAAAACAACAATCTTTAGGAAGTCGGGAAATTTGAAACATGAGTGCACACAAATTTTCTTAGTTCTTTCTACTGAAATTTAACAACAATTAGGATAAATATATATAGAAGAATATACAATCGAACGCGGTTGTTAACTATTGAGAGAAAATTTTATATCTCTCGATTCATTGATGTTAATCGTTTGTTTTCGAATCCCGCTTTCAAAAATTGATTATTTTACCGGCATTGAATACAGTTTAAAAAAAAATATATATACACAAGGAAACTTTTGAATATGAAAGCACACCCACTTTTGTAATAAGAATTTACGAACTGCATATTACTCTATTTTATACTATTAAATTAAAACTTAAATATTAAAAATATAAGTTCTTGGAAATAGAACAAATCAAAACAAAAGCGATAATGGAGATCATGTTATTATCAGCACACTTTTGAAAATTGGAAAACAAAATCGTTGAAAATTTAGATCCACTATTTTTGTAACTAGTATACACTAATCTCGTTGAAATTTGGTCATAATTTCGGATACATTTAAAATTCATATTGTAATATACACCCTACGGTTTATTCGACTTATTTTCATCATTAAGATTAATTAATTACGAGTTGAAACATTAAAAATTGTTCCTTAGTTGCACGTCCGCATAACCTAGAAAACAAAACAATGTAATGAACAATGTTTTCAAGTATTAAGTATGAATATGTTAATTAATTTTATATACAAGTACCTTGCTTAATATTCAATTGAATATATACACGCACGTAGGAGTATGTGTCGGAGTAAAAAGAATAACAATAACAAACACATTCATACATCAGGCATAATTTTGTATCAAAAGTTAATCGGCGATAATAGTTTGCTTATGTAGTATAATCCGTTACGTATCTTAAAAATTTCAACCATACTATACACAAGTTTAACATGTAATTTAAGTCTTACCATTCAATATAAATCCCTAATAAGTTCAATTGTTGAAATTTAATTAGGAAAAGCATAGAAAATATAACATGAATTGCTAACAGAAAACGGATTTTCCTTTTCAGTGGTTCTTCTTGTTTCAGCGGGAAAATGAGTGCATGGTAGGTATGCCGTCGCGAGGGTAGGGTTTCGCCAAATCCGCTGAGGTCGGTTTCGCGTCGCGCGCGGTACGCGGTACCTTTGTAGTTTTGACATTTTATTAGAGTAGTCTTCGTCGGGTTAATTTCGAGTAGCATACTTTTCGGTACCGCGTCGGAAATTCGGGAACGCGAAACGGAAATTAGATTTTTGTACTTTAACTGGCTGAATGAAGAAATACGGAGTAACGTAAAGTAGGTTCTTCTCCGTATGGTTTTGTTTTGATAACGCGTTTTGAAAACGGGCATGTTCAGGTGGCTGAAAATATTGTAACTGAGCGTAACCCATTCGGAGACCCGCGACCGAAATCCTCTCCGAACTAGCTGGCCGACAAGCAGCCACCGCGTGAATGGGTTACGGTGCACGGATTGGTTGACCTGTTGGTACCATCCGTTGGCACTACTCAGACTTAACGTCTAGAACCGATGAGAGGTCGGTTCCGCGTTCGAACTTAAAATGTTGAAAATCATTACAAATGGCGCCCAACGTGGGGCCTAAAACATCCTAAGGGGGAAAGAAATTCGCGTCTTCTGACGAGTTGTTCCTTTACGGAGGATGTAAGGTACTCTGGTACTCGAGTCCCACTATCAGGAGCAGTGGAGTTGTGTGATACACTCTAGCAGTCGCTTCACGTGAGTTGTAGCTTCCGCTCTCCTTTGTTTGATTTTGTTTTCGCAACAGAATCCTTCCGATGTGTTGTCACAGGCTAACCCCTGTAAGGACCTTCTATTTTCTTGATGGAACTGCCAGCCTGATGGGTTTACCTATCAGCATGGACTCTCAAGAAAATAGAAGGCTGCCTTGCCTTTATGTTGCAGAAGGATTCTACTTATTTCGTATGCGTGATAGACGAGTGGTATCGGTTCAACGTTCGGTGGCGTACGCTGGAGTTGCGAAGCCCGGAATGCTTCCACGCGTCGGGAATTTTGACCGTGTACAAAATCGTTACGGTAGCTCTACCACTTGTCTCGTCGAGTCATTTAACGTAGATTAGAAACGGTTTGTAATGTATGTGGGCTTAGGGGTTAAATTTCGTAGACCGACCAAAGGCACCCTTTCTTCGGCAGATTACCACGCACTCGCATTTCCCGTTGAAGGAGTCAACTGCTGAAAAGGAAAGTATATTTTAAATAAATTTTTTTTCCCACTTAGAAATAGCTCGCCACTTTCGGCCACTAATTTATTTTTAGGTTTTTTTTATATATATTAGAGTTAACCTTTTCTTTTTTTTTAGTAAAAAAAAAACACTTACTTCTACCACCCAGCAAAAATCAAAGATGGCAACGAAGCGGACCCCAGACAAGCGTTGGACCAGATCCAAAACGGTCCAACCAGCTAACTGCGGGATCTGCTTCGAGGACGTAGTGGAGGGGGTACACAGCGTGCGATTGGATTGTGGACATCTATTCCATCGTGCCTGTGTCCAACAGCTCCTCCTCACGTCAGAGCTTTGCCCACTATGTCGGCGACCCATCGAGCGGACCGCCCTAGACGTCCCCCTCGGAACGCCCCTCCCAACGCGTGGAGCAGTGGCGAAAGGAGTTCCAGAGGCCGAACCATCCGAACCACTCTTAGACCTTCAAGGAGCCGTAGGTGGCGAAGTTCCGGCCGCAAGTGCCGTGTCCGAGGTGACCCCCATGCCTTCCGCCCACTCCATTGACACCCTCGTGGCGTTCATGCGAGATATGTCGGAGAGGATTGGCAATCTGGAGGGAAAGCTCCAGAATCTCCCTATGAGCCAACCACCCAGCCGCGTGAGAACTCCGCTTGGCTGAGAGCCCAATCCCAGTGTGGCTATGCCCCACTCTCGACCATCCGAGCAATGGGCCCCACCTCCAAGGAACTCGGGAATGGATCCCAGAGCTCCCGAATATAGACCACGACACAGCACCGCACCTCCGTTGGTACCTCTAGTCCCCGAGGCAGTTTCGTACAACAGGTCAATCGAGGATGCGATTCCCCCCGGGAACGCATTGACACCTTTTCGAGACCCGACGCCTCGTATCATGGAGAGTTGGCGCCTGAACTTTACAGGGTTCAACGATATGATATCGGCGGACCGGTTCCTTTTCCGGATTCAGGCGTTAGTATCCAGCACCCTGGGAGGTGATTCCTCGGCCTTCCTCCGGCATGCACATCTTTTGTTCAGCGGTGACGCTGCCGACTGGTACTGGAGTTTTAAAGAATCAACGCCACGTCCCACTTGGCACTCTTTCAGTGCAGCCTTCCGCAATCGATTTGAGGATGGCTTCACTGAATGAGAGCTAAGGGAACAATTAAAGAAACGGAAACAAGGCGCTCACGAACCGTTCGACCAGTACTACACAAGTATAGTGAGATTGAGCACTCGCTTGCGAACTACCATGCCCGAGGACGAACTGGTAGAAATTATCAGAGAGAATATGTGCTGGGATCTTCAGAACAGCCTTCTGCATTTTCCCATCAACACCATACAGGGATTGCGCCTCCATGCCCGTAGGCAAGAACAATTGGATGAGCGGCGAGGCACCTTCCATCCACAACCTCGCATAACGGGACCAAATCCCCGAAATCATCATACCGCGGAGTTGATGGCAGCGGACCACCTGCTTGCTGACCCAGTACCAGTACCGAGGAGCGGAGCACCACAGGAGCTTGAGGACCCAGCATTGATTGATAGACCCTCCCTAGAAGCAATCACTAGCCCGACGGTCTGTTGGAACTGCCGACAAACGGGGCATCGGTTCTATGCATGTCCAGCGGAGCCGACGCTTTTCTGCTACCGCTGCGGGAAGGCCGACACATACGCACCTGATTGCGCAAATTGCAAACTGCGAAAAAACTTGCCACCGAGTGCCGCGACCACCCGTCGGCACTCCTAAACCCCGGACGAACCAATCCTGACCCCATCACTAGCTATGGCCAAGCTCCCGACATGACTCCAATTCTGCTGACTCGCACCGCCAAACACAGTTCTCCCGAAGTTCCACAACCAACGCCATCCTTCGCCGAGGCCAACGCGCAGGGAAATGATAGCGAGGCGAAAGTTTCTTGGCATGTCAAACCTTTCGACGTCAGGCTGCGGAATTATTTGGCTACTCGACAGCGCATCTTCCATGAGGAGTTGGCTACAAATGTCCCACCGCGAAGAAAGCGAGCCACGCGTTGGATGCGGAGCTTCTGGAGAAAAGTCAGGCAGTCGAGGAAGGTGCTGAAGGACATACACTTAGACGAATTATTGAGGGATGATGTTCGGCCATATGCGTCAGTACACCTCCTACAAAAACGAGTGTCAGGCTTAGTCGATACGGGAGCCAGTGTGAATTGCATATCTGCCGATTTTGCAGGGGAGGTACTGGCAATGCACGCGGACCAAATCCGTCATTTCACCTCCTGGTTAAGCACGGCGGACGGAACTCGTCACTCTGTAGTGGGAAAAATTATGACGGATGTCACCTTTAACTAAACCTCTGGAGTTTTTCATCATACCTCAATTAACCCAGAATCTTTATCTAGGAGTGGATTTCGTTCGAAAATTTAACTTGGCCCCGGCACTATTTTCCGGTACGACCCTGGAGTCCGTCACCACAGCTCCTGACCAATCTCAACCTACTAACTTATTACAACATACACTGGATGTAAATCAGCAACTGCGACTTGACTCGGCTATATCGGCTTTTCCATCGCATGAGAAGGAAGGTCTCGGGTGGACTGCCCTGGTGTTCCACACTATAGATGTGGGGGATGCTGAACCCATAAAACAGAGACATTTTGCTATATCTCCGGCGAAGGAAAAGTCGTTATATGCCGAAGTGGATCGAATGCTAGCATTAGGCGTAATCGAAGAATCACAGAGCGCGTGGGCTTCCCCAGTCACCTTAGTTGTCAAGCCGAGCAAGGTCCGGCTATGCTTAGATGCCAGACGCTTGAACGCCGTCACTGTCAAGGACGCATACCCTCTACCGTTGATTGAAGGCATTTTGAGTCGGTTGCCTAAAGCCCACTTCATCACGAGCTTAGACCTCAAGGACGCCTTCTGGCAAATTCCTTTAGACCCTGGTTCAAAGGAGAAAATAGCCTTCACAGTCCCAGGTCGGCCCCTGTATCAATTCGTGACAATGCCATTCGGATTGTGCAATGCCCCCCAAACAATGACACGCCTTATGGATAAGGTGATACCACCTCATTTGCGGCACCAAGTTTTCGTTTACTTGGACGATCTGTTGCTTATAACCGAGACCTTTAACGAACACATCGACCTGCTTCAGGAGGTGGCTCTACACATCCGGAGGGCAAGATTAACCATCAACATACGAAAGAGTCAGTTCGTGATGACGGAGGTGAAGTATTTAGGTCACATCATTGGGCACGGCCATATCAAGATCGATCCGGACAAGACTCAAGCGATTGACGTTTTTCCATTACCCAAGACCCCCAAGCAATTACGCCGATTCTTAGGCTTATGCGGATGGTACCAGCGTTTTGTACGTAACTATGCCACCATTACCACTCCTTTGACCGACATGCTGCGTAAGGGACGTAAATTCGTCTGGGAGGAGCCCAGCTTGCGAGCCTTTGAAGAGCTAAAGAAGAGTCTGACTACTGCCCCCGTACTGCACAGCCCGGACTTTGACAAACCGTTCTCAATCCATTGTGACGCGAGTCAACATGGGGTGGGAGCAGCCTTAGTCCAGGTTGCACAAGACGGCGAGGAGAGACCTATAGCCTTCATGTCTCACAAGTTGAACCCAGCCCAGCGAAATTACACGGTTTCCGAGCAGGAATGTCTAGCTGCAGTGTTGGCAGTGAAACGCTTCCGAGCCTATGTGGAGGGACACACCTTTGAAATCGTCACGGACCACGCTTCTCTGAAATGGCTAATGAGCCAGACTGATCTCAACGGCAGATTGGCCAGGTGGGCACTGAAACTACAGGCATTTGACTTCACAATTCACCACCGAAAAGGAAGCCAGCATGTAGTCCCCGACACCCTATCCAGAATGTTCGCCCCTGAAGGAGCCGAGTTGGTCCAAGAGGACGACAGCCCCCAATTGATCGATCTGGACCATCCTGCCTTCCAGTCAGCCAGCTACACCCAACTGATTCACACTATCCAGAATCAACTGTCCCAGCTTCCTGAACTGCGGTTGACAGATGGATTTATTTATAGGCGGATGGGACACGCATCCGGAGACCCCATACAAGAAGAAGAACAGTGGAAGTTGTGGGTGCCCGAAGAATTAACCACTGATCTTATCAGACGGGCTCATGACCACCCATCACGAAATATATCGTTGAAGCTTCCGGCAGAGCGATGCCACCCGACATTACAATGCCAAACTAGACAAGAAATTCGTGAAGTGTCGAGTCCTACAAGTAATAAGCCCCACCCGATACCTCATCGCGGACATGGCTGGTAAAACCCTGGGAATTTACCACGCAAAAGACCTTAGACGATGAAGTACAACTATTTCACACGCAAAACCTTGGCTTACCTAAATCTCTGCCTGGACGAAGACCTCCGAATAACACCTGACTCCCTACTGTATAGCCACTATCGAGTCTTCACGAACATGGTTGTAGCCTATTCCTCGAAATCGACCTTCGACCCGCCACGGCCCTAACCTTCATCTTTCGTGCGGATATCGTTGCACAGAAAATATTTTTTTTTCTTTCCAAATATTTAGATCTGTGGATATAAATATTTGAAACATAATATTAATCAAAACCCCGACACATTTCGAGACATATCCATCTGGGAATGCCCCCCTCCACCGTTGCCATCAAAACACTATGCCACTGGCGACAAATAAAAATGCACATTGCCGCCATGTGGCGTTCCATTCCGCACATCTGTTTTGTCCGAGGAGAAAACAAAGTAGTCAATTTGACAAGTGAAAGCTCCGGTATTACATAGTGGTAAAGTAATTTTACACGTCGCTGCGCCTTTCGTCCCGTTTGTGAGTGAAAGTGAACTTTACCGGGTGTGCACATATGCTGTAGGAAGCAGTAGAAAGGGCTACAATAGGGCCGGACAACATTGTATCAATCTCCCCTTGCTGTGACTAGGGATTCATGTAACTGTGGAATTTGAGCAATTAGCCCAGATGGGGATATTTGGCCCCACGTGCACAATCGCCAATACATTGTAACGAGTGAAGAAGTGGCGCTGGAGGTGACTGAACTCACAGGTAAAGAACTGAGTGTATTGTACACCACTGCTGTAAGTTTTCAAAAACATTTACTTTCTGCTGTTTAGAATAAAACCCTGCACCGGAAAGCGCTGAGTATGCTCCGTAGCGAAACATAAGTGCGAACAAAAAATGACGGTGCCGTTTGTTTTTAACAGTTGAAATCTTTGACAAGTGGCGTTGCGTTTGATCGCTCCGAGGATCTTTTGTACTGTTGCTCCGCATAAGCTTATTCTCATATGTGCCTGATTGAAAGATGTATACATATATGTATATTAAGCTAGAGAGCGCGTTGCGAATTAAGATGTGAAATGCTTTACAACTGCATTAATGTTTCGCCAACTCCTTTAATATAGGGTTCAAGAATGTAGAGAACGTTCTGTTTGATTGAAAGCAAGGTACCGCTGTTCTTAGAAATTAGTGTAAATGTTACTTGTCAGAAAAAAAAGAAAGTAAGAAAATTTATTTATATAATGAAACAGTAGGAAATGTTCATGCATTTATTATTAACGTTTGACTATATATTATTAGTTATGACGGGTTGACTGGTGTTTGAAGGAAAAAAAAAATGTAAAAGGAAAGATATGTCAGAAAATATTTTCTGATTTAATTTCCTTGTCACGCGCACTTTGCCATACTATTTAGGTCCGATATAGAAAGATTGTTTTATAATTTATTGATTTGGCTTAATATTTGTTGAGTATTATATCCTAGTCAAAGATTTTTAGATGTTGTAATGCCTGACATCGTTCAATATCCGTTTTGAAGGAAAATATCCATTGATTTCCGGGATGCGAAGGACTCATTTAGCTTGAGCAATTTTCGTTTTTGAGGTATATCATTTAAGGGAATAATAGTTTGAACATTTTGCGGTTATTCCTTTGATCGTGAATGGAATATTATGAAAATATATTTAGCTGAGTCTCACTCTAGGACATGCTGAAGAAACAGAATGTTTTTAATAGTAAATGCTACTACAGTCTTCACCGGGAAGGGTTGCGTATATTAATTATTGTGAAATAGTTACCTTGAGAGAATTTCCCAGAATATGCAGTTGGTAAGCTAATATGTACTAGACTTTAACTGATAGGCGCGCTTAAGTGCATGTCGGTCGCATGCCCTGGATTCGGAATCGTATCTACCCAATTTTATGCTTCAGATCTTCAAAGTTTAGAGCACCGAATACACCTGTAGAGGTCTTTTGGCTTGGTGAAATGTGGTACATAATATAACAATCAGTCAAATTAAAACATATAGAAACCAATTGTTGCTTCACTTTCTCGAAACTTCAACTCGGATGTGCTCAAATATGCCAGTTACAAATTGATTTCATTAATTAATCTATTCGAATGTCACATAAGTCATTGATCTAAAACTTCGCTCCTGTAGATGTAGGATAATAATCACACTGCCAAGATAGTAGGTAGCTAGGTAGAATATTAGCTAGCTAGGAATATTAGCGTGTTGATCTGCTTTTAGATTATTTCAAATAAATACCATTACATAACCTAAGACCAACATCAATTGTTCCAAAATATTTTTAAAACAAACAAGGGGTTAGTTCATAATCAAATCTTAGTAACAAAAACAAAGATGAATGCAAAAGAATTTCTTTGATAACGTTGCAAAACAGGAATCTGGCGACGATTCATCATCTTTTATTATTGTATGGGCACTATTTCAACTTTTGGAAGCATATTTGCTTGGGAAAGCTATTTAATTATTATGTTTTTAATTCAGGTTTGGTTCAGTATTATTGTTTCATTAAAGATTACTTCAACGGAAAGTTGACAGTTGTGAAGAACTTAAAGCAATCATTTATACTTCAAAGTGGATACCATTGAAAGGCTTTGTGCCTTTAGTGTTATGATTGACCTTTATTCTTAGCTACATTTCACTAAAGCCGTCTGCGAAAGTATACATTCTGATCGAAGTCACCTGCGTTTCTAGAACATATACTGGGTTTCTTGCCTTTGAATTCGTTCTTTTGGAAAGGCATATACAAAACAGGACAATGATGATTAAAACTGAGCTGCACCCTATTGTTTTTTTTTTGTTTCTACAATTGACCAAATAATTTATATTGCTAAGCATAGTACAAAAAAATCAATTTCATAGACAGAAAATGAAAAATAAATACAGCTTTCGGTATAGTGTTGATAAAATATTAATTTAATTTGTTTGATATTTGTATTCCTGGGCGAAGAAGAGTTAAGTAATGAACATATTATTTAAAATGAAGAAAAAAACGTTATTATTTGTAAGAAAACAACAATCTTTAGGAAGTCGGGAAATTTGAAACATGAGTGCACACAAATTTTCTTAGTTCTTTCTACTGAAATTTAACAACAATTAGGATAAATATATATAGAAGAATATACAATCGAACGCGGTTGTTAACTATTGAGAGAAAATTTTATATCTCTCGATTCATTGATGTTAATCGTTTGTTTTCGAATCCCGCTTTCAAAAATTGATTATTTTACCGGCATTGAATACAGTTTAAAAAAAAAAATATATACACAAGGAAACTTTTGAATATGAAAGCACACCCACTTTTGTAATAAGAATTTACGAACTGCATATTACTCTATTTTATACTATTAAATTAAAACTTAAATATTAAAAATATAAGTTCTTAGAAATAGAACAAATCAAAACAAAAGCGATAATGGAGATCATGTTATTATCAGCACACTTTTGAAAATCGGAAAACAAAATCGTTGAAAATTTAGATCCACTATTTTTGTAACTAGTATACACTAATCTCGTTGAAATTTGGTCATAATTTCGGATACATTTAAAATTCATATTGTAATATACACCCTACGGTTTATTCGACTTATTTTCATCATTAAGATTAATTAATTACGAGTTGAAACATTAAAAATTGTTCCTTAGTTGCACGTCCGCATAACCTAGAAAACAAAACAATGTAATGAACAATGTTTTCAAGTATTAAGTATGAATATGTTAATTAATTTTATATACAAGTACCTTGCTTAATATTCAATTGAATATATACACGCACGTAGGAGTATGTGTCGGAGTAAAAAGAATAACAATAACAAACACATTCATACATCAGGCATAATTTTGTATCAAAAGTTAATCGGCGATAATAGTTTGCTTATGTAGTATAATCCGTTACGTATCTTAAAAATTTCAACCGTACTATACACAGGTTTAACATGTAATTTAAGTCTTACCATTCAATATAAATCCCTAATAAGTTCAATTGTTGAAATTTAATTAGGAAAAGCATAGAAAATATAACATGAATTGCTAACAGAAAACGGATTTTCCTTTTCAGTGGTTCTTCTTGTTTCAGCGGGAAAATGAGTGCATGGTAGGTATGCCGTCGCGAGGGTAGGGTTTCGCCAAATCCGCTGAGGTCGGTTTCGCGTCGCGCGCGGTACGCGGTACCTTTGTAGTTTTGACATTTTATTAGAGTAGTCTTCGTCGGGTTAATTTCGAGTAGCATACTTTTCGGTACCGCGTCGGAAATTCGGGAACGCGAAACGGAAATTAGATTTTTGTACTTTAACTGGCTGAATGAAGAAATACGGAGTAACGTAAAGTAGGTTCTTCTCCGTATGGTTTTGTTTTGATAACGCGTTTTGAAAACGGGCATGTTCAGGTGGCTGAAAATATTGTAACTGAGCGTAACCCATTCGGAGACCCGCGACCGAAATCCTCTCCGAACTAGCTGGCCGACAAGCAGCCACCGCGTGAATGGGTTACGGTGCACGGATTGGTTGACCTGTTGGTACCATCCGTTGGCACTACTCAGACTTAACGTCTAGAACCGATGAGAGGTCGGTTCCGCGTTCGAACTTAAAATGTTGAAAATCATTACAAGGCATGACTATAACAACTCAGTTTGCAAGAATATTAGCTAAAGAACTCTAAAAATATACAAAAGACCTAAATATGTATGTATAAAAATGTAAAATGTTGAATGGAATAGAAGTAAAGATAATATAAAAAGTAGTGTTTCCATGGATTCACTATGGAAGGTCGAAAAGGATTTCACTTATGTCAATGTTGGGGATAAGGGAGGTTTTATTGTCGTTTCGATTTCGGGAATTCATTTATATAATATACATAACGCGTCAAATTTTTAATTCAAGGCAAATCACTACAAAAAAGGTGATTTCATTTACATAACTAACTACAATAGAATTTAAACAGCATCAGTATTTAGGTAAATTTGAGACTCCCTTCTAATTATAATTGTGACTTATGTACCTTTGAATATATATTGATATATATATATATATATATATATATATATATATATATATATATATATATATATATATATATTGTTACATGTACAAATAATTACCTGTACAAATAATTCTGCGAGCTACTGTCGCAATTGTTTTCACAATCATTAAGAACGTCAACAAATGAATTTACTCGAGCCCACGAGAACCAAACAAGCATTATCAACATCTGAAAGTGAGTCACAGCCCATTCATGCTGGAATGTTCCCGCTTTTTCACCAATGTACGAGAACTGAGTTGAATGATTAGAGACCCTATATAAAGGCGAGCAGAATGAATGGTGGCATTCATTCGACCGCGATAAAATCTTGCGATAGTGTGTGGGAAGCGAATTGAAAAGCGATCAAGTAAAAGTGAGGTGATTTTGAGAAGACAATTGCGATAAGAAATTTATGGACAAGTGTTAGAATTTTAATAGTGAAAATTAAAATTAGTGAAAGTGTTAAATTGATCATTGTGCACTTTTGTAATTAAATAAACTCTTTTAACTTAAATTAAAAGACAGTGCGTTTTCACTTTCCCGGAACATTAAAATTATTATTGGCCGCGAACCGAAAACACGCGACAATATCTATATATATATATATATATATATATATATATATATATATATATATATATATATATATATATATATATATATATATATATATATATATATATATATATATATATATATATATATATATATATATATATATATATATATATATCTATATATATATATATATAAATATATATATATATATATATATATATATATATATATATATATATATATATATATATATATATATATATATTTATATATATATATATATATATATATATATATATATATATATATATATATATATAAACATAAATATTTACAAAAAATATAAAAAAAGGAAAAGACAAAATGTATACTCACCGGCATCCTCGACGAGCGCCCGTTGACGATGTGGTGAGTTGCTGATAAAAGATAAGTTGCTGCAATATAAATGTTTACAGTCCCTGGTCTTAACGCCACTTAATTTCATTAAAACAAATAAAATTGAAGGCTAGTTATAGTGATGAACTCCAGCAAATACTTCACGTTAATACATGTTCTTGATAAGATCATACACGTATGGTTGACTACTCCCGGCTCACTAGTGGCGTTGCTGTGCCATGCTTGATTTTGAGAAGACCCTACCTCCTGCCAAAACTAAAATATGAATCATTCATCGCAATGCAAGAAACTGAAGCGAGTTTGGGACTAAGGCCCTGCAAATTCCACGAGACTTTGATATCGAGTTATTCCCTTTTAGCCAATCATCTCTTGCGAACACACCGTATCCAACATTGGTTCGTAAAATAAACAGTATCCCGTTCTTTCAGATATTATGATATCACTTTCTCAATCCTATCCGGCATTTCCACGCGTTCGACTTTTCCTACTTGAAGCAACGTAGACAAAATATTGCGGTGCTGGCAACTCCTACTAGACTTGAGCTCATCAGAAAGCCAAGAAGCTTTTACTTTGAAATGTCGTTGCATTGTTTTCCGTTTTTCTTGTTCTTCTTTGGGGTCCTAATTATTTCGGGGAGCTAAAGATAAACTTTTTAGCAGATGGTTTAAGGGAGGGAAGAACCTTTGCACACCCAAGCAAAAAGACTTCCATCACACATGTTGATGAGCCCCCGAGGTTCATACCACTTTTCGCTAATTCACACGGCCCAAAGTGCTCACAATTTGCACAATGACTTTATCTGATAATCAATACACACAGAATTAGTTCAAATTTTCCCTCTTTGATTTTTATCATTTAAGAAGTGCCTTGCTTGAATAAACTTCATGGATAAATCCTTTCATCAGCACTGTCGCATGACGCTGTTCGGTCCATTTCCACTATTTTCCACTTATCGTTATTACAGCTATCTTTACTGTTGAACACTCTTTTTTGTTTCCATCGATGGGCGCGCATGAAGATCGATAACAATGTGTCTTTCCAAATGGAAATATGAATTCCTGTTTTTTCTAATTAATTTCTAATTAATTTTCCTGCTTACGACAGGGCCCAAAGAGATAAGGCTTAAATTTCGCATCATACTTATTTGTTCCATTCATGGCGGTATCTCTTCCTATAGGAACTCTGGTGATTATTCAGTTACCGCTAACTCCTCGTGCTGACTGTCTACCGGGCACCGTTGGCGTCAACAAATGCAAACAAATGAACAATGGATTCTCACAAAGTAATCTACACATGCATTGTGCTTTTACTACCAATGATTTGGTACTAAACCATTTATTTTACCATTCTAATCCGCACAAATTTCACTGAATTGCGTCATATCGTATCCGAAATATCAACTTTTACGAAACGGCTATCTAGATAATCCACAAAATAGCACACATATCCGATATTATCTTCCCCGACGTGACCACTGTCCCGATTCCAACTTGGTGCTGCTGTATTTAGCCGTTTATGCAAAATTATGATTTTCTTCATTACCTGAAATTTCATCGAAAAATCTAAATTCAGGAATGATAATATTATCTCCAATGCTCAGGGGCTTGTACTTCAAAGGTATTATTTTGAGTTTGTTTTTAATCGAAAACAAGTGTTAATAGCAGTAAATTTGCCTCAAACGTCACTGAATGCTGGCTTCTTCCAGAGAACTATTAAATGCGTCACAAGTAACCGCTAAGTTAATTTTGGTGCCGACGAACATGGTTTTTGCAAGGAAAACTCGAAATCAAATCTTCCTTGCTCTAAATTTCCATCAACGGCACTCTTTACGGCAATTATCACGGCAAACACCATCGCATCCATGACTATTCCACTTGAGATTTTTAATGGGAGACAAAGGAACACTTTCTTGTTGGAGTTTTGCTAGTGGACAAATATTTTGGGGAAGAATTGAGTCACTTGCAAGAGAACACCATCATTGGACTCGTAAAAATACTATCAGAAATAATCATAAGCAGTGTAGTGTTATGTGTTTACCAGCTAGAATTGCACACCGCGATCGAACATTTTCTTTTACTCAAAGTAATTTCTTTTCTTTCCGGCCGTTCTCCGCGTGCTCGCCGTGTCGCGGTCGTTAGTTAACTCCCCAATCTGTCCCCAAAACCTGTCTTTCCTCTTTCTCATCCTGTATATATGGTAAATCGCATCAGCTGAGCTCTATTGCCTCAATCAATGTTCCCACACTCGAAATTTTATTGAAATTTAAATTTTTAAATTTTTAAAAACAAAATTCAACTGAAGTAAAGAAAAATGAAGAAAATTTTAAATATTAATAAAAATTAAATCTTATGGAGAATATAATTAAAGGGAAACATTTAAATTTAATTTAAAGGAAAATTGATATAAAATTACATTTAAGAAAACTATTTTAACAATTACGATTATGACTAGAAATAATTAAATACTTTTCTAAATCTGCCTTTAAAATTTTGAATTGGAGATAACCTCCTATCTCCAATTCAGTTTGCTTGTGTGACTGCTCGATTACTACAGCACGTCGGGGAAAAACGAGTGAGGTCAGATTGCTAAGCTTTTCATGAAATTTGTGCCATTTGGTTGATAGTGCTTCAGGAATTTGATTGTCCCAATCTAGTTTAAGCTGCCAGAGTTCTTGAATGAAAATTTTTCCTTTCGATACGAAAGGGTTGATGATCCCCAAAGGATTGTAAATGTGCAATATGTCACTGAGAACACTCCGTTTTGTAATTTAGATTTACTTTGATCTCATAAGTGTCGGTATTGAGATGCCATGCAATGCCTAGAGATTTGGGGTAATAGTCATTTTCAGTTGTTGACATAGTAATCGTTTGAAGGTCTTTTTTAGAAATATGTTGGGCCAGTTTAGGGTTATTTGCACACCATTTCCGAACCAGAAATCCACCTTCTGAAAGTAAGGCGCGTAGTTCACTTCGGATACGTAAAGCTTCTAGTAATTTGTTAGCTCCAGATAGAATGTCATCGACATAAAAGTTTCTATATGCAGCCTTAGATCCCATAGGAAACTCTTATTGTTTTGTCTCAGCCAGGTACTGAAGAGTTCTCGTAGCCAAGTAAGTTGCGCTTGCGGTGCGATACGTAACTGTTCGTAATCTATAGAATTTAATTGCCTTTGATGGATTATCTCTCCACAAAACCAACTGGAACTTGCAGTCTTCTGCTACTAGAATTTGCTTATACATCTTCTCTATATACGCACAGAAAACGTATCGGTGTATCCTGAATTGAACTAATACTGAGAATAGGTCATCTTGTACTACCGGACCAACAACTAATAAATTCGAAACATCGAAACAACTTGCAATTTTGTAGTTGTGCTATGCGGTTTAAGCCCGTAATGATGAGGCAAAAAGTAATGGCTTTTCGGAATCGAAGCTGCATCAATCAATTCCATGTGATTGAGTGCTAGTCATTCTTCCATGAATTGTTTGTACTGCTGATTAAGTTTAAGATTCCTCTCCAAAAGCTATTCTTGGCTTAGCAAACGTGTGATTGCTATCAGTTTTGAATCTTCCAAGGAACTTGGGGATTCAGCAAATGGCCGCCTGACTTCAAATCTGCCTTCTGGACTCTTCCAAATTGTCTTCACAAAGTGTTGTTCACATTTTTTTTCATTTTTTATCATGGCTGATGAATTGCTTTCCACATTCCCGGACTCCCAAAATCATTTTAGTTGATCTTCAATTGAGCTGGTAGCTATATTGCACATTGTTGAGAGATTTCGATAGACTGTATTAACCTTCCCCAACACGATCCAGCCTAGAATAGAGTTCTGTGAAGCTGACAGATCTGATGAAGGCTTTATTTTCTCAGCTCGCATTAAATTAGCGTGGATCTCTGCCCCTATTAAGATATCACTTCATTTTGGAGTATTGAAATCAGGGCCAACCAACTGTATATTTTCTCGAATTGGCCATGACTTTATGCTGCAAATTTAATCTGTTTGGCATGAAGTTATTTCAAGCAAAATCACGAATTCAAGGACTGTCGAAAACTCATTGGCTCGAGACTAGATAGTAATGTTGATTCTTCCTTTGCTGCGTAGCTCTGCGCTGCCTATTCCACATGTGTCGATTGGGTTTTGGAATCCTTGAAAGCCCAATTTTTTGAAGAGGCGCTCTGAAATAAAGTTTAGCTGGGATCAAGAATCGCTAGAAAAACTAAATATTGTCCAAAACTGTCTTTAATTTTGATGCACGCTGTACCATGAAACACATAATGTTGTGCTTTCTGGGGACTTGAAGCTGAGTTGCTGACTATATTTTCCATGATTAGTTGACTAGTAGGTTGGACTGGCTCAATGTTTTTCATCTGTAAGAATTTCTGGTACTACCGTAAATTTTTGCATTCCTATTTACAAACTGGTCGTGGCTGCTTTTCCTTTGCGGTGAAGAGTGAAGATGCTCTTTTTCTGCCTTGGATTTAAATGGGCCATCTCCTAAACTTTCTAGTAGCGGAAATCTTGCTTCGATAAAGTTTAAAAGTGTAGCAAGTGGCTGCACTTTCCGAGTATAGGAAAGAGACTGTTCAAAGAGCCGATGAGTCTCTTTATCTACTTTCTGCAGGAGTAAGTGAACCATTAATGAGTCCCAACTGCTGGTGCTAATGCCAAGGTTCCTGATTCCCAGCAGTGACTCATTGACTGTATCGTGCAGTTTTTTCAGATGACTAGAAGACTTTCGAGTTGGAACGGGAATGCTCAATAGGCTTTTGAGAACAGCTGATGCTATTAGTCGTTGGTTGTCGTAGCATGCTCGCAATATCTTCCATGCCATTGCGTAATTTTGTTCAGATGCTTGCAGGTGCTGGATCAAGCGACCAGCTTCCCCTGCCAAATTGGATTTCAGATAGAACATCTTTTGAACACTTGGGACATCTTGACTATCCACTAATTGTTGAAACCGCTCGGCAAATGAAGTCCATTTGAGGTAGTCCCCATCGAATATTGGTATGACGACTTTCGGCAATCTCACAGTTGATGAGCCATGTGAATTCTGCTCATGCAACTCTTTAAATTTAACTACCAATGCGTTGTAGGCGTCTTCCAGCTGGTAAAAATGCAAAGCGTCGTAACTGGTGCTTTTGGCTGCTAAGAAATGGTAATTGATCGAAATTGATGTCCAAATATCACGCATGCTGGTGATGTGCTGTATCTAAAACACATGAGAGTACGACGGGCATTCCTCCAGTTCCCTTGAAACAGTGGCTGTGATTCTGTTCAATGACGACATCAAAGACTCTTGCACCAAGAACTTTTTAGTTGTATCCTGCTGTTCTCCCTTAGTTTCAGGTTGAACCGATGAACTTGAGCTTTGTCCCACATTAGAACCATCCCTTGCTTTCAGCTAACTGAGATCATCTTCAAACTCATCTTTGAGCTCCTCATAGATCTCTAGCCGCTACCGGAAGTAGTTTTTTCGAAGTATTATTGGTGGTCCGGTTGCTTTGGTTGAAAACTTTTCAGCTCATCATTTCGTTTTGCAAAATGATTCCACTCCACTATCAGCTTCTTCATGCGATTTTCAAAGTACCGCACTGTTTTCTTCAACTTCGCATCCTTGTAAAAGTTTACAACATTCGTTCGAGGCTCTTTGAAGCAACAGATTGCTCAAAAAGTAGCTTCTCCATGATCCTACAAAAAGGAAAAATATATTAGGGGTCACCAAAAAATGTTACCACTTGAGTAAGAACAATATGTTTCTTGATGTGTAACAACAACTTCAATAAAAATTTACATTGATCTAGTTCTCAAATATAAAAATTATTCTTTGCAAACTAATTTGTTTTTCATTACAATCAAGTTTGTCTTTGTACAAAAAACAGCACGTGCACTGTAGTCAGCAATATCTAAACGAATTTTGATAATTGGTTTGCACGTGCGGAAGGAATGTGCATCCACGGGAAGTGAATGCTAAAATTACATGAGTTTCATGAATTTAGACAACGCAATTTATGCACAGTTTGAAAGAGAATTGGATTGAGAATCACAATTGATTCAGGACAGAAAATGATATTACCATTTGAAATTAATGTATGTAGGTTGCTTAGACAATATGTTTATATATATATATATATATATATATATATATATATATATATATATATATATATATATATATATATATATATATAATATATAAATATATATATATATATATATATATATATATATATATAAATATATATATATATATATACATATATATATATATATATATATATATATATATATATATATATATATATATAAATATATACATAAAAAAAAAATATATATATATATATATATATATATATATATATATATATATATATATATATATATCTGTTTAACAGTCGAAGAACGCG
>OZ017738.1:296680795-296818295 GCA_963969285.1 Odontomyia ornata
AGTGTGGCAATATAACCCACAACGTCGGAAGGGTAGGTCTCCAAAGTTGCAACATAATTGGGAAGGACCATACCGAGTTACAAAGCGAATCAACGACGTCGTATATCGCATCCAGGAACACCGCAAGCCGAGACCCAAAATGAAAATCGTGCACCTGTACCATCTTGCCCCATATTACATCCAGGGAGACTTGACTACAACTGGCGACACATATTTCCGGGGCGAAAAGAACTGAGGTTGGGGCAGTGTTACATGTCCCAACTATTTTGCGAGCTACTGTTGCAATTTTTTGCGCAACTATTAAGAACATCATAATCAACAACCGAATGTACTCGAAAGCACATGAGCCCATCAAGCATGATCAATATCTGAAAGTGACGTCACTGTGGGGCATTCAGAATTTGTCGAGTATTCCAGGTAGTTATCGTCAGAATATTCGCCAACATACGAGATAGGAATTGAATTACCAGAGACCCTATGTAAAGCCGAGGAGGAATAGTAAAAACGCGATAGTAAAACTGCGATAAGTGTGGAGTGCGAATTAAAGGCGAGTGCGAATTAAAGGCGATAGTGAAGGCAATCGGAATATAAATTTGTAGACAAATTAAAATAACATTTTAATCGATCTTTGTAAAAATAATGAGATTAATGATTCTGTGTTCTTAGTAAATAAACTCTTTTAACTTAATTTGAAAGACAGTGCGTTTTCACTTTCCCGGAACATTAAAATTATTGGCCGTGAACCATAACACGCGACAATATATATACTTGCTTTAGCGCTCCAGCCAATTTCGGGCCTTCGCTTTGAGATGGTTAGAGTGCCTCCTTATCTTGAGCATATGTATCGGCACTCCACAAGGTGATATAGTCAATACCACGCCTTGGCCGTGTGTCCGTCCTCCCAGCTTCGATATGTTCTGATTTTAAAAATCAGCACGTATCATAGCTGAACGGGCTTATAGCCCGTCCGAAGAATTACTCGAACTGACTTGAAACAAGGACCTTCGGCTTGCGGGGTGACTGCTCTAACCTCTACACTACATGGAGTACATATACGAGTATATATATACATATATATATATATATATATATATATATATATATATATATATATATATATATATATATATATATATAGTAGAACCTTGATACTACAACCCTCGATAGAAACGCCACCTTGATAACAAGTTCGTTTGTATAATCCTGATGTAATATCATAGCACTCAAAGATTTATATACCTCTATAACACGACATTTATTTAAACGAAAACTTCAATAACAAGTATTTTCATAAATCCAGTTTCCAGCTCCAACAACTTTAATAACATGCTTTTCTAAATCAACAAGACGAGTCACGTCTCAGTAACACGCGAGATTATGTAAATAAACATTTATAACACGACGTTGACGTATTCAAATACGAATCACTCATCTCATACTTTCATTAAAATGCAAAATCGCTTTAAGCTCAATGTTAAAAATCTATGTATGTTCAATTAATTCATGCATAATTTGCACTCAAAGTCAATAACCAATATTTCCAAGAATGGAAAATTATACCTGCGAACGCGTGCCAGAAATTATTATTGTGGAAAATGTATGCACGCACAAGAAGGAATTTGTACATCTGCAAAAAATAACGTTTTAAAAAGAAGAGCAGTCACTCAATAAAACATTGCTGAGCAACCAATCATCACATGCGTGCTTAATTTGATTCATAGGAAAAGGTTTCACGTTGGATTCACCCAAGAACGACCAACAGTAAATTTCGTTTACAAATGCAGGCAAAGAGACAAAACAAACTATCAAACTTTTTTAAGAAATTCAAACCGCGTGCAAAACTAACAAATTGAAACTAAAACTGGATGACACATCAATATACACAAATAGCAGCATATACAAACTGGCATGTGTGGACTGCGGCTTATTATATAAAGGTAAAACAACACGGAAACGAACGACCAGTTACAAAGAGTACCTACGATCTCTCTTACCATTGCCTTCTTACTCAGGCCCGAAAACGCATACACTACGTCATGCCACAAACTAGCCTCTTCGAGTAGCCTCATCAGTGCCATCTGATGTTGTTCGAATCAAACGATTTCTATGAAGATTTTTAATAGTACATACGACAGTACGTGTGAAATTTTAATAAGTACTATGTCAACGATTCATTTTAGATTTGATGCGTCGCAGACATTAGCACGCAAATATATGCATTTCCTTCTCGTTTGTATCATTTTACCTAGATGTCATCTGAGAAATGTCATGCTTGACAATCCCAAAAGCCCACTTGCAGCCAACTGAGATGCTGCTTTCAAGCCTTCTGGACTGTTGTTTACGGAAATTTAGGGCTACTGAGCCGCTGTTTTCGATACGCGAAGTAACGTCAGGTATGTTAATTGATTTATTTATGGGCCTGAGTAGGAAGCGGATGCTCTTACACAACAAGGCAGACTCTAACAACGCCCTTGCACATCTATGGACACGAGTCTGATGCTATAAACGACTAAATTATATTGTTATACAAAAAAAAAATTAAGGACCAGGACAAGACATCTTAGAAAAACTTGAAATACATAAACACAGGAAGAAAGCCGGTAATATAATCAATTAACAACTTTTGACAGATTCCGATGCAATTATCCCAGAACTAGACCACACCGTCCGATGAAAATGGAAGCGAGATAAATTGTTACAACATACACTTTACCAACAACATATACGTTACCCCAACCTACATTTCGCTATTCTACATAGAATTACAAGTTTCATTTACCTTTTTCTAAATTTCACAATAACTCTTTCAACCCAGACGCAACCTAATCATGTTTTCCAAATTCAAACATTTCAAAATCATATTTCAAGTAAATTTTGCACCACGAGCGTCCTCATTAATGCAACTTGCACATTTTTTCGCTTTTCGCCCTAAACAGGTGTCATTTACACCTTCCATATTATGTTGCAATAAAATTACTTTCTGTCGTTCCCATAGACTAGATAATTTTTTCCAGAATTAGTCAGTTAAGAAGAAACTCGCTCCGCGGACGGGAGTTAAAGATAGCTCGATGTATAAGTTTAATTTTAAAAGTTTAATAAAAAGTTTTTAAAGCATATTATTGAGAAGTTATAAAAGTTGAATAAAAAGTTATTAATAGTATATTATTGAAAGTTATTAAAAGTTGAATAAAGAATTAAGTGGATTCAAGAGTGTTTTGCATTTTAAAGGATTATTATTGATTGAATATTTTTTTTTACAATCCGCGTCTCGGCAAGTTTTTACTGGCGCAGTCGGTAGGATGCGCTAAGTGACAGTTCACTCATGTTTTATTGTTGAAAACATATAATAGTGCATCCGCTACGAACCAATCCCCCAAGAGGTGGGAATAGTGCCGAACTCTCGCGGAAATCAATAACTAATAAAAATGATTTGAAAAACAAGTGATCACAGTGATCTCCGTATAATACACACCCTTGTGAAAATCAACCCCAAAAGGAATAAAAAAAAGGAAGAACCAATATAATCGAATCAACCTTGTGAAGATCAACCCCAAAAGGACTAGGAAGGAAGAACCAATATAATTGAATCAACCTTGTGAAGATCAACCCCAAGAAGGACTAGAGGACTAAATACGATTCAAGAGGAAGAATAGTGCGTGCAATTGAACAACAATATTATCAACTATAAAATCGATCCACTGGCAAGTACAATAAACTTCAATTTACCAGTTTTAGCAGCTGCAATTCAATCTTTTGTTATCTTAAATTACTATTTATATTTCACTTATTATTATATTATAACATTACCCTTTCTACATATATGTGCATTTACTCAAAATTAGTGCAGTTAACCGTGAGAAATCCAGTGATTAATTTTGCAATTACTGTCATATAGCAATCTTTATTTATTTAAACTTTATTGTATAATTGTGAAGTTCTCTGTAGGACACCAGTGACAAAATGCCAGACCCACTGACTGTGACAATTGACCCTGTCAAATACCTAAATAAAGTCCCGGAATTTAATGGGCATCCCAGTGACCTTCAGAACTTCTTCGATTTAATCGATCGTGTAAACCCTCTCCTTGAAACTTTTGACGCCCCATCAAAACTTCTATTTTCGGATATAATTAAGAGCAGGTTAAAAGGAAAAGCCAGACAGGCTATTGAAATTAATTATCACGCTACCTCTTGGTCTGAGATCAAGCAAATCCTACAGCATAATTTCGGTGACAGACGTAGTTGTGAAGAACTATACGACGAGATGCGCGCAGTTACCTTCAAAACAAATAGTCTTGATTTCTATAACGAGATCAAAAGTAAACTTCGACGGTTGAATAATAAAACTCGTACTATACTAGGTACAGGCGATGAATCTAACATCTGTGCTAAAAATAATTCAAAAACTGCCTTAAACATATTTAAAAACAAAATAAGTGAGCCCATGAAAACGATTCTCACATGTAGAAACCCAAGTGATCTCGAAGAAGCTATGAACATACTTTTCGAAGCTGGTTATGCGCATGTAGGTAGTAATAGAAATCCTTCATCTCCTCAGCCTTCTGAACAAAAGCAAGACAATAACAATCGAAACAGTAGTAATAACAATAACAACAATAGTGATCGTAAAAATAATAGCAATAACAACAGAAATAATAGCCAACAACAACCTAAAGCTCAAAATAACAGGTATTCTAATCCTAATCATAATAACCAACAGTATAATAATAATCAACAGCACCAACAACGCAACAATCAAATTAATAACCAACCTCACGTACAAAATAATAGATATTTTAATCCACATTATAACAATCAACATTATAATAACCAACAACAAAATAATGGACCTTATGGGAATAACCAAAATTATCAACATGACAGAAGACCTCACTCAAGCAATAACTATCCACATATAAGTAACCCCCATTACCAACCACCACCTGAACCAATGGACATAAATAACCACGAGGTCAATAACTTTCCTCCAACTAGTTCTACCCAGGAAATTGAAAATTTTCCCTCAATTGCCTCGGAAAACACCTTCCACATATAACGTTAAAAACTAAGCTTAATCCTCTAAAATTTATCATCGACACCGGAGCCACACACTCAATCATCAACCCTAGCCTTTGTAACCCTAAATGGTCGATATCAACACCTAAAGTATTAATGAAGACGCTACAACATGATGTTATAATCAACGAAAAAGTTCGAATACCATTGTTTGAGGAGTTGGGAGACTCAAATGAAAGGATAGATCTTTTTGTTTGTAAGTTCCACAACTTTTACGATGGATTGATCGGAAACGATATTCTCAGGCGATTTAATGCTGTAGTTGACTATCAGAATAATCAACTTCATATTAATGGGAATACGATTCCGCTCCAATTTGGTACAAAACGACTTTCTGTCGATATACCTGTCCATCAAGAGAATGGTCTAACGTACCTTAAAGAGCAGAGATGCCATTCAGACAATATGGACATCAAAGAGGGTGTTTATAATGTAACAAACTTCAAAGCTGAAGTTAGCGTCGAAGTCGACGAAGCATTTCAATTGCCATTAAATCTAAAACCTATCGAGTCTGAAGTGGTCGATTATCGAAATTTTAGTATAATTGAAGATAAAATAAACTTACCAATATTTGATCAAATTCGTGATGAACATTTGAACTCTGAAGAGAAAAGTCACCTCAGACAAATTATAAAAGATTATTCCGAAATATTTTACCAAGAAAACTCTAAACTCTCATTCAAAAATGCTATTAAGCACAGAATCCGGACAATAGACGAAAGCCCCATACATGTAAAATCATATCGGTACCCTTACGTCCACAAGGACGAAGTTCAGAAACAAATTCAAGAAATGCTAGATAATCAAATTATTCGACACAGTAGCTCCCCATATTCAGCCCCAATATGGATCGTACCCAAAAAACCCGACGCTAGTGGGAAAACCAAATGGAGATTGGTAATCGACTATCGAAAGTTGAATGAGGTAACGATAGACGATAGATACCCGATCCCAAATATTGACGAGATTCTTGACAAACTAGGAAGATGTCAATATTTTACCACGCTTGATCTCGCAAAAGGGTTTCATCAAATTGAAATTGATGAAAGGGATACACATAAAACAGCGTTCAGTGTTGAAAATGGCCACTACGAGTTTCTGCGTATGCCATTTGGTCTTAAAACAGCACCAGCCACTTTTCAGAGACTTATGAACCACGTCCTGCAAGATTACATCAACAAAATATGTCTTGTCTACTTAGATGACATTATTATATTCTCTACTTCCCTTCAAGAACACATGGACAGTCTTAGGAAAATATTCGACTGCCTAAAAAAATTCAAAACTTATGGTTCAACTTGACAAATCAGAATTCCTCAAGAAAGAGACTGAGTTCTTGGGCCATATCGTTACACCAGACGGTATCAAGCCTAATCCTAGGAAAATTGAGTGCGTAATTAACTTCCCTATTCCAAAAACAATTAAACAAATAAAACAATTTTTAGGGTTAACCGGTTACTATAGGAAATCCATTAAAGATTATTCAATGATTGCCAAACCTATGACCAAATTTTTAAAGAAAGATTCAAAAATTGACATTTCGGACCCAGATTATCAAAATAGTTTCAATACACTCAAAAGATTACTAACAAGCGACCCTATATTACATTACCCCGATTTTACTAAGGAATTCACCCTAACCACGGACGCAAGCCAATACGCGCTAGGAGCCGTACTATCTCAAAATAACCATCCTATAAGCTATGCTAGTAGAACCCTCAATGAACACGAAATAAATTATAGTACCATCGAGAAGGAACTATTGGCAATTGTTTGGGCTACAAGCTATTATCGACCCTACCTATTCGGGAGAAAATTTTTGATCGAAACAGATCACAAACCTTTGACTTGGCTGTTCTCTATTAAGGAGCCAAATTCAAAACTCGTACGCTGGAGATTAAGGTTATCCGAATACGACTATAGTATAGTATATAAAAAGGGCACCAAAAATGGAAATGCAGACGCACTATCAAGAATTGAGGCACACAATTCTATACTAGTTAGTCCATCAACCACCGAGAGACCTAATTCAATTTTAACAACAGATTCCGTTATAAATGTTTTTAAAAACCAAATTATCATAAAGAAATCTACATCAGGTTCAATGAAAATTCGCAATATAAAAGTTTTTAATAATAATCGGAAAATAATTTATACAAAAGAGTTAGATAGAGAGTGCGCTATCATTCTCCTTAAAAATCATTTCAATCCACAACAGCTTAATGCAATCATTATTGAGGACGAGTTTTATGATCAACTAAACGAAGCATTTACGAGCACATTTATAAGCAACTCCAAATTCAAAATTATTAGATGCAAGAAATTAGTAGAAGACGTAGAAGATGAAGAAAAATTGGTAAAATTAATAGAAGAAGAACATAAAAGTAAAAATCATCGTGGAATCGAAGCTGTTTTCCAAGAATTAAAATTAGTTATTTACCATCCTAAACTTAAAATTAGAATCACTCAATTCATCAATAATTGCGAAGTTTGCTGCTCTGAAAAATATGAACGAAACCCGCCAAAAATTCCATTCAAAATTACCGAGACCCCAAACAAACCAAACGAAATAATTCATATTGACATATTCTATAGCCTACAAAAAACATTGTTTATGACAACAATCGACAAATTTTCGAAGTTTGCACAAGCTTTTAAAATAAACGGACGCACCTGGACAGAATTTAAAACAAAACTCATGCAATACATTAGCACATATGGCAAAATGAAAAAGATAATTGTAGATAATGAATTAGGATTTAAAGCCTTGCCATTAAATGAATTCCTCCAAAAGGAAGGCATTGATATTCATTTTGTTTCGAATAGCAACCACACTTCAAACGCTGATATTGAAAGACTTCATAATACACTGAACGAACACTTACGACTTCTTAGACATAATGAAAACGCAAAGGACGACACCGTTGAAGAAAAGATCTTGAGAATAATCGGATACTACAACAATACTATACATAGTACTACAAACAAGAAACCCATTGACTTTGTGAACGGCACCATATCAGAAAACGACTACGAAGAAATTCGGAATACAATTATAAAGGAAAAGGAAAAGGCTATAAATAAACTTAACTTGACCAGAACAGATATTCAGATCGAAGACGGACCTAATTTTATCAAAGAAATACGAGGCGGAAAAAACCATAAAAAGTACAGGAAAATAAACTCAACTAAATTAGATGACGAACACGTAGTAGACACTAAGACCAACTTAAAATACTATAAGAGACATGTACGAAAACACAAAAAATACCAAGATAAAACAAACCCGACAATAAAACTCAATACTAACATAAACTAATTTCATATTTCAGGACCAATCTTCATCATGATGAAATACATAATTATACTACTGACCCTTTTTACTTTGGCGGAGTTACAAACAATAGATATCCAAGACCTGACAAACAATAATGGCTATATCCCTTTAAAAATAGATGAAGTTGCAGTTATTGACCATTACAATAAAGTGTTTCACGTAATAAATATTACAGAATTTCAAAAGACAATAGGACTTATTCAGGAAAATCTTAATACATTGAATTCTACTTCTGCAAGCTCAAAATCAGTACTAAACACAATTAACAGAAATTTTATCTTGCTTAAAGGAAAAATTGATACTTTAATACCTCACTTTAAGGCAAAACGTGGATTATTTGACATAATCGGAAAAGGACTTAAGTATGTAGCAGGCACGATGGACAGTGACGACGAAATTGAAATAAATAACGTAATGGATAAACTATATAATAACCAACAGATTATAAACAAAAGAATTAATAATTCAACATTCATTAACAATCAAATGATGTCTCAAATACAAAACATTACCTACCACATTAATTCCCAACAACTAGTGATTAAAAATTATCTGAATACATTTAAAGATTCATTGCAAAACAAAATAGCTACCCTCCAAGATGAAGTAACATTCCTACAGCAAATTTACCAGATAGATAACGACATAACCCTCCTTAGAAACCATATAGAAGACATTTCCGAAGTTATATTCACGAGCAAACTGGGATTAATATCTAAAGACATTTTGACCAAGACTGAACTTGACCTAATAACCGATTTCAACAGCTACACCAACATCAAAACATCTGTATTGTTTCATACAAATAATATCATTATTGTACTTTATATACCAGAGTATTCTAAGAACATATTTAGTAAAATTATATTAGAACCAATCCCTAATGCACATAATAAATCATTATTCCTTAATTTTATCGAAATATTGATAGATTCAAACGAAAAAGTATACCATACACATGTAAAAGATAACCTATTGAAGAATTTAGTCGAAATCAAAGATAATTGTATAAAAAACATTGTAAAATTTGAAGAAGCAGAATGTAAAGTCAAATTATTTAACTTCCAGGAAATTAAAGAAATCGCACAAGGAATATTAGTACTCAAAAATTTTGATTCAGAGCTTAAGCATAACTGTAATCAAAAGCTCACAAAAAGAATTAAAGGAAATTTCATTGTAAAATTTGAAAATTGCGAAATCCAAATTCAAAATATAACCTATACAAATAAAAACCTAAGAGTCTTTGATAAAATTATCCTTCCAAATTTTGTAACCAAAATTAAAGAAAATATGACAATTCCAGAGATAAAATTGAACGAATTATATTTAAAACAAATCAATCAAGATAAAAATATCGGTGAAATTTTAGTTAAAACTAAGAATACAAATTATATTAGCTTGGGAACAGACATTTCAATTTTGATTTTGATATTAACTTTACTGTTAATTTACGTATACACTAAACGCTTGCGTAATTCAATAAAGGTTTCGTCGGTGCCTCAACTTAACGATGGGGGTGTTACAACATACACTTTACCAACAACATATACGTTACCCCAACCTACATTTCGCTATTCTACATAGAATTACAAGTTTCATTTACCTTTTTCTAAATTTCACAATAACTCTTTCAACCCAGACGCAACCTAATCATGTTTTCCAAATTCAAACATTTCAAAATCATATTTCAAGTAAATTTTGCACCACGAGCGTCCTCATTAATGCAACTTGCACATTTTTTCGCTTTTCGCCCTAAACAGGTGTCATTTACACCTTCCATATTATGTTGCAATAAAATTACTTTCTGTCGTTCCCATAGACTAGATAATTTTTTCCAGAATTAGTCAGTTAAGAAGAAACTCGCTCCGCGGACGGGAGTTAAAGATAGCTCGATGAATAAGTTTAATTTTAAAAGTTTAATAAAAAGTTTTTAAAGCATATTATTGAGAAGTTATAAAAGTTGAATAAAAAGTTATTAATAGTATATTATTGAAAGTTATTAAAAGTTGAATAAAGAATTAAGTGGATTCAAGAGTGTTTTGCATTTTAAAGGATTATTATTGATTGAATATTTTTTTTTACAATCCGCGTCTCGGCAAGTTTTTACTATAAATCAGAGCATACGGACAATCAAAAAAAAAACCTTAATAACCCTCTGCCTAACATAACCCAAACAACTACCTGCTTAACCCACTTTACACCTATATAAGATCATTTCTTGCCACGCATCGTTTAGAAACTGAAGATGACTCAAGCAAGTTGAAACTTTCTGTCAAGAAAAATACGTGCGACGGCTTCTCAAAAAATAGAATTACCATACGGATATCAAGTAAACAAAATAATTGACTATAAAAAACCTCGTCGTTACTGGAATTGTTTGGATGATAACGAATCCAGAAAATTTATTGCTTCAATTCATTCTAAAATATTTCCAATTTGCTGCATGTATAAAGTGGAATATATGTCCAGATATGAAAGGAAAAGTAACCAGGCTTGTTCGGTGAATGCAGTGAATATATATGAGTCAATATACATACACATACTCAAAGAAGTCTGCGCATACTTTATAACTTTTTAACTGAAAATTTTTGTTTATTACTTTCATTAAAGAATATGATAGATAAATGCATAACGATTATATTGTCGCATGTTATGGTTCGCGGCCGATAATTGTAATGTTCAGGGAAAGTGAAAACGTACTGTCTTTTAAATTAAGTTATAAGAGTTTATTTATTAAGAATGCACAATAATTAATTTCACTATTTTACAATTTGCTTTTTAATTTACTTTTCACTGTCAATCAATTTATATTCTAACTGTCTTTCAAATATATCACAAGAATCACTTCACTATATATCAATATCACCTTTCATTCGCGCTCTACTCCTATCGCCGTTTCACTATCGCAGTTTTTACTACTACTATTTCTCCCCCATTCATTCAGCTCGGCTTTATATAGGGTCACTAGTCATTGAATCTGTTTATCCTTTAATGTGCTTGTAACACTGAAATGAAATAAATTGAAGCTAGGTAACTCTAGCTGTCAATAATTCTATAGTTTCTGGAAACTAGGTCTCTCTAGTTCCAAGATACTTTTTAACTCAATTAGGACTTGCAGGTTACCTACAAGACCTCCTTTATATTTACAATGTGGCACAGCCCTTAGGTCCCTCTAAGGAAATAATGCCTCCACTGTAATGGTTATTGAAATAAAACGCGATTCTTACTTGAACCAAGAATAATCTACATTTATTTCACCCGTATCTACTTATAGTTAATTATTGCTAACTTTGCAATCATGGTATTGGCATACACATCAATCACGATACCATGAATGCTTACATTAACTCAAAAACAATATTGCCTCTATATGACAACAATAAATGAAATTAAAGACATGTTATGTTTACATGCAATAAGACACACAACATGCTTCATGCGCTCATTAATGCAACCATGGTGCCTCCATTCATATGCGGAACCATAATTGCTTACATTTGAGCTTGATCGTATTACAAACAACTCGATTGTATCTGGATATCTGTGCCGCATGAACTTGGCACGAACAACTTGCTGATATGCCAGCCTTGACCTACCGTAACGACATCAAAATACAATCGACATGAAAAATGAGGTTGTTGCAATGCAAATGAATTGAGCATTCTAGAGTTCGAACTAGCAACCCGGTAAATTGACCAAAACAATGTTTATGTTACACAATCTTATAATTGTACGTCGATATATTAGCATTACTTAGTTAATTAACATTAATCATAAACAAAATTCTAAATATTTTAGACATTCTATCCTATTCTAATGATTACTCTAAACATACTGCCGGCCTTGAAGTTAAACAACTTCAAAAGTAAAATCTTTCGCGTTGTGGGCGTTGCTGCGTTGTAGTGTAGATACTCTCCTTTTGCGACAGTAGTAAATAAACGCACACAAGATCATCACTGCGACGCATCCCGTTGACGTGCAGCTTACTGATAACGAGTGCAGGTAATGTGACGACGTACCGGGTGAGTCGATGTTTGCCTTCAGCTTTCGTATCTCTGAGCTTAGATTGGTTAATGCCTCAAAATGCTTCGTAACGTGAACTGGATTAAAGGCCATCATGGTGGTTGGATCGGCTTCTTCAATAGTAACGTTGACCTTGGGATAAAATGATTTGGCGTGAAACTCGGTGGTTACTCCTTGTATAGAGGGGAGTAAAGTAATCTCAGCGCTTCTCATACTGCAACCTGCATCCATGGCTAGCAAGCCAGAGCCCTTGAGACCTTTCTGCGTGATTCGTCCGCTACATAAAAAGTCAAAATCCTCTTCCTTTTTTAACGCAAAAATCCAATGATTAGGAGTGCGAAGCAGGATCCAAGTTCTACTGGCCACGATGAATTCCCTTGGACACAAAGGTGTAGTTCGACGTTCGGTGAAAAGATGTAGTTCACATATGCTGTTGGAGGGGTTGAATTTTATAACGGGTTGATACTGCTTGCACAACGTGTGAGATTTGGTTAGTGTTTTGCAAGCATGAAACTCAGTCTCAGTTAATAGATGAAAATTGTCTCGGTATTCATTTACCATCATGTAGGGCGCCTTGGGTACAATTCTTATGAAGTTGGTTCCGTCCATATGCGGCACTGGGATGATCCGGAACAGTTCGAATCTATTGCTGGTGATTAGTGGAATCTCAATTCCAAATATGATGTAGTCTTTGACTCTAGAGGCGTGTATATCCATGGTTCGATACAATAGCAAAGGGTCGATAGTGCCGTTGTACGATGGTAGGGTTTTCATCTCTGGTAGGTGATTTTTGATGACACAAGCTTGTTCTTGAAGTTGGCTAATCGAAATTATGAGAGGGTTGATTTTGCCATGCTGCGAGTCGGATAGTCACGCCAGTATTGCATCTTGAATATTTTGACATTCAATTAATAATGACGAGGTGAAAATAGCCATAGTGTGGAAGGTTTGGATTAATTTCTGCTCCTTTAGCTCTGCGTTGAGATTCTGTATATTGTCGAACACTGTGTGGAACGATTTATTCACAGAGTTGGCCTGATCACGTAGCTGCTGTTCATCCTTTTTAATTATGTTAATGGTGGTCTCGATTATGGAAGTTTGTAACCTAATCAGCTTCCCAAGATGATTCTCGTCGTCTTTCACTTTGGCGATGGTCTCAGACATATGTTCCTCGTAAGAGCTGTCTAGAACGCCGAACAATTTGTTTGCAATATTGCCAATAATGTCAAATGGCGATCTCTTCCTTCTTATAGGTTGAATATGACTACGTTCAGTTAATAAGATATTATTCTCTCGAATCCCATTAAGTTGGTGTATGTTTTGCTCGACAACTTGAATATGATGCTCATTATGGTGAACCACGCTGCATAATTTCTTTAATAGCTGAATTCCATCACTTGCTGCCTTGATAGTGGCCCAGTAAGACTTTAGATCGTAATACGCTAGGACATGCCAACTGTCAGACGTCAGACTTCCTTCCCCCAAGCTCTCGAAATAGACACCGGCATTATTGTTGAACTCCTCAACTTGTACCAATCCATCCGTGGGCGTAGTGGTTGAGAAGACCGGCATCATTAACAGTGTCAGAAGTATAGCTTTCAGTGGCGATGTCATGTTGGCCGACCCTTTCCGTTTCCGAGATACCGGTGACGTTTGAGAATCCTGTTGTGGCCGCATTGCATCGTCAATATTAACTTGACTGGCCTGTCCGATATTTTGCTCGTGATTTGGCTCTACTATATCTACTGGTAATAGAGCTATAGTATGTATAGCTCTGCGATAGATTCCGGACGCAGTTTTAACCCAAACTACGCGGACCTTTTTATCAGCCCCAGTAACGACTTCAACAATTCTTCCCATTGGCCATTTCAAGGGGGGAATGTTGTCTTCTTTCACCACTACCAGCATGCCTTCCTTGACATTAGGTTGCGTTGTAGTCGATTTCACCCGCTTTTGGAGCTCTGTGAGGTACTCCAGATGCCACCGATTCCAAAAATCTCTGCGGACCTGACTTACGAGGGCCCATCTTGTACGCAACGATATATTTGCATCTGTATGTGTGCTGATGCCATTCAAAACCGGTTCGCCGGTTAAAAAATGTGCTGGTGTCAAGGGAGTTAAATCATTTGGATCAGATGACAACGGTGCTAATGGTCTGGTATTTAAAATAGCCTCAACTTCACATGCAATCGTGCAAAGCTCTTCGTAAGTTGGTCCAATTGATACTAGTGCCTTGCGAAGAAGAGTTTTTGTGCTCTTTACAGCCGCCTCCCAAAGACCCCCAAAATGCGGCGACCTTGGTGGAATGAAGTGAAACTGGATTCAGCTCTCCGCGCATGTTTTTGCAATTCGCTCTGTCGACTTAGGATCTTCAAAGATATGCTCAACTTCCTTCAGCTGTCCTTCGGCCCCGACAAAGTTGCGTGCATTGTCGCAGTATATATTTTCCCAAATTCCTCGTCTAGCAATGAATCTTTTTAGGGCCCCTAAAAATCCTTCAGTAGTCAAATCTGACACAACTTCCAAATGAATTGCCTTTGTTGCGAAGCAAACGAATACAGCAGGATAAGTTTTCTCCTTGCGCTTTCCTCGGAGCTTGAAGTGTGTATAAACTGGCCCACAAAAATCAACTCCACAATTAAGAAAAGGTCTGGCCTCTCTTACACGATGCGCTGGCAAGTTGCCCATTTGCTGAGTACCGAGACGCGGCCTCAATCGTGTGCACATTACACAGTTTGACACAACTGATCGTGCCAACTCTCTACCTTTAACAATCCAATATCGTTGTCGGGCAATCGCAATCAGTGCCGAAGGTCCTGCATGAAGATTGGTTGTATGTAGATAGGTCATGAGTAACCTGGCTATAGGACTCTCGCCGGGAACCACAATTGGATGTTTCGTTTCTTCACTAATTTCCGACTGTTGAATTCTTCCTCCTACTCGCATCAGACCATGATCCAAAAACGGTGCTAGATTTTTTAATTTACTTGTAGTCACGATGCTGTTGTTCTTGGAAAGATCCTTCATATCACCCTTAAAATATTGTTGCTGTAATTCCTTGAGAATAACTCTTTCTGCCGTATTCACTTCGTCTACGCTTAAAAACAATTGTGTACGTGGTGCCCTCCGAAATAGTCGTATAGCTCTAAGTACATATGCTAACACTCGTCGCAGCTTCCCAAACGAATTCCCGTGGTTGATTGCATACATCGGGTGCTCGGTTACTGCCGTGACCGCCAGTGAAAAGCTTGTGGTTTTTTCTTCTTCTACTAAGCAAACTTCTGTCTCCACGGATCGAGGCCAGCGAGCCTTGCTTTGCTTCAGGAAATCGGGGCCCTCAAACCACAGTGCATTACCCACCAATTGCGTAGGAAACACTCCCCTCGACACAATATCCGCCGGATTCTCATGAGAGCTTACGTGCTTCCATTGTTCTGATTATGTGGTCTCTAAAATTGAACTTACACGGTTCACCACATACGTCTTTAAGGAAGAAGGTCCCTTCTTGATCCAAGCCAGCACAATTTCCGAATCGGTCCAAAGCCAAATTTCTTCAAATTTGAACTGAATTTCGCTTAATATGTGCTTCACAGTTTGACAAGCTAATTTTGCCGCACAAAGCTCAAGCCTTGGAAGTGTTACTTGCTTTACCGGTGCCACACGAGATCTCGAACACAATAACCTGACTGTCACCTTTCCTGATCCATCTCTCGACCGGATGTAAACCGCCGTGCCGTATGCTTTCTCGCTCGCGTCTGCAAAAGCGTGAAGTTGTAATGAGCTGCAGGATGGGTCACCGCGTACATGCCTTGGGATGCGGAGCGTCGTAAGTTTGCTCAACTCTTCGCGAAACTTGAACCAACTAGATTGTAAGTCAAATGGCAGCTGATCATCCCAGCCTAGTTCCAGCTTCCATAACTGCTGCATAAATATCTTCCCCTTAACCACTACAGGGTTTATTAGTCCAAGCGGATCAAAAATTTGTGAGATTTCGGAGAGAACACTCCTTTTCGTAATGACTTTATGAGTTTTGTCACTTGAGCTTACTGCAAACATGTCGGTTACTGGGTGCCACACCAAACCCAATGTCTTGATATGGTGGTCTTCAATTTCTGAAAAATTCAACTGAATCTCCAAATCTTGGTTGGGAATGTTTTCGATCAACTTGGGATGATTAGCACACCATTTCCGTAAAGGCAACCCGGCTTCCTTTAACAAATGTCGTACTTGATTCTGCATTTCTATAACTGCTGTCAGATCGTCGCCACCAGTTATGATATCATCGACATAAAAATCTCCCATCACGCTTGATGCTAAAGGATATCGTTCGGCCTCATCTTTTCCTAGCTTTTGCAGACATTTGGTGGCTAAATATGAGGCACACTTTGTACCATATGTCACGGCGCACAGCTGATAATACTTTATAGCTTCATCCGGTCGATCACGCCACATGATTAACTGCATGTTGCGGTCCTCCTCTGCTACTAAAATTTGGCGATACATCTTAACAATATCAGCTGTGAACACATAGCGCCGAATCCTGAACCGTAGCAGTATTGAAAATAAGTCATCCTGTATCTTAGGACCCTTCAAAAGTAAATCGTTGAGTGATATGTTGTTCGATGTCTTCGCCGAGGCGTCAAAAACCACCCGTAGCTTAGTTGTACTGCTAGACGGCTTTAACACGAAATGGTGTGGCAGAAAACAATGAGGTGATTTTATTTCTTCAGCGCCAACTTCTTGCATGTGTTCTAACTCGATATACTCTTGCATAAAAGTGCGATACTGCTCATAAACATGCGGATCCCTTTGTAACTTCTTTTCGATGTTGATAAAACGCTTGTAGGCAATATCCTTTGACTCTCCAATTAACCGAGGATCACTGAGCATGGGTAGACTGACAATAAAACGCCCCGTTGAGTCACGAAACGTCGTACCCTCAAAAAAATCTTCGCACTTTTGGTCAGTCGCTGACAGTGCTATTTCCTGGGGCCATTCCTCAAGCTCCCAAAACTTCTGAAGTTGATTTTGCAGGTCCAAATTCGTAATCCCGCAAAATGGTGTATTATAATCAAGCGCGGTTACCTTCCCCAACACAATCCAGCCAAGCGTTGTGTTCTGCAGCGAGGGAAGGCCATCGTTCAACTTCATCTGCCCATAACGTATTAACTCACCATAAAGCTCAGCTCCTAGCAGCATGTCCACCTTTTGAGGTTTGTTAAATTCTGGATCAGCCAATGCCACGTTTTCTGGGATTTCCCAATGCTCAGTCCTTATGAAATATTGTGGTTGCTTCGCCGCAATTTCTTTTATTACGTAGACCTCAATATTGGACGTATAATTGTTTCCAACTAGTGAAGCAATTCTGACCTGTACACGATCTGTTACCTTGGAGCGAGCATCCCCTATGCCCGAAATGGTTAGATTGACTTGCGTGTTTGCTAGGCGTAACTTCTTGCGCAACCGTTCAGTCATGAAATTTAGTTGCGAACCCGAGTCCAACAATGCTCTACAGACTGTCGCTTGGCCGTTCTGGTCAAAAACTTGTACCATGGCGGTACCTAAGAACACATATCCACTTTGAACTTCCTTTGTCTGAGCTGCTAGATTCGTGGCTGTTGACAACGTAGGTTTGATTTCATCTTCCTGGACATTTGTTACGGTCTTTGTTGATGGCTTTGCGAAGTGCAGTAACGTGTTATGCCTTTTGCGGCATACAGCATATCCTTTAGCACTGCATTTATAATAAAAATGCCCCGTCTTTAAACAGTTAATGCACAATTTCAGCTCTCTGGCTTTTGCACTTCTCTCGGCCACTTTTAATGATAAAAAGGCGTCACAACAATATATTGCATGGCTGCCATTGCACATTGCACATGCTAGTTTAAGTTCCGTATTGCTGGTGGTTAACACGGTTGGCTTACTGGCTCGCTCATTGCTCTTAACTTTTGGACCATTAAGCGTTTCGAGCGCCTGGAACCGCTTTTCAATAAATGCAAGAAAGCTTACAACGGACTGTAGCTCTCGGGGCGATGTCAACGACTGTTCGTACAAAGCATGCGTACTTGCGTCAACTTTCTTCAATAAAATGTTCATAATAATCGGGTCCCAATGCTCCTGGACCGCCACTCCAAGGTTCTGCAGGCCGTCGATACATTCTCTCGTGCTATCATGCAACTGCCGTAATGCTACCGCTGACCTATCCTCTACCATTGGCTGTGACGTTAACTTGTTGATAAGTGCATTCACTAACAGTCTTTTATTGTCAAACCGCCTTTTAAGTGTATCCCACGCAATTGCATAATTATCATTTATCAACGGCAAGTGACGAATTATTTTTTCAGCTTCTCCTACCAAGTGGGCTTTTAAGTACCACATCTTCTGCGAATCAGCAATATTCTGATTATGCACCATCTGTACATACAAATCCTTAAACTGTTGCCACTTCAGATATTCGCCGTCGAACTTTGGCAGCTCCACCTTCGGCAACTTTACAAAAGCCTGGTTCCTCGGAATATATACTTCGCTCAATGTTGAGTTTGCACCAGTATATTTTAACTCATCCCTTTTTTGCCTTAATGTGATCATTGCTGTCTGAACCTTTTGTTCGAACTCCAAAATCTTATGTAGATCATAACCAAAACGTTCAGGATCGTCGACCGCCTCTATAATCTCCGTGTTTGACTGTCGCACGGCAGCCCAATATTGATCGACGCATTCAAGTTTCAATTCATAATACTGTAGTGGTTGTGGGTTTGTGTCAATACCATTAATTATGCTATCCAAAGCCATCAATGACGTTCTTTGCCTCCTTATGGATCGTTTTAATCGCTCGTCATCTCCAACTAACTCATGCTTTTTCGCTGGGCTTTCCATCGTGGATGGCCCCTCACCAGCATCGGCCGTAGTTATATTTCCAGGGTTCGACTCCTCGTTTACGTACGCTATAAGTTCCTGGATTTCCTGCGCAGTCTTTTCATAACCCTGTTTCACTTCCTGATAATAATTGCTTGTAAAATAGGCATGGCCTGTCGCCATTGGAATCAGCGACCTAATCCTTCCGTCAGTATTATCAAAGTTTCTCCATAACTCATTCAAACTTTCGAGCCTGGCCGTCAAATTTTGAATAGTGCGTTTCTCTGGTTGCTCTTCTTTGTATTGGCCTATCAATTTTTCGATATCCTTGCCAACAGCACTTTGCGAGGCAATCAGCCTTTCAACCAATTCAGCCATATCGCACTGAATAATTTCTTCACTGACTGATTTCGAACAATGCTTTTAACCGCAAATCTGCACCCGTTCAAAAACTTTCTGGACGACTCCGTGAATCTCCTTCTGACGAAATTGTCCTTGCAACCAAACCAAATGTTCTCCTTCGATCGGGGTCACCAAATGTTTATCCTTTAATGTGCTTGTAACACTGAAATGAAATAAATTGAAGCTAGGTAACTCTAGCTGTCAATAATTCTATAGTTTCTGGAAACTAGGTCTCTCTAGTTCCAAGATACTTTTTAACTCAATTAGGACTTGCAGGTTACCTACAAGACCTCCTTTATATTTACAATGTGGCACAGCCCTTAGGTCCCTCTAAGGAAATAATGCCTCCACTGTAATGGTTATTGAAATAAAACGCGATTCTTACTTGAACCAAGAATAATCTACATTTATTTCACCCGTATCGACTTATAGTTAATTATTGCTAACTTTGCAATCATGGTATTGGCATACACATCAATCACGATACCATGAATGCTTACATTAACCCAAAAACAATATTGCCTCTATATGACAACAATAAATGAAATTAAGGTCATGTTATGTTTACATGCAATAAGACACACAACATGCTTCATGCGCTCATTAATGCAACCATGGTGCCTCCATTCATATGCGGAACCATAATTGCTTACATTTGAGCTTGATCGTATTACAAACAACTCGATTGTATCTGGATATCTGTGCCGCATGAACTTGGCACGAACAACTTGCTGATATGCCAGCCTTGACCTACCGTAACGACATCAAAATACAATCGACATGAAAAATGAGGTTGTTGCAATGCAAATGAATTGAGCATTCTAGAGCTCGAACTAGCAACCCGGCAAATTGACCAAAACAATGTTTATGTTACACAATCTTATAATTGTACGTCGATATATTAGCATTACTTAGTTAATTAACATTAATCATAAACAAAATTCTAAATATTTTAGACATTCTATCCTATTCTAATGATTACTCTAAACAGAATCCATTTCTCGTATATTGGTGAACGTTCTGAACGAGAACTACCTGGAATCTTCGAGGAATTCTGAATACCCGCAGTGATTTCACTTTCAGATATTGATGATGGATCATTCTTGCGCTTTCGAGTAGATTTGTTTACTTTTCAATCAATATTGGTCATGAGGTTATTGAAATTTGCGACAGTAGCTCGCAGAATTGTTTGGACATGTAAAAATATTATATTTATATATATATATATATATATATATATATATATATATATATATATATATATATATATATATATATATATATATATATATATATTTATATACTGGATAGTCTAAAAAGTACTGAGCCTTTTTGGTCACTAGATGGTGTTCCATGTCAGAGACCGGGCAATACTAATCAGATTGAGTCAAACTGACATGCGTATAAAGGTGACATTCCAGTCTACAATTTTCATATGGTTAGTTTTGTATTTCGTCATTCGTGTGAAAAGTTATATTCATTTAAACCTGATATTATCTTATATTTTACAATATCACTACGATCAAGGTGAGAATGCATCGCAAGCTCGTGAAAAAATGTGTGGTTTCTATGGTCAAGATACTATATCAAAAGCCACAGCCAAGAGATGGTTCGCTGGCCATTATTCCATCTGTGTAGAACTTCTGTGGTTTATCGGCGAAAAACTTGGCCAAGTGATTTTCACAGTCAGTTATTGAAGTGAATTTCTTTTCATTAAGGTAGTTTTCCAGAGACCGAAACAAATGGTAGTCTGATAGTGCAAGGTCTGGACTATACAGTGGATGCATCAAAACTTCCCAGCCAAGCTATGTCAATTTTTGCCGGGTCAGCAAAGATATGTGTGGTCTGGCATTGTCACGATGGAATACAACGCCCTTTCTATTGATCAATTCTGCCCGGTGTTTCTGAATTGCTTGTTTCAACCTGGTTAATTGCTCACAGTACCGAGCCAAATTGAGTATTTGGCCAGGTTATAGAACCTCATGATAACAATTCCCTTCAAATACCACCATACATGCAGCATAACCTTTTTAAGTGTCACTCTGGCTTTGAAGTCGTTTGTGATGATTTACCTTTTCTTGACCATGATCTTTTTCGAACAATATTTTCGTATCTTACCCATTTTTTATCGCGCGTAATGATTTGCTTCAAAAATCGCTCGATTTTGTTGCATTCTATTAGCATTTCGCAAATGGAAATTCGGCCGATCAAATGTGTGTGTGTTAATTCATGCGGCACCCAAACGTCGAGCTTCTTTGTGTATCCTGCCTTACGCAAATGGTTCAAAACTGTTTGATGATGGATATTCAGTTCCTTGGCAATGTCAAGGCTGCTTATGTGTGGGTCTTCTTAAAGTTTTTGTAAGATTTCATAGACTTTTTCAGTGACTGGTCGACCTGAGTGAGGTGCATCTTTGACATCAAAATTTCCAGAGAAAAAGCGAGCGAACCATCTGTGGCTTTTGATAAAGTATCTTGACCGTAGACACCACAAATTTTTTCACGAGCCTGCGATGCATTCTAACCACGATCGTAGTGATATTGTAAAATATAACGAATTTTTTTCAGAAATTTCACTCATATAAAATGAATACAACTTACGAATGACAAAATACAAAACTACCCATATGAAAATTGAAGACTGGAGTGTCACCTTTCAAACGACAATCTGATTAGTATTGCCGCATATATGACAAATATATATATATATATACTGGATACTTTTTAGTCTATCCAGTATATATATATATATATATATATATATATATATATATATATATATATATATATATATGTTACAAAAGGAAGGCACAAACTTAATCAACCTATCGGAAGATGTTATAACTCTTGCCAATGGAGTCATACGTGAATCATTCATTCAACTATATCAGCATCTGAAAGCTCTCCATACACAGCAATGTCATCATCGACCGTAACAAGCTCTTCAAATTCTACTCCGTGAACGTTGAAAGAATCAGTAAGCTTTTCTGACGGAATAATGACTGTTTCCTCGGCGGGTTGGCTACTGTTGGCTTCTAACTCGATCTCTTCAGATGCACGAAACCCAATTGTTTTAGAGCAATTTTCAAAAGTTTTTTTCTGTCGCGTTGTTCCAGGCTTTAGCAATCATTAATTTTATTGAATTTCAATGGAATGTTTTCTTCTAAGTTGTTCAGGTACAGTCAAATAATTTAATTTAAAATGTTTGATGATACCTTGATCGGGTGGTTGTAGTTTGGAAGTGGTGTTAGGATTTATATTGGTAAGTTTGGGTATGTCAACGTGAGCCGTGCAATTATCAATGAAAACGAGAATCTTCCTCTTTTTCTTTTTAAGTTGTCTATCCTGACTTTCTTACCAAACTCGAAAGGTATCTCCATCCATCCACGATCTTTTGGTTCCCTTGTAACCTGGTGGGCAACTGGTTATGTTTTTGAAGCACGTATGTTTTTTAGCTTTGCCGATAACAAGGGGTTTTAGTTTGCCTGTACCCTTACTGTTTGCACAAAGCAACACTGTGATGCGTTCTTTGCTATATTTATCATCGTTACAGGAAACTCCTTTAAACGTTAAAGTTTTATCCGGTGAACATTTATAGAATATTCCAGTTTCATTTGCGTTGCACACATCGTCTGGATTGTACCCGGTGATTTGATTTTTAATCTGACTTTTCCACACATTGCAAACAGATTTGTCGACACTAGCACTTTCGTCGCAATTTCGTTAAACAGAATTTAATTTCTATTTTAAATTATGTAACCAACCGTTACTAGCACACAAATGGTCATATTCCAAAGTTTTGTATACTCCTGAGGTTTTTCGTGTAGTATAGGACCGCTCACAGGCAGATTTTTGTCGGGACATTGTTCAAACCATTTTAAAACACGTTGCATCCTCTGCATACTTATTTTTATTTGTCATTTGTTTACTTGATGGAATATTTAATTAATTAGCAATATCAATTTTCTTTTTTGTAGGGTTGTCTTCAACACATTTAATCACTTTTCGTTTAAATTCAACTGTCATTTGTGTAAGATTACGTCAAAATATTTTTCGTCGGAAAAATACCATAATATTTTGGGCGCCTCAGGGTGTTTGATTTTGTTTAAAAGACGTTTTGATCGGAGAACTCTCTGTTCCCGTGTTCGTCCCGATATGAACTGTCCTCTGCGCATCACGTAAGACTTATACCGAAGGTCTTCGTGGACAACTCTACGAATAAGGCGCTCAGAAACATGAAACTCACTCGCAAGGACCCTCATTGATTTTGAAGGGTCCTCGTCTATGATCGCTTGCACCTGCTTTAAAAATTCTGCAGATCGGACAGTGTCAGAATGTTGTTCGTGCTTTTTGCGTTTTGCAACTGATTCTGTATCGCCTCCTGATGCTTCCAATTCACGGCGAACCTTATGCACGAATGAACGGGCGCAATTAAGAAGATTAGAGATCTCTAAATCTGTATGGTTCGCACATATAGCGACGATGACAGCATGTCTCTTCATTTCTTGAGTGATGTTGTAGTCCGCGATTTCTTACCTGAAAAGGAAAAAACATGAAAAAAAATTCGCGTAGGTATAGTCACATTTATGCATGTCCTCAAATACCGTACGCACCATGTATATATATATATATATATAGATATATATATATATATATATATATATATATATATATATATATATATATATATATATATATATATATATATATATACCCCTTATACCGATGGGTTAAGTTTGCCCGGAGGCACACGGAAGAATCGACGACGTGAGAACTCATGAGCGTTGTGCGACGATGAAAGAGTGATGGAGAGAGTGGTAGGGAATGGAGGTATTTAAAAAAAATATATATATATGAGTGTATATATATATATATATATATATATATATATATATATATATATATATATACATATATATATATATATATATATATATATATATATATACAGTTAGACAAAAAAGTCTCCGTACGGTGTTATTTTTCTGTATAAGTAAGAATACCGTTCAGATATATCAATATTTTTTTATTTTAGTAATTAATATGTTTTCTATAAACTTATAATTACAAGATACAACAACAAAAATAAAAACTTATCCATTCGTTTCGATATAGTATCTCAAACTGGTAAATTTATCAACATTTGACATCAAAGAATTCTCCGTACGATATTACATCTTAATAAAATTATAAGAAAAAAGAATTTTGTAAAAAAATTTTTTTGTACTTAGTAGGATTCCCCTTAGCTTTGATGACTGCTGTCAATCGTCTGGGCATCGAAGAGACTGGTTTTGATGTTATTTCGGATCCTATAGAGTTCCATTCTTCCTGGAGTTTAGCTTCAAGCTGTTGCCTGTTTTTTATTGCGTGTTTGTGTACTCTACGCTCCAATTCATTCCATAAATGTTCTACTGAGTTTAAGTCGGGTGATTGTGGTGGACTTTGTAGTTGCTTGGGTACATTACATACTAGCCATTCCTTAACAATCATTGATGTATGCTTAGGATCGTTGTCTTGTTGGAAAATGAAATCACTTTCCATGCCTTAATCTCATATGCTTTCGCGCAAACTCGTTCTAAACAGGTTCAGGTCATCCCACCGGTCCATTGTGCTCTCAATGAAGTGCAATTTTCTAACTCCTGAAGCTGCCATACACCCCCAAACCATTACATTACCACCGCCATGCTTGACTGTTTGAATTAGATTTTTGCAATTGAATTTCTCATTTGCTTTGCCCCAAACTTTCCCCTTGCCATCTGATACAAATATGTTGAATTTACTCTCGTCAGAAAATACAACTCGATTCCAGAAATTAGCGTCCTTATTTTGGTGCATTTTCGCAAAGTCTAATCTCTTCTTGCGATTAAGTTTTGAGACCAATGGCTTTCGCCTTGGCTTCTGACCATGGAAATTACTTTCCCGGAGAACATTTCTGATGGTTTCATCACTTACCGTTAAATTAAAGTCTTTTCTGACCTCGCCTGCTATTTTACATGCGCTGGTTCTAGGATTTTCTTATATTTTTCTTACTATTGATTGCCGCGCTATATTGCTTAAACCTTTTGGCCGTCCCGAACGGGGCTTACTTTTGAACGAGCCGGTTTCTTCATATTGCTTAATAACATATTGGACCCTTGACTTAGGTCTATCAATTACTTTCAAAATTTTACCCATCGACTTGCCTTCGCAATAAAGCTTTATGATCAATTTCCTCGTATCTACACAAATTTCTTTACTCATGGCGGAATATTAGATTTTCTAAAGTTGATACAAATCTGCACGCGGCTGAAACTATAATAGCTGTACTCCAGGAAAAATTGTGAACTCTTGTTTGTGCAAAGCATTGTTTAAAAAAATTCGTACGGAGACTTTTTTGATATAAAATTTTGTAAAATTCACTAAATTGAGTTACTATATATTGAAAAATGGATAAATTCCTGCATTTATCCCTGAACTTTGTTACAAAAGAGCTGTAGAAAACATTGCAATCATTAAAGTAAAAAAATATTGAATTACATGAGAGATGTTTATAAAAATCAAGAAAAAGTAGCGTCGTACAGAGACTTTTTGGTCTAACTATATATATATATATATATATATATATATATATATATATATATATATATATATATATATATATATATATATATATATATATATATATATATATATATAAATAAATATATATATATATATACATATATATATATATATATATATATATATATATATTCTTTCTTCATTCTTCATTATCTCGGTTTTTTTGCGCCATTTAAAAAATCTCCAAATAAATGTTCCTCCAACTTTTCCAGAAAAACGCAAATATTGTAAATTTAATGCTAAACAAATATATATTTCGGAGGTAAGAGTTCCTCCTTCTTCAGTGTTTTTTGTTATAACAAAAAACACATATATATATATATATATATATATATATATATATATATATATATATATATATATATATATATATACATATATATATATATATGCACATACATTAGAACTTCGATACTACGACCCTCAATAGCAACGCTACCTTGATAATAAGTTCATTTGTATTGGCCCGATGTAATATCATAGCACTCCATGTTGTATATACCTATATAACACGACTGTTATTTAAACGAAAACCTCGATAACAATTTTTTCATAACTTCGGGTTCAAGCTCCAATAACTTTTATAACACGCTATTCTAAATTAACAAGACAAGTCCAGTCTCAGTAACACGCGAGGTTATGTAAATAAACATTGATACCATGACTTCTAACTAAATCCATATCCATCACGGGTTACTCAGATTTAACTTGAAGTTTACGTGAAGTTTGTTTATAGTGTTGCGGTGTAGTGCGTTATGCTGTTCGTAGAATCACAAAAAGAAGAACTTAAGATGTCTCAAAAACGTAATTTTCATAGACGTATCCACTGGAGACGGCGAGCTTTCATTTCCCATATAAAATATTGAAGTCTCTTAATACATGCTCAATACGAACAAACATTTCATGTACGTATACTTCAATTTTCGAAAGCTTTGGACTTTCACGAATGAGCTTATGTATGATTGTCCAAATGCTATCATTGTTCGAAATTAATTTCGAAATAGCTAAAAAAGTTCATTATTTTTAGTTTTCTCTTTAATGATCATAGAACATTTACAATTATAAACAATGCCTCCAAATATTGTTCAACAAACTTCTTTCTTTTCCATAAAATGTACTAACGAACTACAAAGTGGGCCACATTTAAATCGTTTTCAATTTAAATCAACAATTGTGACACCCCTGATTCCGGAAATAAAGTTTCAGCTGATGGAAAACAGTCAGTTGACAATTCTTGCGAAAATTCCATCAAAGATCGTAATTTTTTAAATTTTCAAAGAAAACGCTTGTTTCGGGTGAATTGTATAAGTGATTTCGAAAATAAAATGTTCAATGTGTGAACGTGAGTAAAAATGTCAAAGCATCATCGAGTATTTTTCATTATTTAGGTAAGTAAAGTGCAGTCAAGGAAACAATTATGTGTCCGGGTATAATTTACGTGATGTTTTCTGTGTCCGTCCAGGTTTTCGGTGCGTTTCGTGAATGAAAACATAATTTCGAATGTTGTGTGAATCGTTCCTGCTATAAACGGTACATGAGAGACGCGAATTTGAAGATTTTCTCGGTTGAAACAGATTTGACGCCGGTCATAGAATTCGGATAACATGCAAATGAAACTCGCTTGCATTGTAAGTATTTACGCGCTTTTTTTTCTGATTTTTATTCCTACGGATTTTAATGAGTCTACGTTATCCTTAAATCTTCGTGTTGAAGTAATTAATTGTGTTTTTAAGTAAAAGTTCATAATTATCCAAGTGCAAATTGCATGTGAAATGGATGTTGAGTGCTCCGTCCATAATAGTGTTAAGATTAAATTGTTGAAAATAATTCGTTTTGTTGTTGCGAAGGTGCTTGTAAAAGTTTCATGTATCGGAGTAAACGTTTTAATTGAAAAACTTTGAAGGTTTTCTAAAATACGAGATTTCGTATCAGTGCAGTGCACCTACAATATGGGAGCTGTTTTATTAATTTCGAAAACTATATGTTATATATATATATATATATATATATATATATATATATATATATATATATATATATGTATATATACATATATATATATATATATATATAAACATATATATATATATATATATATATATATATATATATATATATATATATATATATATATATCTACGTATGTATAAATATATACATATATATGTATATATATATATATATATAGAAACATATATACATATATGTATATATATATATATATATATATATATATATATATATATATATATATATATATATGATATAACGAAAATCGTGACTATGCTAGAGGTCACAATTTCGCTCCGATTTTCACAAAATTTTTAGGAAAGGCGTATTGCGTTAATATCTCAGTTAAGTTGTTTAACCAGCTAAATCGGTCGAGGGAAAACAAAATGGCGGCCATTTTAGACAAACATTCGTGATTTCATTTCTGACCAAATCATGGCTCCTATTTGGATGAAATTTGGTACAGAGGTTTTTTGAAGTATGCGATGAATTTCACAATAAAAAAATCAAAGTCGAACCGTTTGAAACAAAATGGTGGCCGTTCAGACGTCGAAAAGCATTGGATGTTGTTGTTGTGACCAAACTTTTCAACCTATGTTTATGAAATTCAGTTCTTTGGTAAAGACTGTAAATGTCTAAAGTATTATGGAAAAAAACTAGAGATCAGGTTACCGAAAGCAAAATGGCGGCTAGTTGAAGCTTGAAATTTCAAAGGCTTTTGAAAGAGCCAATTTTGATTCGATGTGAATGAAATTTATTTTCAAGATAGAAACCACATGCTCAAGTTTCAAAATGACGGCGATTCAAATATGCGATTTTTCCAGATTTTTGTGGCCCTCTAGTGGCCAAATTTTCCAATGGATTTTAATGAAACTTGAGATTGTGGATAACTGTACTAAGTCCTTGTACTAAGCAAAAAATTATCAAAATCGGGTAAAAAATAAAGAAGTCGAAAATTATTATATTATATATATTTTTCGCTGCCGTTTTCATTAAAAATTTAATACTTTTGCCCTGTCTAGAGGAAACTGATTTGAATGATATTGGGCAAATTGACTGATGAGACTCTAAGATCGAAATATTTTTCAAAATCCAAAAACAAATGCATGCATTCAAAATGATGGCCCCCTAAAATCAGAAGGTAAGCGCAATTCGCTATTTTAGTAGCAACTGAAGGAATGAATGTTTATCATGGAAACATTTTTAATGGCGTAACTTGTAAGTATTTATACAACAGACCATTTGAGGGGATTGTAAAATATTTTTACAATGCCCTATTAAAATCGTGATCTGTCTTTTCGTCCGCCTGTCCATCCATCCGTGCGTCACAGCAAGTTTTCTCGCAAACCACACAAGCTAGAATGATGAAATTTTCTAAGTAGGTCAAAAGTGGTACCCTCGCAAGCGTTTGCAAGATAATTCCACCAGAATAATAATATCAGCACATATGAAAACTTTATGGCTTTCTTTTTGTAGTAAACAATTAATTTTCAAACGCTGCACTCTCATAGAGTTTATCGCCAAGAGTATGATATACCTTTTAATATGATGAATGAAATTTCGACCCCAATTTCGAAATTTGCTTCCAGCCTATGCGAGTTATCACAATAGCAAAGGCAAAAGCTCGTGGCTTCATGAATTTGATCTTTCGCCGTCTCCTGTATGTACCTCTATGGTAATCTTACATAAATGACAGTTGAATTTAAACGAAAAGTGATTAAATGTGTTGAAGACAACCCTACAAAAAAGAAAATTGATATTGCTAATTAATTAAATATTCCATCAACTAAACAAATGACAAATAAAAATAAGTATGCAGAGGATGCAACGTGTTTTAAAATGGTTTGAACAATGTCCCGACAAAAATCTGCCTGTGAGCGGTCCTATACTACAGAAAATACCTCAGGAGTATACAAAACTTTGGAATATGACCAATTTTGTGCTAGTAACGGTTGGCTACATAATTTAAAGAAAGAAATTAAATTGTGTTTAACAAAATTGCGACGAAAGTGCTAGTGTCGACAAATCTGTTTGCACTGTGTGGAAAAGTCAGATTATAAATCAAATCACTGGATACAATCCAGACGATGTGTACAACGCAAATGAAACTGGAATATTCTATAAATGTTCACCGGATAAAACTTTAACGTTTAAAGGAGTTCCCTGTCACGATGATAAATATAGCAAAAAACGCATCACAGTGTTGCTTTGTGCAAACAGTAAGGGTACAGGCAAACTAAAACCCCTTGTTATCGGCAAAGCTAAAAAACATACGTGCTTCAAAAACATAACCAGTTCCAGATCGTGGTTGGATGGAGATACCTTTGGAGTTTGGTAAAAAAGTCAGGATAGACAACTTAAAAAGAAGAAGAGGAAGATTCTCGTTTTCATTGATAACTGCACGGCTCACGTTGACATACCCAAACTTACCAATATAAATGTGAAGTTCCTTCCTCCTAACACCACTTCCAAACTACAACCACCCGATCAAGGTATCATCAAACGTCTTAAATTAAATTATTTGACTTTACCTGAACAACTTAAAAGAAAACATTCCATTGAAATTCAATATAATTAATGATTGCTAAAGCCTGGAACAACGCGACAGAAAAAAACTTTTGAAAATTGCTCTAAAACAATTGGGTTTCATGCATCTGAAGAAATTGAGTTGGAAGCCAAATGTAGCCAACCCGCCGAGGAAACAGTCATTATTCCGTCAGAAAAGCTTACTGATTCTTTCAACGTTCACGGAGTAGAATTTGAAGAGCTTGTAACGGTCAATGATGACATTGCTGTATATGGAGAGCTTTCAGATGCTGATATAGTTGAATGAATGATTCACGTATGACTCCATTGGCAAGAGTTATAACATCTTCCGATAGGTTGATTAAGTTTGTGCCTTCGTTTTGTAACATATATATATATATATATATATATATATATATATATATATATATATATATATATATATATATATATATATATATATATATATATATATATATATATATTTATATATATGTATGTATATATATATATATATATATATATATATATATATATATATATATATATATATATACTTAGTCCTGCCATAAGTTCTGTCACATGTATGTGTGCAATTTTTGTATAAATGAAAAGAGTTTTTGACAAAGGAGAATATATTTTATTTTGGCATACTAATGGAAGTAAAATAAGCAACGAATTATTCAAAGTGGCCGCCTTTAGCCTTTACACAGTTCTTTAATCTGTTGGGCCAGTCATCGATAGCAGCACGCACTGTTTCTAGCGGAAAATTAGCTACTGCTTCTGTCAAAGATCGCTTAAGGCTCTCGATATTTGGGTGTCGTCTCGCGCACACCATGGACTCTAACTCCGCCCACAGTTTGTAGTCCAGGGGATTCAAATCTGGGCTCCCAGAAGGCCATTCCGTAGCGCTTATAAACTCTGAAATATTGGTTTCCAATCATGCTTGTGTGGTTCGAGCTTTGTGGGCTGGCCCAGAATCTTGCTGGAAAACCCAATGTCGGTTGTTGAATAGCGTAGAGCTCAGCGACTTCACACATCCCTCCAGGATGTCCGTTTGATAATTTTTCGCTGCAGTTTTTACGCCTTTATCGCAAAAATGAAGCTCGGTGACCCCTTCGTAGCTGACACCCCACCATACCATGACTGATGCTGGATGCTGTCCTCGCTGTACCCTAGTGGCAACTTCTCGGGCTTCTCTGGAGCTGTGGGCATACACCTTATCATTTTGGCGGTTGAAATGTTCCTCCACCGTAAAAATTTTTTCATCGGTAAATAAAATTTCTCGATGTTTGTTGTTGCCGTACCGCCGAAGGAGCTCTTTCGATCTGGTGCTCCTAATTTGCTTCAACTGCTCAGACAGCAAATGTCCCGCTGACCGTCGAAAGGCACCCATCCCGCGGTCCGATTTTATGATGCCAGACATACTTCGGGTGGAGATGTTCATCTCTCGAGCCATGATTCGTTGTTTACGAAGCGGATTACGACGAATTCGACTCTCGACCACTCTGATGGCAGCAGAAGAACGTACATCACGCGGAAGTCCAGAACGAGGTCGATCTTCAATAGTCTGGATCTCGTTATATCTCTGGATCGCACGATACACAAATCTTTGCGTTATTTTTAACGGGCACAACAACTTGAAAACTTCATTCGCGGATTTTCCCCACTTATGTAGTGCAATCACTGCAATTCGGTTTTCATTTACACCCCATTCCATCTTCACACATTAACGAACAAACTTTAAATGACCATCAACTGTCAACAACATTATGACGTTTATAAAACTGGCGGATATTGAAATGTCACTCACAAAATAAAGGTGTTACCAATGTGAGAAATTATGTGACAGAACTTATGGCAGGACGATGTATATAGATATATATATATATATATATATATATATATATATATATATACATATATATATATATATATATATAAATATATTTACATATATATATATATATATATATATATATAGATATATATATATATATATATATATATATATATATATATGTATATATATATATATACACACATATATATATATATATATATATATATATATATATATATATATATATATATATATGCATTTATATATACACATATATATACATATACCTATATATATATACACATATATATACATATACAAATAAATATATATATATATATATATATATATATATATATATATATATATATATATATATATATATATATATATATATATATATATATATATATATATATATATACTGGATAGACTAAAAAGTACTCAGCCTTTTTTTATCACTAGATGGTATTCGTTGTCATATATGGGGCAATACTAATCAGATTGGCGTGTGAAAGGTGACACTCCAGTCTTCAATTTTCATATGGGTAGTTTTGTATTTTGTCATTCGTAAGTTGTATTAATTTTATATGAGTGAAATTTCTGAAAAAAATTCGTTATATTTTACAATATCACTACGATCGTGGTTAGAATGCATCGCAGGCTCGTGAAAAAATTTGTGGTGTCTACGGTCAAGATACTTTATCAAAAGCCACAGATGATTCGCTCGCTTTTTTTCTGGAAATTTTGATGTCAAAGATGCACCTCGCTCAGGTCGACCAGTCACTGAAAAAGTCTATGAAATCTTACAAAAACTTTAAGAAGACCCACACATAAGCAGCCTTGACATTGCCAAGGAACTGAATATCCATCATCAAACAGTTTTGAACCATTTGCGTAAGGCAGGATACACAAAGAAGCTCGACGTTTGGGTGCCGCATGAATTAACACACACACATTTGATCGGCCGAATTTCCATTTGCGAAATGCTAATAGAACGCAACAAAATCGAGCGATTTTTGAAGCAAATCATTACGCGCGATAAAAAATGGGTAAGATACGAAAATATTGTTCGAAAAAGATCATGGTCAAGAAAAGGTAAATCATCACAAACGACTTCAAAGCCAGAGTGACACTTAAAAAGGTTATGCTGCATGTATGGTGGTATTTGAAGGGAATTGTTATCATGAGGTTCTATAACCTGGCCAAATACTCAATTTGGCTCGGTACTGTGAGCAATTAACCAGGTTGAAACAAGCAATTCAGAAACACCGGGCAGAATTGATCAATAGAAAGGGCGTTGTATTCCATCGTGACAATGCCAGACCACACATATCTTTGCTGACCCGGCAAAAATTGACAGAGCTTGGCTGGGAAGTTTTGATGCATCCACTGTATAGTCCAGACCTTGCACCATCAGACTACCATTTGTTTCGGTCTCTGGAAAACTACCTTAATGAAAAGAAAGAAATTCACTTCAATAACTGACTGTGAAAATCACTTGGCCAAGTTTTTCGCCGATAAACCACAGAAGTTCTACACAGATGGAATAACGGCCAGTGAACCATCTCTTGGCTGTGGCTTTTGATATAGTATCTTGACCATAGAAACCACACATTATTTCACGAGCCTGCGATGCATTCTCACCTTGATCGTAGTGATATTGTAAAATATAAGATAATATCATTTTTAAATGAATATAACTCTTCACACGAATGACGAAATACAAAACTAACCATATGAAAATTGTAGACTGGAATGTCACCTTTATACGCATGTCAGTTTGACTCAATCTGATTAGTATTGCCCGGTCTCTGACAAGGAACACTATCTAGTGACCAAAAAGGCTCAGTACTTTTTAGACTATCCAGTATATAAATATATATATATATATATATATATATATATATATATATATATATATATATATATATATACATATATATATATATATATATATATAAAAATATAATATTTTTACATGTCCAAACAATTCTGCGAGCTACTGTCGCAATCGTTGTCGGTACATCAGTGCCGGTACCTACTACCACATTTATCTTAGGAATTTTGACGCTGGGATCCTCCATCAATACTTCGAGATTCCGCCATTTCAATACCCATTTATCCAGATTCAACGTGATTCCATGTGGTCGCAGAAAATCCATTCCGACAATGCAGTCATCCATAATGTTCGCGAGCAGAAAATTATGTCAGAACGCAAGGTCTCCCTACTGTATCTGGAGGTCGACCTCTCCATGGACAGGTGCAGTTTCTCCTGTGGCTGTCCGTAGTGAGAAAATCCTGCCCTTGTGACGTAGTTGTTGCCTCACTAGGTCTGGTCGGATAATCGATCGGGTTGCACCAGTGTGGTTGTTATGGTGCAATGTTCTCCATCAACTTGACCCGGAAGGCATAAGTCTGCTTCTCCCCGATCTAGTCTTGACACGGTGATGGTGGTGCTGGGGACGTCGATCCTCCTAGCCAACGTACGCTCGACGAAGTTGGCCCCTTTGGTTTGATGGGGTTCCATTCTAGACTCCTGAGTCGGTCTGGATCTCCACCACCCTGAACAATAGCTCGGTTTTCTTCGCTTCTTGTAGTATCTTTGCAGGTGCCCCTTCTCTCCGCGATTACAGCATCTAGGCGCACCATTTACATGCGGCTCTCGTTCAATTTCCACGCGCTCACACCTGCAGTCGTCTGTCACTACCTCGCGAACCCATATTCATATTTTTCGCTGCCTCAACGTTCAGACTATAAGTCAATGCGTCCTTAACAGTTTTCTTTTGGGCTAAACGCACGGCTTTTTGCAATTCCTGGTCTTTTGATGTGCTGATGAATGCTTCTATTGCTGCGTCATCTCAATGTTCCGGGTCGTAAATTGGGTAAGCCAAAAGTGCCAGTCGCGAGTTATAGGTATTCGTTTATAGTTTGATAAAAAAAAGACAAATTTAACAATTCGAACTTAATTTCATTCCAACTTAACTCGTTTACAATTAAAATTGAACTAACTTAGAATTTACGAAAAGTGAACTGTTGTTGGATAAAAATGCAAATCTAACTACACGTGCCGGAAGGGCTACCTGAGTTGCTAGTCAGCGTCTTCTGCGATCATGTATCGTCTGGTATTCCAGGTGTCATCCGAGGTCTTCAAGGTGAATACGCTAGAATGTGCTATTACGTGAATTGTGTGTGGGAACCGTCCGTAACTCCTCCGCCCTTGGTTTGAAGCATCGGCCATAAGAACTTTATACTATTTGGCTCGTTGGTAGGTAAAATGTTTTCATGAACTATGAATGATTTTGATCGTTGATGCAATAATAGCCAAAGGATGACGATAGTGATGATGACTGCACCAATCGTTGCCAGCATCATTTCAAGTAAGTATTGTTCACCGAAATAGCTTCCTTGGATTCCAGCAGCGGTATTCCTCGAAAACTGGTAGTTTCCTAGACTTTCGAATTTTATAGGGTGTGCATCATTGGATGTGAAGTTAATTTCGTTGAATATTGTGGGGTATATATTTATTTCATCCCAATAGGTAAGCTTTTGAGTGTTATATGTAATCTCATTTACTGTGATTTGGCAGTCTTTGAATCGGATGAGGATTGTTCCTTTTATTTTGATCCTGTTTGGGCCGCATGTTGTGTTGATGTACGTTTCGGGAACATTGAAAAAGATGAGATGGTTTGGTTCTGGTTGGAAGATCTCCATATCTTTAGCACGGTCATGAAGCTCACAATGGGCTGGTTCATTCCTTATTATCTTTGCAGTGCATTTAAAATTTTGTACTGGCTTCCAGTGTTCGTTTCGTAGGTAGTAGAACGTTTTTTCGATGCTGTGGCACTCTTCGTCAAGATTTTGAATGTGGTGGGAACTCATGATAAGGTAAGGTTTGGTCTGTATTGTTTTGGTTTTTTGGATTGGTAGGGCAATGATATGGAAAAGGGAATAGGATTCTTCTGACATTATAGGAACTTTAATGTTAAAAATGATATTGGTACCGTTAGAGTAAGCTTGAAGACTTAACGACTCGTAAATCTGTTCAGTTGAAGAAATGTTTATATTTTGTCTATCTAGTATGCGATATAATTCGGTAAGTTCTCGTGGATTCAATATCATCTTCGAGATAACGTTTAATTTTGCTAAAAGGATAGCTTCAGAAATTCCAGTTAAATGATCATTCAATAAGTCAGTATTATAATTTATTTAGTTTAGGTACTGGGCGTATTTTAGGGTTTTATATTCATTTTTGATTTGCTTTTCGAATTAGTATTTATGTGGTTGAGGTAGCTTGTTATAACTTTTTGTGGTTGATTTATATGGTTTGTTATATTCTCGAATCTTTCCATCATTTGCCCGTTTAATTTAGATTGTTGGGTTAACTCTGTGTTAAGTTTATTTTCATTATTCATAATTTTATTTATTTCTTTATTGATTTCGACAGCATCATTTGCATCTAGGTTGCCAGTTATACCTTTTATTATTGTCCCTAAACCATTTATGAGGCCTCTTTTCATGCGTTTTTGAGGCATTAGCGAGGACTGTTTGTTGCTTACTTCCGTGAGTTTGTTTTTTGTTACCTCTACAGAATCGGTCAATTCAGAGTTGTTTTCAAAGGTTCAAAGTGTATCAGATATTTTGTTTATATTGTTTTCATATTTATCCAGTTGTATTATGTGTATGAGATTACTATGGGATGTTACTAATCTCGCGTTCCCTAGTTTAATCGGCAATAGTCCAGTGTTAGCTGATAAGTCTTGGATGCTCATCTTCTGTCCGAATATTAGCATTGCTTGCCTGAAATTTACGTTTTTTCTTAATTTTTGATTTATGTATTTTTTGGTTTCTGTTAGTAATAAGAGTTACATGGTTATCTTCTTTTACTTTATGTTTTGTAAATCTACGACTGAGCTTATTTCTCCTGCATTCTTTCCTAAATACTATTGAACCTTCATTTTGAGCTTCGGGAGGGTCTCTTGTTTCGTTCAATTTCTTTAATCTTTTTTCTGTTTGCTCTTCTAATCTAGCCTTAATTTCAGCTTGTAGTTTAGTTTGGAATTCCTTTAATTGTTGTAAATATTCATGCTTACTACTAGATTGTAAGCCATTATTAAATTTATAGATCCTACCGACTGCGCCAGTTATAGGTATTCGGTTATAGTTTGATAAAAAAAAGACAAATTTAACAATTCGAATTTAATTTTATTCTGACTTAACTCGTTTACAATTAAAATTGAACTAACTTAGAATTTACGAAAAGTGAACTATTGTTGGATAAAAATGCAAATCTAACTACACGTGCCGGAAGGGCTACCTGAGTTGCTAGTCAGCGTCTTCTGCGATCATGTATCGTCTGGTATTCCAGGTGTCATCCGAGGTCTTCAAGGTGAATACGCTAGAATGCGCTATTACGTGAATTGTGTGTGGGAACCATCCGTTACTCGCGCAATGTCTTGGGCTAGCTGCTGTAAGGCATCGCCAGACTTCTGCATCCGATGCCGTAGCTGTGACCGAGAAATCTGCTTCAGATGGCCGTCTCCATAACGCATGTTGAAAATTTTTTAAAAAATTTTTCACTTTCAAAATTTTCAGTCTCCCTTCTGACACCTCTGTCGCGCGCGTTATAGTTTGGGGCCGATAATATGAACGTTCCGGCGAATTGAAAACGCACCGTCTTTTAAATTGAGTTAAGACGGTTTATTTACTAAGAATGCAAAATCATTAATTTCACTACTTTAAAAATCATTAAAATGTCACTTTTTTTCACTTGTCTATCAATTTATATTCCCACTGTCTGTATCACGAAAATCACTTCACTATCAATCAATATCGCCTTTACTTCGCGCTCCGCTTTTATCGCAGTTTTAACTATCACTATTTTACTACTACCCCATTCATTCAGTTCGGCTTTGTGTAGGGTCTCTAGTCATTCAATCCATTTCCTGTACATTGGCAAATGTTCTGACGAGGACTACCTGGAATATTCTCAATGCCGGCAGTGGATTCACTTTGAGATATTGATCATGGATCTACTTGGTCCATTCTTGCGCTTTCAAGTACATTCGTTGATCATGATGTTGTTAATAGTTGCGATAACGATTGCGACAGTGGCTGGCAGCATTGTTTGGACATGTAACGCTATATATATATATATATATATATATATATATATATATATATATATATAAATATATACATTGTATATAGTCCGGGTGGTATAGTAGTTAGAACGCTCACCCTGCAAGCCGAAAGTCCCTGTTTCATCTCAGTTTGAGTGATTCTTCGGACGGACTATAAGCCCGTTCAGCTATGAGACAAAACAAACTATCAAACTTTCTTAAGAAATACAAACCACGTGCAAAACTAACAAATTGAAACTAAAACTGGATGACGCATCAATATACACAAATAGCAGCATATACAAACTGGCATGCGTGAACTGCGACTTGTTATATAAAGGTAAAACAACACGGAAACGAATGACCAGTTACAAAGAGTACCTACAATCTCTCTTACCATTACCTTCTTACTCAGGCCCAAAAACGCATACACTACGTCATGCCACGAACTAGCCTCTTCAAGTAGCCTCATCAGTGCCATCTGATGCTGTTCAAATCAAACGAATTCTATAAAGATTTTTAATAGTACATACGACAGTACGCTACTGAGCCGCTGTTTTCGATACGCGAAGTAACGTCAGGTATGTTAATTGATTTCTTTATGGGCCTGAGTAAGAAGCGGACGCTCTTACACAACAAGGCAGACTCTAACAACGCCCTTGCACATCTATGGACACAAGCCTGATGCTATAAATGACTAAATTATATTGTTATACAAAAAAAATTTAAGGACCGAGACAAGACATCTTTGAAAAACTTGAAATACCTAAACACAGAAAGAAAGCCGGTAATATAATCAATTAACAACTTTTGACAGATTTCGATGCAATTATCCCAGAACTAGACCACACCGTCCGATGAAAATGGAAGACAATCAAAAAAAAAAAAACCTTAATAACCCTCTGCCTGACATAACCCAAACAACTACCTGCTTAACCCACTTTACACCTATATAAGATCATTTCTTGCCACGCATCGTTTAGAAACTGAAGATGACTCAAGCAAGTCGAAACGTTCTGTCAAGAAAAATACGTGCGACGGCTTCTCAAAAAATAGAATTACCATACGGATATCAAGTAAACAAAATAATTGACTATAAAAAACCTCGTCGTTACTGGAATTGTTTGGATGATAACGAATCCAGAAAATTTATTGCTTCAATTCATTCTAAAATATTTCCAATTTGGCTGTATAAAGTAAAAGACATGTCCAGATATGAAAGAAAAAGTAACCGGGCTTGTTCGGTGAATGTAGTGAATATATATGAGTCAATATACATACACATACTCAAAGAAGTATGATAGATAAATGCATAACGATTATATTGTCGCATGTTATGGTTCGCGGCCGATAATTGTAATGTTCAGGGAAAGTGAAAACGTACTGTCTTTTAAATTAAGTTATAAGAGTTTATTTATTAAGAATGCACAATAATTAATTTCACTATTTTACAATTCGCATTTTAATTTACTTTTCACTGTCTATCAATTTATATTCTAACTGTCTTTCAAATATATCACAAAAATCACTTCACTATATATCAATATCGCCTTTCATTCGCGCTCTACTCCTATCGCCGTTTCACTATCGCAGTTTTTACTGCTACTATTTCTCCCCCATTCATTCAGCTCGGCTTTATATAGGGTCACTAGTCATTGAATCCATTTCTCGTATATTGGCGAACGTTCTGAACGAGAACTACCTGGAATCTTCGAGCAATTCTGAATACCCGGAGTGATTTCACTTTCAGATATTGATGATGGATCATTCTTGCGCTTTCGAGTAGATTTGTTTACTTTTCAATCAATATTGGTCATGAGGTTATTGAAATTTGCGACAACGATTGCGACAGTAGCTCGCAGAATTGTTTGGACATGTAAAAATATTATATTTTTATATATATATATATATATATATATATATATATATATATATATATATATATATATATATATATATATATATATATAAAAATATAATATTTTTACATGTCCAAACAATTCTGCGAGCTACTGTCGCAATCGTTGTCGCAAATTTCAATAACCTCATGACCAATATTGATTGAAAAGTAAACAAATCTACTCGAAAGCGCAAGAATGATCCATCATCAATATCCGAAAGTGAAATCACTCCGGGTATTCAGAATTGCTCGAAGATTCCAGGTAGTTCTCGTTCAGAACGTTCGCCAATATACGAGAAATGGATTCAATGACTAGTGACCCTATATAAAGCCGAGCTGAATGAATGGGGGAGAAATAGTAGCAGTAAAAACTGCGATAGTGAAACGGCGATAGGAGTAGAGCGCGAATGAAAGGCGATATTGATATATAGTGAAGTGATTTTTGTGATATATTTGAAAGACAGTTAGAATATAAATTGATAGACAGTGAAAAGTAAATTAAAATGCGAATTGTAAAATAGTGAAATTAATTATTGTGCATTCTTAATAAATAAACTCTTATAACTTAATTTAAAAGACAGTACGTTTTCACTTTCCCTGAACATTACAATTATCGGCCGCGAACCATAACATGCGACAATATAATCGTTATGCATTTATCTATCATACTTCTTTGAGTATGTGTATGTATATTGACTCATATATATTCACTACATTCACCGAACAAGCCCGGTTACTTTTTCTTTCATATCTGGACATGTCTTTTACTTTATACAGCCAAATTGGAAATATTTTAGAATGAATTGAAGCAATAAATTTTCTGGATTCGTTATCATCCAAACAATTCCAGTAACGACGAGGTTTTTTATAGTCAATTATTTTGTTTACTTGATATCCGTATGGTAATTCTATTTTTTGAGAAGCCGTCGCACGTATTTTTCTTGACAGAACGTTTCGACTTGCTTGAGTCATCTTCAGTTTCTAAACGATGCGTGGCAAGAAATGATCTTATATAGGTGTAAAGTGGGTTAAGCAGGTAGTTGTTTGGGTTATGTCAGGCAGAGGGTTATTAAGGTTTTTTTTTTTTGATTGTCTTCCATTTTCATCGGACGGTGTGGTCTAGTTCTGGGATAATTGCAATCGAAATCTGTCAAAAGTTGTTAATTGATTATATTACCGGCTTTCTTTCTGTGTTTAGGTATTTCAAGTTTTTCAAAGATGTCTTGTCTCGGTCCTTAAATTTTTTTTGTATAACAATATAATTTAGTCATTTATAGCATCAGGCTTGTGTCCATAGATGTGCAAGGGCGTTGTTAGAGTCTGCCTTGTTGTGTAAGAGCGTCCGCTTCTTACTCAGGCCCATAAAGAAATCAATTAACATACCTGACGTTACTTCGCGTATCGAAAACAGCGGCTCAGTAGCGTACTGTCGTATGTACTATTAAAAATCTTTATAGAATTCGTTTGATTTGAACAGCATCAGATGGCACTGATGAGGCTACTTGAAGAGGCTAGTTCGTGGCATGACGTAGTGTATGCGTTTTTGGGCCTGAGTAAGAAGGTAATGGTAAGAGAGATTGTAGGTACTCTTTGTAACTGGTCATTCGTTTCCGTGTTGTTTTACCTTTATATAACAAGTCGCAGTTCACGCATGCCAGTTTGTATATGCTGCTTTTGTGTATATTGATGCGTCATCCAGTTTTAGTTTCAATTTGTTAGTTTTGCACGTGGTTTGTATTTCTTAAGAAAGTTTGATAGTTTGTTTTGTCTCATAGCTGAACGGGCTTATAGTCCGTCCGAAGAATCACTCAAACTGAGATGAAACAGGGACTTTCGGCTTGCAGGGTGAGCGTTCTAACTACTATACCACCCGGACTATATACAATGTATATATTTATATATATATATATATATATATATATATATATATATATATATATATATATATATATATATATATAGCGTTACATGTCCAAACAATGCTGCCAGCCACTGTCGCAATCGTTATCGCAACTATTAACAACATCATGATCAACGAATGTACTTGAAAGCGCAAGAATGGACCAAGTAGATCCATGATCAATATCTCAAAGTGAATCCACTGCCGGCATTGAGAATATTCCAGGTAGTCCTCGTCAAAACATTTGCCAATGTACAGGAAATGGATTGAATGACTAGAGACCCTACACAAAGCCGAACTGAATGAATGGGGTAGTAGTAAAATAGTGATAGTAAAACTGCGATAAAAGCGGAGCGCGAAGTAAAGGCGATATTGATTGATAGTGAAGTGATTTTCGTGATACAGACAGTGGGAATATAAATTGATAGACAAGTGAAAAAAAGTGACATTTTAATGATTTTTAAAGTAGTGAAATTAATGATTTTGCATTCTTAGTAAATAAACCGTCTTAACTCAATTTAAAAGACGGTGCGTTTTCAATTCGCCGGAACGTTCATATTATCGGCCCCAAACTATAACGCGCGCGACAGAGGTGTCAGAAGGGAGACTGAAAATTTTGAAAGTGAAAAATTGTTTAAAAAATTTTCAACATGCGTTATGGAGACGGCCATCTGAAGCAGATTTCTCGGTCACAGCTACGGCATCGGATGCAGAAGTCTGGCGATGCCTTACAGCAGCTAGCCCAAGACATTGCGCGAGTAACGGACGGTTCCCACACACAATTCACGTAATAGCGCATTCTAGCGTATTCACCTTGAAGACCTCGGATGACACCTGGAATACCAGACGATACATGATCGCAGAAGACGCTGACTAGCAACTCAGGTAGCCCTTCCGGCACGTGTAGTTAGATTTGCATTTTTATCCAACAATAGTTCACTTTTCGTAAATTCTAAGTTAGTTCAATTTTAATTGTAAACGAGTTAAGTCAGAATAAAATTAAATTCGAATTGTTAAATTTGTCTTTTTTTTATCAAACTATAACCGAATACCTATAACTGGCGCAGTCGGTAGGATCTATAAATTTAATAATGGCTTACAATCTAGTAGTAAGCATGAATATTTACAACAATTAAAGGAATTCCAAACTAAACTACAAGCTGAAATTAAGGCTAGATTAGAAGAGCAAACAGAAAAAAGATTAAAGAAATTGAACGAAACAAGAGACCCTCCCGAAGCTCAAAATGAAGGTTCAATAGTATTTAGGAAAGAATGCAGGAGAAATAAGCTCAATCGTAGATTTACAAAACATAAAGTAAAAGAAGATAACCATGTAACTCTTATTACTAACAGAAACCAAAAAATACATAAATCAAAAATTAAGAAAAAACGTAAATTTCAGGCAAGCAATGCTAATATTCGGACAGAAGATGAGCATCCAAGACTTATCAGCTAACACTGGACTATTGCCGATTAAACTAGGGAACGCGAGATTAGTAACATCCCATAGTAATCTCATACACATAATACAACTGGATAAATATGAAAACATTATAAACAAAATATCTGATACACTTTGAACCTTTGAAAACAACTCTGAATTGACCGATTCTGTAGAGGTAACAAAAAACAAACTCACGGAAGTAAGCAACAAACAGTCCTCGCTAATGCCTCAAAAACGCATGAAAAGAGGCCTCATAAATGGTTTAGGGACAATAATAAAAGGTATAACTGGCAACCTAGATGCAAATGATGCTGTCGAAATCAATAAAGAAATAAATAAAATTATGAATAATGAAAATAAACTTAACACAGAGTTAACCCAACAATCTAAATTAAACGGGCAAATGATGGAAAGATTCGAGAATATAACAAACCATATAAATCAACCACAAAAAGTTATAACAAGCTACCTCAACCACATAAATACTAATTCGAAAAGCAAATCAAAAATGAATATAAAACCCTAAAATACGCCCAGTACCTAAACTAAATAAATTATAATACTGACTTATTGAATGATCATTTAACTGGAATTTCTGAAGCTATCCTTTTAGCAAAATTAAACGTTATCTCGAAGATGATATTGAATCCACGAGAACTTACCGAATTATATCGCATACTAGATAGACAAAATATAAACATTTCTTCAACTGAACAGATTTACGAGTCGTTAAGTCTTCAAGCTTACTCTAACGGTACCAATATCATTTTTAACATTAAAGTTCCTATAATGTCAGAAGAATCCTATTCCCTTTTCCATATCATTGCCCTACCAATCCAAAAAACCAAAACAATACAGACCAAACCTTACCTTATCATGAGTTCCCACCACATTCAAAATCTTGACGAAGAGTGCCACAGCATCGAAAAAACGTTCTACTACCTACGAAACGAACACTGGAAGCCAGTACAAAATTTTAAATGCACTGCAAAGATAATAAGGAATGAACCAGCCCATTGTGAGCTTCATGACCGTGCTAAAGATATGGAGATCTTCCAACCAGAACCAAACCATCTCATCTTTTTCAATGTTCCCGAAACGTACATCAACACAACATGCGGCCCAAACAGGATCAAAATAAAAGGAACAATCCTCATCCGATTCAAAGACTGCCAAATCACAGTAAATGAGATTACATATAACACTCAAAAGCTTACCTATTGGGATGAAATAAATATATACCCCACAATATTCAACGAAATTAACTTCACATCCAATGATGCACACCCTATAAAATTCGAAAGTCTAGGAAACTATCAGTTTTCGAGGAATACCGCTGCTGGAATCCAAGGAAGCTATTTCGGTGAACAATACTTACTTGAAATGATGCTGGCAACGATTGGTGCAGTCATCATCACTATCGTCATCCTTTGGCTATTATTGCATCAACGATCAAAATCATTCATAGTTCATGAAAACATTTTACCTACCAACGAGCCAAATAGTATAAAGTTCTTATGGCCGATGCTTCAAACCAAGGGCGGAGGAGTTACGGACGGTTCCCACACACAATTCACGTAATAGCACATTCTAGCGTATTCACCTTGAAGACCTCGGATGACACCTGGAATACCAGACGATACATGATCGCAGAAGACGCTGACTAGCAACTCAGGTAGCCCTTCCGGCACGTGTAGTTAGATTTGCATTTTTATCCAACAACAGTTCACTTTTCGTAAATTCTAAGTTAGTTCAATTTTAATTGTAAACGAGTTAAGTTGGAATGAAATTAAGTTCGAATTGTTAAATTTGTCTTTTTTTTATCAAACTATAAACGAATACCTATAACTCGCGACTGGCACTTTTGGCTTACCCAATTTACGACCCGGAACATTGAGATGACGCAGCAATAGAAGCATTCATCAGCACATCAAAAGACCAGGAATTGCAAAAAGCCGTGCGTTTAGCCCAAAAGAAAACTGTTAAGGACGCATTGACTTATAGTCTGAACGTTGAGGCAGCGAAAAATATGAATATGGGTTCGCGAGGTAGTGACAGACGACTGCAGGTGTGAGCGCGTGGAAATTGAACGAGAGCCGCATGTAAATGGTGCGCCTAGATGCTGTAATCGCGGAGAGAAGGGGCACCTGCAAAGATACTACAAGAAGCGAAGAAAACCGAGCTATTGTTCAGGGTGGTGGAGATCCAGACCGACTCAGGAGTCTAGAATGGAACCCCATCAAACCAAAGGGGCCAACTTCGTCGAGCGTACGTTGGCTAGGAGGATCGACGTCCCCAGCACCACCATCACCGTGTCAAGACTAGATCGGGGAGAAGCAGACTTATGCCTTCCGGGTCAAGTTGATGGAGAACATTGCACCATAACAACCACACTGGTGCAACCCGATCGATTATCCGACCAGACCTAGTGAGGCAACAACTACGTCACAAGGGCAGGATTTTCTCACTACGGACAGCCACAGGAGAAACTGCACCTGTCCATGGAGAGGTCGACCTCCAGATACAGTAGGGAGACCTTGCGTTCTGACATAATTTTCTGCTCGCGAACATTATGGATGACTGCATTGTCGGAATGGATTTTCTGCGACCACATGGAATCACGTTGAATCTGGATAAATGGGTATTGAAATGGCGGAATCTCGAAGTATTGATGGAGGATCCCAGCGTCAAAATTCCTAAGATAAATGTGGTAGTAGGTACCGGCACTGATGTACCGAATTCTTCCAAAACCATTCCATAGGCCAAGCTTGATAGTGATTCTGGAGACCACCGATCTTATCTGATAGAGGCAACGTAGACGTCGGCATTGCGCAGTTTGATTGTAAGACGAATCTTTGTAAGATCGATAAGGAACGGATTCGTGTCGGTTGTATATACCTCTATAATACGACTGTTATTTAAACGAAAACATTGATAAAAATTTTTTCATAACTTCGGGTTCAAGCTCCGACAACTTTTATAACACACTATTCTGAATTAACAAGACGAGTCCAGTCTCAGTAACACGCAAGGTTATGTAAATAAACATTAATACCATGACTTCTAACTAAATTCATATCCATCACGGGTAACTCAGATTTAACTTGAAGTTTGTTTATAGTATTGCGGTGTAGTGCGTTATGCTGTTCGTAGAATCACAAAAAGAAGAACTTAAGATGTCTCAAAAACGTAATCTTACACAAATGAAAGTTGAATTTAAACGAAAATTGATTAAATGTGTTGAAGACAACCCTTCGAAAAAGAAAATTGATATTGCTAATTAATTAAATATTCCATCAACTAAACAAATAACAAATAAAGATAAGAATGCAGAGGGTGCAAGAGTTGGCAGGACACGTACGATTATAAGGAGTAAAAAAGTGAATTCCCGGACGTGGAAGAGTGTGTTTTAAAATGGTTTGAACAATGTCCCGACAAAAATCTTCTTCTCAGCGGTCCTAGACTATAGAAAAAAAGCTCAGGAGTATACAAAACTTTGGAATATGACCAATTTCATGCTAGTAATGGTTGGCTACATAATTTAAAAAAAGAAATTAAATTGTGTTTAAAAAAGTTTGCAGCGAAAGTGCTAGTGTTGACGATTGTGTTTGCACTGTGTGGAACAGTCAGATTAAAAATCAAATCACCGGATACAATCCAGAATATGTGTACAACGCAGATGAAACTAGAACATTCTATAAATGTTCACCGGATAAAACTTTAACGTTTAAAGGAGTTCCCTGTCACGCTGATAAATATAGCAAAGAATGCATCACAGTGTTGCTTTGTTCAAACAGTAAGGGCACAGGCAAACTGAAACCCCTTGTTCTCGGCAAAGCTAAAAAACATACGTGCTTCAAAAACATAACCAGTTCCCCAACAGGTTACAAGGGAACCAAAAGATTGTGGATGGATAGAGATACCTTTGGAGTTTGATAAGAAGGTCAGGATAGACAACTTAAAAAGAAGAAGAGGAAGATTCTCGTTTTCATTGATAACTGCACGGCTCACGGTGTTATGCCCAAACTTACCAATATAAATGTGAAGTTCCTTCCTCCTAACACCAATTCCAAACTACAACCACTCAATCAAGGTATCGTCAAACGTTTTAAATTAAATTATTTGACTTTACCTGAACAACTTAGAAGAAAACATTCCATTGAAATTCAATATAATTAATGATTGCTAAAGCCTGGAACAACGCGACAGGTGCTTTTTTGAGAAAAAAACTGTAACGATTGATATTATCATAAAGTCCATTGATGAGCTTTATAGTGCCTTGGACGAAATCTCTAAATATCTCTAAGCAAACAAAAATCATTGACTTTTTCACAAACGTCGCGCCGTTACGTATTAAACCGCAGGAAAACTAAAGTAGGTGTGAACTCTACACAAATAGTTGTTTTTTAGTTGTGGTTTTGCAAAATCATACTTCGTACTAAAAATGTATGTCACAATTTCATTAAAGGATTAACTTGTTTATTTGAAATGCTATTATTGTATTTTTGTGAGATGAAATAAAACAGTTTTTTTGAAGATGTGTTTTTAATTTATTGGCTTCACGTAGATTATCTGTTACCGATTTCAATTTAGTAGCTGTCAGAACAAATCATTTTGAAGCTATTAAATCTTTCATCAAAATAGCTCATTTAAAATCAGGGCTTCAAAAAATAAGTCACCTTGATTGTTGTCAAAACAACCTTAATAACTCAAGCCTCAGCTAGGAGTGTACCTTGATAAAAATCTGTTTCAAAGATCCCCTTGAGTGTCTTATTATTGCGGCTCTACTGTATATATATATATATATATATATATATATATATATATATATATATATATATATATATATATAGGAAGGGAGAATGAATAAAACGAGAGAGCAATAGTGTAATTCAATGTTTTAATTAATTGCGAATTTTTCAATAATTGATTAAGAATGTAATTGAAAGTAAATAGCTACCGAGGTTTGAATTTCGTTTCCACGTGTGCTTTAACCAACGGGGGATCACCGGCTCCCTCTCTGCAGGTGGTAGCATTGCCATCGTATCGTTATAACAGCTGACGCTTGGCCATCCGACTCCGCATCTGACCCAGATGATAGGTCGTCATCAATTACTGCGTAGCGCCAAAGTTTCATATGGTTGTTGCTTGTTGAAGTTATTTTTGGGTCTTTAAAATTGCCTGCCTTCCGGACTTTGTACCGGCCGTTTCGCTTCACTTGCGTAACTTTGTATGGACCTAGGTACTTGTTCGCCAGCTTTTTACCCGAAAGGCACTGTGTGCGCTTTATAGCTATCAAGATGCCTAGCTTATATGCAAAGTCCTGCTTTCGTCTTTCTTTTTTGTATTCAGCTTGTGTGTTTTGTATCTGCTGCTTTGCCTCTTGCCGGAGAATGTTGCGCTCATCGTCAAAATTTTCGACCGGCTCTTCTTGAATGGTTTGTATCACACTGACATTTATTGGATCATCTCGCATTTTAACTCTAAATAGAACTTCGAACAGTGAGTATTTAGTACTTCGGTGTACCGATTTGTTGATTGCACGCTGAACGTCATCTACGAACCAATACCATTTTTCCAGGCATTCCCAAGATATTTTTGAAATCACGCTGAGAATAGTCCTGTTTACCCGTTATATTTGTCCATTTTCTCTAGGTATGCCCGTCGTTGTTTGTACGTGTTCGATTTTTGCTTTTTCGCAAAATTCTGCGAAAGTATTCGACAAGAAAGCTGGCCCCTTGTCACTAACTATGCGGGCAGGATTTCCAAATATCTTGCGCCATTGTTCGATTTTTGCCAGAACTTCGTCCGTTCCAGTACATTTTGTTGGGTACAGCCAAACAAATTTGCTGAATCCATCCACCATTGCAAAAATGTGTTCATACTTTTTCGCTGTAGCATCTATTGGACCTACATGATCTACGTGTAGTGTGCATAAAGGTGTACTCGTATTCCCTTTATCGATTGTGTACAAAAAGCCTTCCAGTTTACCTTGTCTATTGTTGCATACGATGCAGTTTCTTATTACTTTGTCCACTTTTTGCTCGAAGTGAGAAATGCAGTATAGCTGCTTTATTTGATGTGCGGTTTTCATAACACCGAAATGTCCTTGATCATGGACCACCTTTATAACTTCTTTTCCCATCATACGCAGGGCCTCTAGTAAATTCTGTCCATCTGTTTCTTTAAATAACACATTCCCGATTTTTTTATAATTCATATATTGTTTCAACTCAAGTATATCCATAATCGCTTTCAAATGGTCATCGCATTTTTGAGCCTTCTCCAGTCATAAACCCAATTCATTCTTAGAGTCGACTGTTAGTATCGCATACCTGCTTAGTGCATCTATGTGTTTCATTTGCATACCCGTATGATAATTAACCGTGAAATTAATCTTGTATGTACATTATGTAACGTGATACTGAAGTCGATGTATATTCCTTTATGGTTGTGTATTTGTACGCGTTGCAATCCGTAATCAAGTCGTAAATAATGCCGCAGTTTTTTCATTCCCAAGAATGCTGCTTTCGTCTCTAATACAAAGCTGTATTGTTTCGCCTCTATCTCTGTTGTTTTTTTACTCCAGAAATATGTCAGGTGTTAGTTTCCTTCGAATTCTTTGCACAAGTATAGCGCCAAATTTGTCTTCGGACGCGTCCGTATGTATCTCCGTCCGTAGATCTCTTGAAAAAATTCTAAGTACCGGTTAGTTGGTTAAGTTGTTGTATTGATCTTTGTTCTTTTTTGCCAATAAAAAACTTCACGCTTTTTCTCAATAAGTTTGTTAGTTGTCTTGCAATTATCGCATAGCCTTTTACAAATTTCCGAAAAAATCCAAAAAGTCCCAATAAAGATTATACTGCTCTTCCGTTTTTGGGCTCAGAAATTTTTTACTGCTTTAATTTTCTCATCGATGGTTCCCCCTTCTAGCGTTTCTTCCAGTTAATCCGTAAACCGTATTCTGCTGCCACCCCAAAATATCGCTCAAGCTTTTTCAAATTGTCTCCTCTGGTTTTTGCAAAAATAATGATGTAGTCCATGTAGATTTCCAAAAAGGTCCTTATTAATAAGCTGTCGTAGAGTACAATTAATATACCTTATAAAATTCGCAGGTGAGTTGCAATATCCAAACGGTGCAAAATTGAACTCAAACAAACCGTCTTGTGTAGTGAAAGCCGTGTATTTACGGCTAAATTTCTCAATTGGCACATATAAAAAGGCATTTTCAATAACCAATGTGCTGAATATCATCGCCCCACTCAGTTTGTTGACAGCATCTTCCATGTTGGGTATAGGATACTGATCTTTAGAAACCACTTTGTTTAGACGTCTGTAGTCTACTCATACTCTTTTGGTCCCATTTCTTTTATCCACTAACACGACACGGCTGCAATACTGTAATGTCGAGCTTTGAATAGTTCGTGTTTCGTAATTATTTTTACATCTTCTGATGTTTTTCTGCTTGGCGCTGTGTATATCAGTACTTCTCCTGCTAATATAATTTTCCTTTCGGCCGAACTTTGTTTAACTTTAACGGGCTTGTACTTTTCTTTTAGTTTTGTGATTTCTTTTTCGTACTGCGGAGTTTCTTTATTTATTGCAATTCTCGCAATATATTTTGCCTCGCGTTCGTTTTTTGAAATCATCGAGATAAAATTTTCGACCGATATATACCTGCATTTGCTCAAGATGTTATACCCGATTATGACGTCATAATTTAGCGCGTTATCCGACGCAATAACTACATCGTGTTCCAATTTTACTTCGCCACCAAAGCCAACAGTGTCTTCATCATATTTTTTAATTGCTTTTTTTGCAAAACGTTTCCTTTAATAATTGAAATGTCCGCACCACCGTCAAACACTCTAAATTGTTGTAGTCGATTCCTGCTCTTTTAAGTTTCTTCATTTCTGCAGTGCAATTAACTTGCTTTGTAGATTTGTCATCTTGTTTGTTTGTACAATTTCTGGCAATGTGACCCGTCGAATTACATTTAAAATACTTTTGCATCTCTTTACATTCTCGTCACTGATGCTCTGTCGAACCGCAATTGTAACAATATTCTTTTCGCATTTCACCGTTTTGTTTATACTTCGTGTGCATTTGTTTTTTTTTTTTGTGTATGCGTTTGAATGTTTCTATTTGCTCCCTTAATTCAGCGTAACTTTTTGCACCGTATCATTTAATTTTCGCCTCTGGGTTTCCTTTTATGCCATCTACAACGTATTGGATAATTGACTTCTCCTCCACCGATCCCGCCATCCCAATTTTATGCAGGTGTAACATATATTTGCGTACACTTTCATCTTCTTCTTTTTTTCTTTCGCGGAGCTGGTTGTGGACTGCAATACTCAAAAAAAAGTGTTAAAATTCCGGTATCATTTCAGTTTTAAAGCGGTAATAATCAGTAATGATTGTTCAAATAATTATTCTGCTTTTGTCATCTCGCTACGTGCATAAATAAACTTTTTGGTATCCTCCCATCTGTATATCGTAGCTATCGATTCAAAGCTTTCAAACCATTTCAAAATTGATTAGCCTGTCTGTCCTGTAGAGCATGGGATTATCTCTTCTGCATATGCAGATATTGCGATATTTTGCAGTTAGCAGTGCTATTAAATTTTGAAACTCGGTATTTGCCATTATCTTTGTTTCGTCTCTTTCACCGTTTTATTAATTCCGAATTTTCCAATAACTGGCTTTGATTACCCCAAGGGGAGAAAATGCAAAGAGTTAAGAACGTAATTGCGCTTTAACCGACGGGAGATCACGGACTCCCTCTCTACAAGTGGTAGGGTTGCCATCGTATCGTTATTAGTGCCTATATATATATATGTATATATATATATATATATATATATATATATATATATATATATATATATATATATATATATATATATATATATATATATATATATATATATTGTCGCGTGTTTTGGTTCGCGGCCAATAATTTTAATGTTCCGGGAAAGTGAAAACGCAATGGCTTTTAATTTAATTTAAAAGAGTTTATTTAATTACAAAAGTGCACAATGGTCAATTTAACAATTTAACACTTTCACTAATTAAATTTTCACTATGAAAAAAATCTAACACTCGTCCATAAATTTCTTATCGCAATTGTCTTCTAAATCACTTCACTATTGCGAAACACACTTTTCTACTACTCGAATAATATAGCTTCCGACATACTATCGCAGTTCTTATCGCGGTCGAATGAATGGATCCCCCATTCATTCAGCTCGCCCTTATATAGGGTCTCGACCTATTCACCCATTTCTCGTACATTGGCGAATGTTCTATCGAGAGGTACCTGGTGGATTCGAGCAAATTAATGAATGGAGTGACGTCACTTGCAGATGTTGATCATGCTTGTTGGGTTCTCGTGGGTTCGAGTAAATTCATTTGTTGACGTTCTTAATGATTATGAAAACAATTGCGACAGTAGCTCGCAGAATTATTTGTACATGCAATTATTTGTACATGTAACACTGCCCCCACCTCAGTTCTTTTCGCCCCGAAAAGATGTGTCGCTATTTGTAGTCAATTCTCCCTGGGTGTAATATGGGGCAAGACGGTCTAGATGCACGATTTTCATTTTAGCTCTCGGCTTACGATGTTCCTGTATTCGGTATACGACGTCGTTGATTCGCTTTGTAACTCGGTATGGTCCCTCCCAATTATGTTGCAACTTTGGAGACCTACTCTTTCGCCGTTGCGGGTTATAAAGCCAAACCAAGTCATCTTGCTGGAAGCCAGTAGAATTAGCCTTTAGATCATACCTGGCCTTCATGCGGTCAGTAGCCGATTCGAGGTGTTTTCGCACTGTCCGATGTATCTGGTTCAACCGTTGTCTTAGATCACTTGCGCACTCCGAGACCGTTTGGGGTTTCTCAGGGGGTGTTCCGAACTTTATATCGGCTGGCAAACGAATAGTCTTTCCAAAAATGACTTTGGCTGGAGCTTGGCCCGTCGATGCATGTTCGGCAGCTCTGTACGCCATCAAAAATAGTGAGATATGTCGGTCCCAGTCCCTTTGGTTCTCGTCAACCACCTTGGCAAGGTGTTTATTGAGCGTGCCGTTGAAACGTTCGACCATTCCATCGGATTGGGGATGCAGCGGTGTTGTCCTCTCAGTCGTCGCTTTGGGCCTTTGACGGAAGCGCAAATTGTGCATCTGCGACACCAGTCCTCTACGTCTTCTCGAGCGTGGAGCCAGTAGAATCTTTCCCGCAATTTCGCTAAGGTCTTGTTAACACCGAGGTGGCCTCCCGAGGATCCTTCATGCATTTCCTTAACCACATCGTGGATTCGGCTTTTGGGTAGTAAAGTTTGCATCCTATAGGAGCAGCCATCCGCCGTTTCCCATTTCCGCTTGAGTACGCCACGCTCCACCTGAAGGGAGTTCCATTGTGCCCAATAGCTTTTTAGGGTTGCGCCATGCATCGAAACGTCCTTCCACTCAGGCCGCCCAGTCGTCTCCTTCCATACGAGCAATGGTCCGATATCTTCATCGGCTAACTGGGCATTTTGAATCTCCTCCAGTGACCAACCTTCATCGAATTCGGCCGTTATCAATCGCAGATCAACGGGCGGTTCCTTTTCCTCAATCCGTCGGCAATGCTTGCAGTTATCTGGACATGGACGGCGGGATAGGGCGTCAGCATTTCCATGAACTCCGCCCTTCCGATGAACAATTTCGTAGTCGTATGACTGCAATCTTTCGATCCATCTCGCAACTTGTCCCTCGGGGTTTTTAAAGTTGAACAGCCATCTCAGTGATGCATGGTCCGTTCGAAGAACAAATTTCTGGCCATATAGATACTTGTGGAACTGCTTGGTGGCCTCTATTATAGCCAATAGCTCCTTCCTGGTCACGCAGTAGTTCCTCTCACTTTTTGAGAGAACTCGACTGCAATAAGAGAGGACTCTTTCTTCGCCATTGATCTGCTGGGAGAGTACAGCTCCAATACCGCCGTTGCTTGCATCGGTGTCAACTACAAACATTTTTCCGGGTTTCGGATACGCCAGCACGGGTGATTCACATAGCTTTTCCTTCAGGGTCTCAAAGGCTGTCCAGCATTTTTCGTTCCAGACATACGGACGATTTTTCTCGGTTAGCTGATGGAGACACTTAGCTATTTTGGCAAAGTCTTTGACGAATCTTCGATAGTAGGTTGCCAGACCCAAAAAACTTCGTAGTTGGCGCTTGTTGTTTGGTGATGGCCAAGTTTTCACGGCTTCAATCTTCTCAGGGTCTGTTTTGACCCCGTCTGCTGATACGACGTGTCCCAGGTATTTTACTTCAGCTGCGAAAAGAGTACACTTGTCGGGACTAAGTTTCAAATTTGCCAGTCGCAGTCGGGAGAAAACCTCTTCTAAGTTCCGCACATGCTCTTCGAACGTTCTCCCGATGACGATGATGTCATCTAGGTACACCAAGCAGGTTTTCCAGGTTAGACCACGTAGCACGTATTCCATCAAGCGTTCGAAAGTGGCTGGAGCATTGCAAAGCCCAAACGGCATCACCACAAATTGCCACAATCCAGTCCCAACTGAAAATGCGGTCTTCCATCGGTCCTTCTTGTCAATTTCTACCTGCCAGTAGCCACTCTTGAGATCGAGTGTAGAAAACCATTTTGGGTCGGCTAAAGTGTCCATGATGTCATCGATGCGTGGGAGCGGGTAACTATCTTTCTTAGTGACGTCGTTAAGCTGCCTATAGTCGACACAAAAACGGGTGCTACCGTCTTTTTTCTTTACTAGAACGATAGGCGCGGCCCATGGACTTACAGAAGGTTCAATAATGCCTTGTTTTTCCATGTCCGAGATCAGCGCGCTCACTTCTCCTTGTTTGGCTATAGGGAGACGTCTTGGTGCTTGTCGAATCGGCTTGGCTCCCTGTGTATCTATGACGTGAGTTACCAAACTCGTTCGGCCTTGGTCATCCGGGCTTGTTGAGAAGATGTCACTGTACTTGGTGACCAGATCAGAGGCTCGTTTGAATAGCTGCACTGGCAATTTGACTTGCTTCAATATTGCAGACATGGATTCCCGGGCTTTGTCTGTGTCTTGCCTCCTTTTCCAATGATGGTTGTGAGTAGCTTCCAAAGAGGTGATGGTGGAAACAGGCTGGCAGCTGCCGATGACTTCTCCCGCTTTGATGCTCGTGGTTGAGTCTGCGGTGTTAAGGACTCTAACCGGCACATATCCGTTCCTCAAAGATCTTACAAGGCTTCGTCCTACAATCAAACTGCGCAATGCGGACGTCTTCGTTGGCTCTATCAGATAAGATCGGTGGTCTCCAGAATCACCATCAAGCTTGGCCCATACAATGCTTTCGGAAGAATTCGGTACATCAGTGTCAGTACATACCACTACATTCATCTTGGGAATTTGGACGCTGGGATCCTCCATTAGTACTTCGACATTCTCCCATTTCAATACACGTTTGCCCAAATCCAACGTGATTCCATGTGGTCGCAGAAAATCCATTCCGAGAATGCAGTCATCCATAATGTTCGCGACCAGAAAATTATGTCGGAACACAAGGTCTCCCAACTGTATCTGGAGGTTGACCTCTCCATGAACAGGTGCAGTTTCTCCCGTAGCTGTCCGTAGTGAGACAATTCTGCCCTTGTGAAGTTGTTGCTGTCTAACTAGGTCTGGTTGGATAATCGATCGGGTTGCACCAGTGTCGATTGTTATGGTGCAGTGTTCTCCGTCAACTTGACCCGGAAGGCATAAGTCCGCTTCTCCACGATGTAGTCTTGACACGGTGATGGTGGTGCTGGGGACGTCGATCCTCCTAGCCAACCTCTGCCCCACGAAGTTGGCCGTTGCAGTTTGATGGGCCTCCATTCTAGGCTCTTGACTCTATCTGGATCTCCACCATCCTGGACAATACCTTCATTTTCTTCGATTCTTGCAGTCTCTTTGCAGGTGCCCCTTCTCACCGCAATCCCAGCATCTAGGCGCACCATTTACCTGCCGCTCTCGCTCATTTTCCACGCGCTCACACCTGCACTCGTTTGCCATTACCTCATGGAGCCAGGCTGTGCTACGAGTCGCATTTTTCGCTGCCTCATAGTTCAGACTATAAACCAATGCGGCCTTAACCGTTTGCTTTTGAGCTAATCGCACAGCTGGTTTCAATTTCTGGTCCTTTAGTGCGCTGATGAATGCTTCTGTCGCTGCATCATCTCGATGTTCTGGGTCGTAAGCTGGATAAGCCAAAAGTGCCAGTCGCTCAATGTCTTGGGCTAGCTGCTGTAAGGTTTCGCCAGACTGCTGCATCCGATTCCGTAGCTGTGCCCGATAAATCTGCTCCAGATGGTCGCCTCTATAACGCATGTCGAGCGCGTTCAATATAGCAGCCGGGTTTGAGTGTAAATCAACGGGGATCGTCTGCAAAAGCTCGGCAGCTGGGCCTCTTAGAGCAAGAATCAATGCAGTTGCGCGTTCCTGGTCATTCCAGCGATTTGCCCTTGCGACAGCTTCAAACTGGGTCTTGTAAATACTCAAGACCGTTTGCCCATCGAATATTGGTGCTTGCACATTCCTAGACGAGCCTTGCACTGCGGTTGTAAGCGGGGTTGGTGAGGCGGTTACTACTGCCTTTGCTGCTTCCAATTCCTTTTTCATGTTTTCCATCTCATTGTTGATTCTCTCCTCGACCTGGCTGACCTTTTCCTCGACCTGGTAAACCTTTTCCTCGACCTGGTCAACCTTTTCCTCGACGCCTTTAATTTGTTTGCTGAGACTACAGAGCTCCGCTTTTATTTCGGTTGACTGTTTCTCCAGCTTCTGTGTGATGTCTGCCTTGATGTTTGCTTTGATTTCGATTGCTTGTTGGTCCAGCTTCGCTGATTGTTCATTTAGCTGCGCTGATTGTTCATCCAGCTTCGCAGTCAGACTCGATGACATCAGCATTAACATTTGCATTAGCGCATTTTCTGGCTCCTTTGATTTTGATGTTTCTACTTCTCCACCTTCTGCGCCTTTTCCCGCATCTGAGAACTCACCCGAATCCAGATTCCCGCCTTCCGACTCGATCGCGTCACGCAAGCGTGCAATCAGTATGGCCTTTGTACCTTGCGTGGCCAGATTTCGCTATTCCAACTCCTCTTTGAGCTCCAATATGCTCAATTGATTAATTTTTAGATGTAAGTTTCCTGGCATTTTTAATTGTTTTGGCTATTTTTCTACCAGTTTTCACGTTAATTTACACTATTGTGCACTTTAAAAATGTTTAATCGTTTTCACTTCCAAAATTTTCTATCCCACTTCTGACACCATTGTCGCGTATTTTGGTTCGCGGCCAATAATTTTAATGTTCCGGGAAGGTGAAAACGCAATGGCTTTTAATTTAAGTTAAAAGAGTTTATTTAATTACAAAAGTGCACAATGATCAATTTAACAATTTAACACTTTCACTAATTAAATTTTCACTTTGAAAAAAATCTAACACTTGTCCATAAATTTCTTATAGCAATTGTCTTCTAACTCACTTCACTATTGCGAAACACACTTTTCTACTACTCGAATAATATCGCTTCCGACATACTATCGCAGTTCTTATCGCGGTCGAATGAATGAATCCCCCCATTCATTCAGCTCGCCCTTATATAGGGTCTCTACCTATTCACCCATTTCTCGTACATTGGCGAATGTTCTACCGAGAGGTACCTGGTAGATTCGAGCAAATTAATGAATGGAGTGACGTCACTTGCAGATGTTGATCGTGCTTGTTGGGTTCTCGTGGGTTCAAGTGAATTCATTTGTTGACGTTCTTAATGATTATGAAAACAATTGCGACAGTAGCTCGCAGAATTATTTGTACATGTAATTATTTGTACATGTAACAATATATATATATATATATATATATATATATATATATATATATATATATATATATACATATATATATATATATATATATATATATGTATATATATATATATATATAGATATATATATATATATATATATATATATATATATATATAAGTATATATATATATATATACATATATATATATATATATATATATATATATATATATATATATATATATATATATATATATATATTGTTTTGTGTTAGGACTCCTTTGTCCTGGCCAAATTAACAAAAAACACCTTCCGTTCGCGTAAATTATTTTCTTTAATTATATCGCAATGGAAACAAGAAATTTGTTCTGAATTATTACAAGATACTTTGCGTATGTAATTATTTAATGTCATGACACGAGTGACACGACTGTCAACCCAAGACTGCTGCGCAAAATATATCTTCAAATCAAATGCAACATAATTGCCGCATCTCATAACATCTATTCATGCAAAAGTGCACACGCAAGCACAGACGCTCCCACGATTTGAGCTGACCGTGCGTACATGTACACTCATCGCATGCAGCCACAGCGCGATACGATCATAGCATCAATTGCAATTTGCAATGTTCGCACAGTCCAAATGATACCATGCAATGTATGCACAGCTGGACGTTGCATACATGATGGGTGGCCATGAAGTCGATACGGGCAATGAAATACTCGTATCGGTTTCATGGCAACTTGTGACGCGATACTGACCCGCAGCAAATATTGTTGCAATAAAATATGCAAAGCAAAGCAAACTTTGAATTCAACATATATATATATATATATACATATATATATATATATATATATATATATATATATATATATATATATATATATATATATATATATATATATATATATATTATGTGGTGCAAAATTAATCATCCAATTTTGTTTCTGAATAAGTTTTTCACTAAATAAAAAATTTTTCGAGTGGAAAGCTTTATTTGGATCTTTACGTGTGACTTTAGTTTGTACAATCATAACAATTTGCTATTCATATTTTTCTTCTCAATTCGATGAGTTTCTCGATTCTCTTTGCTGCAGTTCGAGAGTGGTTAGGGTCAGGTGAACTGACAATTTCGTGATCAAGCTTGTGACTTCTCCCTGACTTTTCGCTGGTTGAGGAGCTCTGGCCTCAATGGTGAGTTTAGCCAGCTCCTGCTCTATCGCTGTGACTCTGTTCTGGGTCATTTTTTTGGTTTTTCCGAGGATATTCAGCGTTGAGTCGATAATGGAAGTTTGGTTCTTCAGCAAGGAGTGCAGCCTATTTTGATCCCCTTGCACAGCGTTGATGGTTTGGGACATCTGGTTGGCGTAGTCGTCAACTTGGATGCCAAATAAGGATCTAGTGAGGCCGCCCACGGCATTTATCGCTCTCCTCTTGGTTCTGACCTTCAACATCTGGTTTACACTTGAAAGTTGATCCCTCCAGTGACAGAAATGTTCAATCAAGAACGGGCAGTCGGTCTGGTAGGATTTCCGATCGCATAGCTATTGCAACAAAGTCGTACCATTTAGCAGCATGTCTAACTTCGTCCAATACGGTGCCAGATCATAATAAACCAAAATCTTCCACTAAATTGATGACAAAAAGGCATAGCCCAGTGACTGTAAGTGCAGGCCGGGATGGGTGCCAGTTGACGTCACCTTGATAGGGTTGGTCATCACTCGAGAAATCAGCAGACAAGTGAACAGCAGTGACAAAATTGAAGTCCTCTTTCTTCTCGGATGATTAATTGGATCGTGATTGATGAGGGCGACTGTTTGAGATTCCACGCCAGAAGACGGTTGTGCCTCCGGTTCGAGTTCTACTTCTTCGGATGGTGTGTTCTCCAGCACTGGCAACGGAGCCAGCTGGTGAATGGGCCGTCTCACCATTCCTGTAGCGGTTTTTATGTCAATCACTCTAACGTAGCCGTCTGCCCCTTCGTGGGTTTGTACGATGCGTCTCATCGGCCATCTCATGGTTGGTGTGTTGTCTTCCTTCACGATAACTATTGTTCCGGGAACCACGTTTGGTTGGATCTGTCGCCACTTGGCCCGATATTGGAGCTGTGACAGGTACTCACGCGACCATCGATGCCAGGACTCGTTTCTGAGTTGATTTACACGCCTCCATCGAGCATGGAGACTGCTAGTGACTGGCTGCGCTTCAACATCCACCATAGCCGTAAGTGGTTCTCCAATGAGGAAGTGTCCCGGAGTAAGTGCTGCCAGGTCATTAGGGTCATCTGATATCGGGATTAAGGGTCTCGAATTGAGGATTGCCTCCACTCCAACCACCAGTGTATGCAGCTCCTCATAAGTGAGAGTAGCCGATGAAGCGCCTCGGAGGAGCAAATTCTTAGCCGACTTCACCGCGGCTTCCCATAATCCACCAAAGTGAGGGGACGAAGTGGAAATCTATTCCTTGGCTACTGCATAAGCTGATCACCTTGTGCTGAGCCTCTGTCGAGTAGAGTGATGAAGACAATTCGCGTAGTTGGTTGTGCGCACCCACAAAGTTGGTAGCATTGTCGCAATACAGGTCCTTGCAGTGCCCTCGTCTCCCAATGAAACGCCACAAGGCACCGATGAAAGCATCAATGCTGAGATCGCTCACCAATTCCAAATGAACGGCATTGCTGGCGAAGCAACAAAAGATAGCGATGTAACCTTTCTGTGGCCGCACACCTCTCCCACGGTAGTGTATTAGCAGGAGCTCGCAAAAGTCGACTCCCGTGGTACCAGGAAGACTTCCCATACCTTGGTCGAAAAGCTGTGGCCTTGCTCGAACACATCACACGCATCGACGCATAATTGATCTTGCCAGCTGCTTCCCCTTGATAGGCCAGAAGCGTTATCTTGTCATGGCAAGCAGCGCCTGAGCTCCAAGATGGCAGTTGTCGCGATGGATGTCTGTCATCAGCAACCTTGTAAACGAATTTGTGAATGGCAGCAGCATCGGATGCTTGGTCTCGAAAGGGAGCTGCGAAGCCTCCAGCCTTCCGCCAATGCGCAGGATTCCGTCCGAATCCAGAAAAGGAGCCAGCCCTGCCAGCGGGCTATTTTTGTTGACTTGCCTCTTGAGTTGAATATCCCGTAAGTCCTCGCGGAAGTCGTCTTGTTGAATGCATTTCACTATGACTACCAGGGCTCTGGAAAGTTCATGACTTGTGACGGCTGGATTGCGCACTTGGGAAAGCTGAGAGTTAGGTTTGCAACGCTCCACAAAACGCAGCACGTAGGCTACTACCCGTTGCAGCCTTCGGAATGAGTTGCCGTGTTGAACCTCTTGCATGTAATGAATGTTCGCCTTGGCTGCCGTTAGTGTGATTGCCTTGATTCGCTTTTTCTCCAGCTCACAGGATCCCTTATGCTTGTACTCGGGCGGCCACTCCGCCTTGGGTCTGCTTAGGAAAGGCGGTCCATGTAACCATAGCTCGCAACCACCTAGTTCAGCTGGTGCCAAACTACGGGATAGGATGTCAGCAGGATTGTCTCGTAAAGCAACGTGACACCATTGGTTTGATCGCGACGGCAATTGAATAGTCGAGACACGATTTGCAACGAAGGTGTTGTAACCCTAGGCAACAGAGTTAGTCCACGCTAATACAATTTCAGCATCCGACCACAAGACATGGAAGACATCTCGCAGGTGCTAACGTGTCGGGGAAAACGAACCTTCTGCAATGATGGTAGCATACTGCGAAACTGGGCCCACTGCGTGTGGATCCCGGCTGGCAAGGCTGCATCTCAGTCCAGATCCTAACGCCACAATGCCTGCAGGAACAATTTGGCGATCACAATAACGAGTGCCAGGATGCCCAATGGATCGAACATCCTGGCGATGCCGGAAGCGATCGTCCTTTTGGTGAACTTTTCCTCAGTGAGGTCTAGATTGATGTGAATTTGGTATTCGTCCGCTTTCGGCAGCCAAATTACTCCCAAAATTTTGATGTAGTCTTCCGATAGACTACTGAAGTCCAGTTGAATCTGCTGGTCCCCCGCCTTGGTTGGTTGCAGAAGGCTCGGATGATTCACGCACCACTTGCACAAATGCATGCCGGCGCTCGTAAGTATTTTGCGCAACTCAGTCTGCTTCTGAATTGCCTCGGTCAATGTGTTAGCCCCGGTCATAACATCATCCATGTAGAAGTCATTCTGCAATGCTTGGCTGCCCAAAGGAGTTTGATGCCGTTCTGCTTGAGCTAGGACTTGAAGGCACTTGGTTGCGAGGTACGGGGCAGATGTTGCACTGTACGTCATGGTCTTCAATTGATAATAACGCAAAGGCTGAGATGGACTAGTTCTCCAAACCACTACATGAAACAAAGTGTGGCATGCGGAAGCGGAGCAAAATTGCAAACAGATCATGCTAAATCATTGGTCCGGTGTGTAGAAGATCGTTCAAGGAGAATGTTCGTGGCCGTTTTACTGGACGCGTCGCAGACCACTCTCAGTTGCATGGTACTACTCTCCGGCTTCAGAACGCAGTGATGTGGCAGAAAATAATATGGTTTCTTGCCTGCTGACCACTTGATTTCTTCTATGTGCCCAAGTCGTTCATACTTGTTCATAAATTCTGCGTACTGTAACTTCAGCTCGGGATTCAGCCTGCGCTTGATTGTAATGAATTTGCGTATGGCGACGTCCTGCGACTCGCCTAGCATTCCAGGGCCCTTGTTGAAAGGATGTCGAACCATGAAACGACCGCCCGACTCCCGTTGCGTTGTCTGTACAAAGTGTGCTGCGCAAGCGCTTTCAGTGGTTGTTAATTTGTTTGGCTGGCACTTCTTCCACCTCCCACAAACGTTTAATGGTCTCGCACAAATTGGTGTCTTCTGCCAGGATTCCACAGGTAACTGATGAAGTTTCAGGTTTGCCGACCTTTCCTGCTACAATCCAACTGAGCAGTGTATTCTGAAGCACTGGAAGTTCGGGTCCCAACTTTATTTGCTCGATGGACAAGATCTCGAAAAAATGCTCAGCACTCAATAATATGTCGATTTTGTCGGTCATATGACAGCTGGGATCTGCCAGCTTAATATTCTTTGGAAGTGGCCTATTGGACACGTTCAGCTGTTGAGCTGGTTGTGGTGAGATTATTTTGTCCAGCACCTGCGCCGCCACTTCCCTGGCATATCTTCGAGACTGCAGCATAAACTTCACTGTTCCGACCCCTTCAATGAGCGTTGAATTGCGTATGGGATTTAGCCCGAGTCTTCGAACTGTATGCGTTGTTATAAAATTTATCTCGGAGCCTGGATCCAGCACAGTTCGACATTCCGTTGTTCTTCCATTGCTGCCAATTAGCCTTACCACAGCTGTGCTCAGGAGTACATATCCCTTTGAACGAGGATTCGACACTGTAGTCAGAGAGAGTGCAGGTGTCTCCGCTTGGTGCTTGCTTTCCTGTTGGTATGCAGTCTTGTAATATTTCCACCTCCTTTTGGGCACTTCTACCTTTTCCTCTATAAATTTATTTATTTTTTTTTCCATTTTTCCATTTTCCCTTTAATTTTTACTCCCCCATCATCACAATACTACCCTTTTTCCTTATTAACAACTACGAAAAATATAATACATACTAATAATTTCAATTTTCCCACTAACAACGTTCCATTTATTAATTCCCACTAACAAAATTTCATTCTATTCATTTTCCCTAACAAAACCTAATTCCTTCCTTAATACTAACTAATTCCATTCCCAGTAACAAATTTTATTTTTTTATACTAACAAAAATGAATTCACTGATTCACTAACAAAATTCAATCTCATGCCCAAATGCATCGTTGAAGTTGCTTATGAGATGAATGGGAGATCGACAATCCATGGCACCATTAGCTACGTCGTGAGTCCTCGATCTTGGGTCTGCTGGAACCCTGAGTTCAAGTTCTCTCGAGCGCACGGAAGTATTCTTTTTGGGGTATCGGCAAAATCAATAGTTTTCGTAATGTATATGTGACACTTTACATTCAATCAAGCGATTCTTGGGGATGTAAATTGCCATATATGCAAGTCAATGGATACTATTGTGATTGTCGATACGGGAACAAAAAATGTGTGGGTAGCGGAATCGAAGTGTAATGAACTTCGATTACGTTACCCAGATGCGGCAGCGGTAATTGGGAAAAGGGATTGCGGAATCGAATGGGATGAAGGTGGAAGGTGAAAATTAGGTGGTTGGAATTGGGGAGTCAGATTTTGATTTGGAGAAGAGAAGGGTGTTTCCGGTGCGCGGTAAAGTTGATTTTTGGAGGTGTTAAAAATTGGGAAAAAAAAGGAGTTAGTCTTTGACTAGGAGATAAGAGGAATTGTGTTTGGCGGTGCGGAATTGTGAATTCGAGGAGAAAAAGATTCGGTTTTGGAGTTTACAAAGAAGAAGAGGACTAAATTTTGATTTTGTGAAGACGTGTGGTTTTGAATTTGAATTCAATTATAAACGTGGGAAATTCAAGACAAAAACTAATAAATTTTGCTTGTGGCGTATGCGAGTGGAGCTAAGTGTGAATTTAAGAGGAAATAAAAACTTAGTTTGTGGAGTTAATCGGGAATAAAAATGGTCCAAAACGGCTCAAATCCGAAATTGTGTAGAAAATAAAATCAAAAAAATAAGAAAGAAAAAAACTTATACTGCGGATTAAAATTTTAACTGTAGTATTGGGCATTTAAAAGTAAAGTATAAAAGTGTCCTAATTTGATTTAATAAAAAAAAACGAGAAGAAAAACGAAAAAAAGGAAGAGTAAAGTTTCCGTGAAGCACTTTGAGAAAAAACATTCAATTTGTTGAATTCAAAAGTATCCTATTGGATGAAGGGTAGTGAATTGGTGAAGAAAGTGGAATCAGCGTCTTGCGAAAAGTGGCCGTTCAGTGCTTTAATTTCTGGACTTTGTTCACATTAATTTTTAAATTGAAGTTTGAGTTTCAGGTGCCCCGAATTTCTTTCTTTTGTTCTTCGCCGAGCGCTCGGAGTTCAACAAGGAAAGTGTAAGTATCTATTTGAATTTTTTTTTTGTATAAATATACTGTTAGCTTTTGTCTCAAATTAATAATTTTCTTTTTTTTCTTGTTAATAAATTGTATGTAAATTGTATTTTGCTTACATAAATTGTAAAACGGGGAGTTAAAATTTGTAAATTTCACTTTTAGAATTTTTTTCTTTTGTTTTTGTTTGAATTAAATAAACGTCCATGTCCTATTAGAAACCATATTTTTCATTTCTTGAAATGAGTTCCCCTTTCCCGTCCTTTTCCCTATGTGCTAGTGTTTATATGTAAGGTGGCTCAGCACGAGCAGAGGGTGTCCCGAAAGACCCACGACACGATTGAGCGCTAGCCGGCCTCAGTATGCCACCCCGGGCTACACACCCCTCTGCTAATTCTTAATGTCTACAACTGCGGTGACTTCCGTGGTTGCTACATATGGCGCCCAAGTCTTAGGCTTTCTAATATGTTTATTTGATTTTGATTGCTTGCTTTTATTACAGTTTAAATTTTACAATTTTTGATTTGTTGGGCTTGAGTACCTGGAGTGCCTGACTTGAATAGTAGTCTGAGCATTCCAGGGAAATTATTTTTTTTGTTTTTGTTAGAAATTTTTGATGATTGTTTGAGTAATAGTTTGAAAAGTTTTAGTTTCGATTTTGATATTAATTTATAGATTTTTGATCACGGGGTTCGCCGCAGTTGCAGTGGCGCCTACCGTGCTGTTTTGTGTTTAATAGTCTCCACCGGCTATGATAGTGGGCATGCTTTAGCAGTGTGGATGTTGGTTGGGATCAACCGAATTTCAAGTCGTTGGTTATATCTCCCTGCACGGGATAGTTGGACTTAGATCCAACTCTTGGAATTAGCCAACGCTTTCGGCCCTTCCATCATCTATCTGGTGGTAGCTTTGGGATATGTGCGGCTCTTGTCCGAGCCATTATGAAGTCCGTAGTATTTCATAATGGTCTCGTAGTCAGCCCTTTGAGGTGACAATTGGAGCGGAGTCCGCCTAGGAATCCCATTTTTATACCAGGCACTGTTGTGGTTTGTCGGCTTCGTGTTATGTCTAAATTTTAATCACTATTCCATTCAATTACCTTTCTTTTCCCTTTCCATTAATGGGGAGGATCATTTTGAGAAATGAAATCTTTTTATGAATTGTATCTCCATCTTAATTGCTATTACAAAAGTTAATATTTTCGATAGTTTCCAACACCATTCCTCTTCACTGCTAATAAATCGCAATATTAACCACAAACATTAATTGTTATTATTGCCATAGTCTGTCTGTCAGCCTGTGGACTCATTTTTATTTAGTATTATCTATAATTTGCGTTAATTTTTTTTTATTTTTTTATTTAGGTAGCTTGAACTTTGGTTCATTGAATTGGTCATTTACTGTAGTAGATTTTGGTCCTTTTTTTTTATAATATTATAAGAACCGAATAACCATGCGACGGCGGACGGCTAGTTGGGATCCAACCTATACCCAACTTGATAAAGAGTTGGAACGGCTTAGCCTATCATCCAGCCTGCGAGAAGCACAAGACGCACTTCCTCAAGCTGGTGCGCCAAGCGCGGCAGCTACTCCGCCGATACGGGCACCCGGTAGTTCCCTTGCTTCTTCTACACGGCAGGCGGTGCAAGAAACGTCACCTCACGTTACCTTCCGCGAGTCCCGACGTAATGAATTTGCCACGCCGGATCGACTTCCCATCACCAAATGGGGTATCACTTTCGATGGTGGAGTAAATGGCGTGTCCGCCCAGCAATTTATATTTCGCGTGGGCAGCCTGGCCAGCGATTACAACCTGTCAGACCGAGATTTGATGAGGGATCTACATGTGCTTCTGAAAGGAGCAGCACAACAGTGGTACTGGCAGGTTCGTGACATTTTTCGGGAGAATCTGACCTGGCCAAGATTCAAATGCGAGGTGATGGAGCGGTTTTCACCACATCACACTGATGACGATATTCGCCGTACAATGCACGGTCGCCTTCACAGTCCCGGGGAAAGATTCATCGAATTCTATGAATCCCTGGAGGCACTGTCATTACAACTCCAAGTGCCTGTTCTTGATTTCGATCTGCAATGCATCGTATCCAAAAATATGAGCCCACGGCTTCAGGATCACCTGGCAGGCCTGACCTTTCCGTCCACTAGGGAGTTGGTCAGAAGATGCTGTCGCACCGAGGATACGTGGAGGGACGTAGAGTCCCGGCGCAGGCTGTTCGAAAGACGTGCGGTGGGAGGAGTGCATTCCGTACGACTTCCGGAAAACCTGATGGACTGGGACATATACGATAAACCGTATTCTCCAAATTGTGACCAAAATTTCGGTAACGAGGAACCCTTAAATTGGCGAAATGTTCGTAATTCGACAGCATGCGATCTACCAACTCAGCTTGCGCAACCCAATCAATGCCTTCCCCTTGAGACTCCTCAGGTTCAAGCGGTAGCATCCCGACCGAAAATTGGTTTGTCTTCGGACTATCAACAACGAAGACAATTTAGGATATGCTGTAATTGTAAGGATTTAGGCCATAACTTTTTTGATTGTGCTTCCCCCATCAGACACGTTTTTTGTTTTGGTTGTGGGAAGGAAGGAGTTACCAAGCCTCACTGCAATGCTTGCAATTCCAAAACAACCCCGGTGCGTAAGGAAATATCGTTTCCTCGGGCAAATCCCACCCAGCCATATGAGCGTGTAGATGTGGCCACGAATGTGGATCCGGAGCTCAGACGTCTCCAGTGACTGACACCTACGTCTATTAATACCCGCATTGTTTTCCCTCTTGCAAACTCTTCTCCCCGTTCCCGATGCCCTGGCACATTTTGTCAGCTAATTTCAACACACCGCCCACCTGTCCCAGGTAGCTTCCCTGATATCTCTGGAAGTAATGGAAAGGCGGGCGATGATCGTGAGTCACCCGCTAGTTTTAGAGCACGACCTTTTCGGGATCGCTTTCGGAGATCCTGGAGATATTTCTTCGCCAGGCGTCTCTTGAAGCGTGCCTGCGTGGAGTCAATTGTTGCAACTCCTGGCGACAATAGGCCCTACGCAGAGATTTCCGTCAAGGGTCGCAAATTGACGGGCTTGCTTGATAGCGGAGCCAGTGTTAGTATCCTCGGAGCTGGAGCCTTGGACCTTCTGTCAGATTTGGGTTTGCATATGCATACCATGCACGCTCATATTCAGACTGCATCAGGGCACAAGGATCCAGTTCTGGGATACGTCACCACATTGGTGCAATTTAATAAAACCACCAAATTGATGAGATTCCTAGTTGTTCCTTCCTTGATGCACGCAGTGTATCTTGGAATTGATTTCTGGGATCTCTTCAAAATAGCACCAATCCAGGTCAACGCTATCGAAGCAGCGTCGGAGCTTCAGAGCCCTGAATTCCATCTTTTGTCTCCAAAAGATCAGCAACGACTGGACTTCGTCAAACAACAGTTTCCGTCGTATAATGAGAAATGCTTGGGTAGGACCAGTCTCGTGTCTCATCACATCGACACTGGCTCTGCTCGACCCATTAAGCAGCGGTATTATGCTGTCTCGCCTGTTATACAGAAACTGTTGTATGACGAACTCGATCGTATGTTGTCTTTGGGGGTAATAGAGGAAAGTCAGAGTTCGTGGAGTTCGCCTGTGACCCTTGTCAGAAAACCCGGCAAGGTGCGTTTGTGTCTTGACGCTCGACGCCTCAACGAGGTGACTGTTAAGGACGCCTATCCGTTGCCACTGATTGAAGGTCTTTTGGCACGGTTGCAGAGTACCAGGTTCATTACCAGCTTGGACCTGAAGGATGCCTTTTGGCAAATACCATTGGATGAGGCAAGTAAGGAGAAAACGGCCTTTACTGTCCCTGGCAGGCCCTTGTACCATTTCAAGGTCATGCCGTTCGGTCTATGTAATGCTCCCCAAACGATGTGTCGGTTTATGCATAAAGTAATACCGCATGAGCTGCAGGACAAGGTATTCGTTTATCTAGATGACCTGCTTGTTACAAGTTCAACATTTGATGAGCCATTAGAGCTCCTGAGTACTGTTGCGAAACTGCTCAGGGACGCCAACTTGACCATCAATGTTGAAAAAAGCAAGTTCGTCAAGAAGGAGATCAAATATCTTGGCTTTGTAGTGAGTGATGGTATCCTGCGCACCGACCCGGAGAAGGTTTCAGGTATAGTCTCCTATCCTGAGCCCCGAACGGCCAAAGACGTGAGACGGTTCATGGGCATGGCAGGATGGTACAGGCGTTTTATTCCAAACTTTGCCTCGGTTACAGCCCCTCTAACGGATTTGCTAAAGGGCAAACGTGCCTTCAAGTGGTCTGCTTCCACCAATAGTGCCTTCAATAAAGCGAAGCAATTGCTGATTTCTGCTCCAGTGCTGGCTAACCCTGACTTTACGAAGCACTTCTATATCCAGTGTGACGCAAGTACAGTGGGTATTGGAAGTGTTTTGTTCCAGAAGGACGATGAAGGTGGAGAACATCCAATTGCATATATGTCGATGAAGCTCAACGCTGCGCAACGTAACTATAGCATTACTGTGTTGGAATGCTTAGCTGCGGTGCAGAGTGTAAAGAGATTCAGGGCATATATCGAAGGGTTGCCCTTCACCATCATAACCGACCATGCCAGTCTTAAATGACTGATGCAGCAGTCGGACCTTTCTGGTCGATTGGCTCGCTGGAGTCTGAAATTACAAGGGTTCAATTTCCAGATTGAACACCGGAAAGGTGCTCTTAACGTTGTACCGGATGCGTTATCGAGATCTTGCTCGCAGGACGAGCGGGTGGCCTCGCTCATTGCTTGCCTCCCGGAGCACACACATATTGATGGTTTGATACCTCAGTCTGCGTTTCAGGAGCCCGAGTACGAACATCTCAAGGAGCAAATCCTGAAGCAACCTGATAAGTTTCAGAATTTGCACCTTGCTGATGGCCGAGTGTACACCGGTTCTGGTTCCCCTGTAACGCTGACTACAGATATCCCCCGAACAAAATTATGGGTTCCTGAGGGCTACCAACAGGCTCTTATAGTGCGAGCTCATGATGATCCCCGGGGCTCTCATTGTGGAATTCGTAAGACCACGGAAGTCTTACAAAGATATTATTATTGGCCTCGTTTGCGTCAAGATGTTATTCAGCACATCCAGGGCTGTTCAACATGCAAACAGGTCAAGCCTTCGAATTCCACTTTGAGACCTCCTATGGGCGCATCACGAGACTCGACGAGACCTATGCAGCGCCTGTTTGTGGACTTCATGGGTCCATACCCTCGTTCAAAATCCGGGAACACTCAATTGTTTTTGGTCCTGGACCATTATAGCAAGTTCATATGGCTCAAACCCATGGCTAAAGCCACTGCGGAATCAGTCGTGCGATACTTGGAGCGCGAAATCTTTTTGACCTTCGGAGTTCCCGAATGGCTTCACTCGGACAATGGTGTGCAGTTCGTCTCCAAGGTATTCGCTAAGCTTATGAGTGACTATGGGGTGCAGCACTGCTTCACTCCATACCATTCCCCGCAGGCGAATGCCTCGGAGAGGTCAAACCAGTCGACATTGAACACCATCAGAGCCTACATAGGGTCCGATCATAGCAGGTGGGACGAGAATCTTCTGGAATCGTGTTTTGCGTTCCGCAAGGTGATTCATGAAACCACAGGATTTTCGCCCTACTTCCTCATGTTCGGATACCACCCTATCCAGCATGGCACTGAGTACGCCCTCCTTAGAAGCTTGAACGCTTTTGAGGATGGAGAAGTACAGCTAAGTGCAAACAGTGATCGTCTGCGAGCTGTACAAGACCGTGTCCGAGCTAAGCTGACAGAAGCCTACCAGAAGGGAGCTCAAAGTTACAACCTCCGGGCTCGCCCCCGTGAGCTACTTCAAGGTCAGAAAGTTTTCGTGCGGAATTTCGCCGTGAGCAATGCAGCCGATCGTTTTGCGGCTAAATTCGCTCCACGATTTGTTCCTGCAGTAGTTCGCCGTGTAGTGAATAACGAGTTTTCAATATGTCCGTGAAGGACCTGCTGTGAAGGACCTGCTGCCTCGGCAGAGGAAGGTGTTGATTCCTGCCGAGAATGCCCTCGTCCGGAGACGCGTGAATGCGCTGGCAGGCTAGCATTGCGGTGTCGTGGGGCGGGTTCGTTTCCCCGGCACGAGGACTCACTACAAAACATTTCGCATTCACGAATTGCTTGCAGAGATCAAGAGGACGACCGAAGTCGCAAATCTGTAGATAACCTCCACGAAGGAATTACGACTTGTTGCGAGAACAAGTGCAACCTGACAAGAAAGACTAATTTGGGGGTGACCTCGCCTTTACCCAAATACATTCGGGGCCCACAAATGAAAGAGGGGCAACCGGGTGGTGGTGGAGCCCCTTCATGCCCACCCAACCGGAATAAATCCAATGTTAAACTGTTGAAGTGGCCAGGTATTCCTCTTCTGAGTGGAAAACTCATACAACTTGAATTATATGAACTTTCCCATCAAAAGGGGAGTACCCCGGTGACCAATTTATGTCATAGAATTATACAATTGAATTGCATAACTCTATGCCATAAAAAGGCACTTGGCTTGGGCCACACAACCCATCAAGTCACCTGAAACAAAAGAAGGAATTAATCTGTACCCGGCGGCTGGCTCATTTTTTGGGGTGGAAGCCTGCCACCGCACCGGGTCCTATACCCGATTGGAAAAGACCGGAAGGGAAAAGACCAATTTTTTGTTTAATTCAGCATTCCTTTTTTTTATTTTTATATAATTTGTTGAAAATAAATTATATTATATTAGGAATCGTAGATTTAAACCACACAGTGACCCAACCAAAAATTTGATACGTCATGTACAAAATTTGTTACTTGAAGTTACAAAGAATTAGAGTTCACGTTACTATAGCATACACATCACGACCATAAGAAATAGGAGAAAAATTGTACATAGCAACATAAGTTACACTATTATTATGGAAATAATAAAATATTGCTTTTTAAATTTCTTTTGGTTTGAATATATTTATATTCTTACGCTAGTATTTAAGAAACATGATTTCAATTTCATATATTTTGTGTAGAATAAATTCGCGTAGTTTCGGTTCTTTGAATAGGATATTGATACATATCGTACATGCGGATATTTGAGATAATTAAATATTGTGTGCCAATATTATAAGAACTAGTATACGCATGCTATTTTGGTTAGAAAAAAAAAACATAACTTGAAAACATCACATTATACAAATTGTGACAGTCTATGCACTATTTTACATATTAGGATATATTTTTCCCTAATTTATCCTGTTCTGTGTTTGCTTCCATACATCTTTTCCCGATTGTATAATTTGATATTTTTTTTTCAATCATTATGACATTGTATGCTTTTGTACCCAGATTATTGTTTTACATTTAGATTTTTCGAATGATATTGTTTCGTATAGAACATTGCAATAAATAGGTAAATAATTAAATATATAATAAAATAATTAAATTAAAAAAATGGTACTTACAATACCTTTCCCTCGTCGACGAGCGCTCGTTGACGAATTGTAGGTAAGCAAGTCCTGTAATTCATTTTTAAGCGTATTATTGTACCGGTTGTAACTTATGAGTCACGACTTCTTTCTTTTGGTAGTATAGATTCGCATTCGTATAACAACTATTAGTACACGAGTAGGAAGGCATAAAATATATCCTAAGTGTGTATACAATCATATAAAAATTCAGCTATCCAAGTGTAAATACATGTAAACTTTTTTTTTTTTGAATATCACAAACGTATGGTCTTTGAACGTGGTAATGCTTGCTGCTACTTATTCTACGGCTTTTAATGCTTAATATTTCTTTATATGCAACCCGTTGGTCAATATATGGATTGAGTGATTTGACTAATTCTCCTGGATCTAACTTTTCAGTTGATTTATCAGTCTTTGTTGAACTATGTTTGAATACACACTGCGCCTTTTTGCATCCAAACGGTGTGTTTTCCCAGAAACAGGGAGTACGGTCCCGCCATTTCCCAATCAACATGTGCCGCTCCGTACAATGAAGATCTTCACCTCGGCCTTCCAACCACCTGTTGCACAACACTTCGGGACCTAATGCTGATGGCTCATGGCGATATTGGCAGCTGCTATCATTTTTTTACAGGCACTGTCGTAGAAAAAGTAGCAATATGCGAAGTTTTTCCTTTTTTTTTCTTCTTTTCTTTCGCTGTGCATCCACAGGATGGTAGAAGTTGTCTCTGCCACAAACGGTTTTCTTAATAAGACTCCCTCGCCAACCATTCAAATCACTTATCACCTCACTTCACTGGCACTTACTCCTATCCGCCTTGTGCACGGAGCGGTTTATGGGAAACTGTTCACTGAAAACATGTTCGAGGCACACGCAATAACCTCGCTCGTACCATGTGGAAATAGAAGTGCCATCTATGTGTGAACATGCGGTGGTGATAATGCACACTCATTTCGGTTATTTTTAAAATTCTAAATTGTTTATTTTTTGTGTAGATTCGATTAAGTTTTCAATTGAAAGCAATTTATGTTTATAATTATTAGGCGTAATTAAGGGGGAAATAAATCGAAAGAATAGGACAGGCACGCGTTAATTACCGACAAACAAAACAATTTTTAATTAATATTATGGTTGGAATGGGTAAAATTTGACAAATTTTGTGGGGTTTAAATGATACAATGATTTTATCGTTCCTATAATTAAAGGGGTTAACCGTTTCGTTCTAAGCATTTGCATACCGCGTTACACCGCAATTAGTTAAATTATATTCAAAAGAAGATATTGAAATAAAATCACTACACATTAAAACAGTTTTAGAATTTTGTTTCCCGGGTGTTAAGTACAAAAAGAAATTTTTTTTTTTTTATTTTTCATGCGAAAAAAAAAAACGAGTGTTGCGATGAGGAAGGTGACTGAATGGTTACTCCTTGTTAAATTGAGTTGGTGCTGTGTGCCTGTGTCAGCGCTGCTTTTAGAGCCATAGCTCCTAGATTACTACAGGGCAGCTAATTTTCTCGTGATCCCAAGGCAATGCTGATCGCGAAAAAGGAGCTGAAGGATATTTCTGTGTATCATGGGTTGGCTTCGGCGTCGGGACTAGAGATGACGGACAATAAAAGAAAAACACAATTGACAGACGGACGGACTGACTTATGTTTATGTTTGCCCGGAAATATACAACCCTTGTGCGTTTTTTTTTTTTTTTTTTTGAAAATATATGCGGACGGACAAACAGACGTGACTAATTATCTATCGGCGCAGGTCTTTCGCGTGGTATATCCCCACTTCTTTTCCCGATGGATCCGTTATCAAGTAACGGTTAGGTCCCATTACCTTCTTTATGCGGCTTTTCAGGAATCGCCTGTCCAGCTTGGCGTTGTAATGCCCCGCGGCGTCACTTTGGCGGAAGTTTCGCCGGAAAACTTCATCTCCTTCTTTGAAATTAGCAGATCGTGACCGGAGATTGTACTGCGCTTCATTTGCACTACCTGCGACCTTAATCTTCCGTCCGATTTGTTGGCGGAGGTCTCCTAGACGTTCGTGGGGCTCCAGCGCAACGACGGGGTCTCCCAAACACTTTAATTGCCGTAACAGTCGGTATGATTTACCGTGGCAAATCATGTGCTGTCCAAAGGCGGCAAAGTAAGGGGTGGCACCGGTGACGGAATGATACGAGGATCGCAGGGCGCATGTGATGGCAGACAATCGACGATCCCAATCCTTTTGAGATGGGTGGACGTAAGAACGGATCGCGGCCAATAGAGTGCGGTTCAACCGTTCTGATGCCTTGGACTGAGGAGAGTATATGGGCGTCAGTTGGTGTTCAACGCCATACTGCTCAAGTAGGCTCTTAAACTGCCGAGACCGGAACTGTACTCCATTATCTGAGTACACACTCTCTGGAACACCGAACACATGAAATACCCGGTTCTCTAAGAATTTCACGATCGACGGAGTTGTAAACTTACGGATAGGTTCCACCATTGGGAATTTTGAGAGCTGATCTAGAACGACTATAGCTCCGATGTGTCCCATTGAAGACCGAGGATATGGACCAAGTAGATCGATGTATAGACGCTGGAACACGCGTTCTGGAACGTTGAGTTGACCCATAGGAGGTCGAAGAGGCTGGTTGGGCGCTTTGGTGCCTTTACAGGTCTCACAGGCGCTTACGTAGTCTTTGACCTGGGATGCCATTTTAGGCCAAAAGAAGTATTTCTTGAGTCGCCGTAACGTCTGACCGTAACCTCCGTGGGCACTTAAAGGATGGTCATGTGCGCGGAAGATCAGATGTTGTGTCATTTCCTCCGGTACCCAGAGTTTCTAAGACTCTTCTTCCTGCCATGGATCACCAGTGGCGTATTCATTTCGTCTATACACATAGCCGTCTATTACCTTCAAATCAGGCAGCTATGTTTGTTGGGTCGCTATGGTTTGCCTCAACTCTTTGTAGCTATCTGATTCGAAATGTGGGCTGTCCAAGTCTATTTCGATGGGGTCCTCGTCAGTTATTGTTAATTCGGCTCCCTCTGGGGAAAACATCCGTGAGAGAGTGTCGGGTACGATTTTCTGGGTTCCTTTCCGATGTTTGATGGAGAACTTGAACCCTTGCAGTTTAAGAGCCCATCTGGCTAGGCGTCCATTTAAATCTACCTGGTTCATCAACCATTGTAGTGACGCGTGGTCCGTGATGATCTCGAATTGGTGGCCCTCGATATAAGCTCGGAATTTCTTCACAGCCATTAACGCTGCCAAACATTCCTGCTCGGAAACAGTATAGTTTCTTTGGGCCGAGTTCAGCTTATTGGACATGAAGGCGATGGGAGCTTCCTCTCCCTCATCGGTCAATTGCACCAGTACGGCTCCAACTCCATGTTGACTTGCGTCACAATGAATGGAGAAGGGCTTCGTGAAGTCGGGGCTGTGCAAGACAGGAGCTGATGTGAGGGCTTGTTTAAGCTCTTCAAATGCCTTTCGGCTGAGTTCGGTCCAAACGAACTTCCCTTTCCGCAACATGTCTGACAGGGGCGCTGAAACTGTTGCATAATTCCGAACAAACCTTCGGTACCAGCTGCACACACCAAGGAAACGTCGTAGCTGCTTCACAGTTTTTGGTAAGGGGAACTCATCAATCGCACGAGTTTTGTCTGGATCCGTTTTGATAGTGCCATGTCCTATAACATGACCGAGGTATCGGACTTCTTTCATGGCAAACTTACTTTTCTGTACGTTGATGGTGAGTCCCGCCTTACTGATGTGCAGGGCTACTTCTTGTAGAAGTAGGAGGTGTTGATCGAACGTTTCCGTGATGAGTAACAGATCATCAAGGTACACGAACACTTGGTGTTTCAGGTGAGGTGGGATGACCTTGTCCATCAACCGAGTCATCGTTTGCGGCGCGTTATACAGGCCAAAGGGCGTTGTGATGAACTGATATAATGGTCGTCCAGGCACTGTGAAGGCGGTCTTGTCCCTCGACCCCTCATCGAGTCGAATTTGCCAGAAGGCGTCTTTTAGGTCGAGACTGGTGATATACTTGGCTTTCGGCAGTCTCCCTAGTATTCCATCGATGAGTGGAAGAGGGTACGCGTCCTTGATGGTAACCGCGTTTACCTTACGGGCATCGAGACAGAGGCGGACTTTACCTGGCTTCACCACCACGGTTACCGGTGATGACCAGGCACTTTGGGACTCTTCTATAACCCCTAACTCGAGCATCCTATCCAGCTCCGCATACACCAATTTCTCCATGGCCGGTGAGATGGCGTAGTGTCTCTGTTTAATCGGTTTACTATCGCCAACGTCGATGGCGTGTGAGACTAGGGTGGTGCGGCCAAGGACTTGGGTAGCGTAAGATGGGAAAGCAGCGATGGATGCTTCCAGGCGTTGCCGTTGGTTAGGCGTCAGGTCATGTCTATCGGGCGTAGAAGTGATTTCGTTGACATTTCTGGTTTTTAAAGACAAATCTGTGAATAAATCGGAGGCCAGTCCAAAGCGAAGGACGAAATCGACGCCAAGGTACACATTCTGAGTCAAAGACGGGATAATGTAGAACCTAATATCCTTCGTCTGACCCCTGAACGTCACGGGTGTGGTTAGTTTACCTCGTATAGGGTGTTTGGTGCCATCAGCTGTACTGATTTCAGTGCGCCAGGATTTAATCAAGTCCGGATAGTCTTGGAGCACCTTCGAGCCAAAGCTCGAGGCAAGGCAACTGATACTGGCACCCGTGTCGATCAATGCAAACACGGTCTCGCCCAACACTTTAACTGGATGATAAGGTCTGATCTCATTCTCAGCAACCTCCGAGATGTTACAAGAGTTTAAGGTTTGACGGCAGATGCGCACTCTCTTGCGGAAATTCCGCCAACGACGGGTTGACCATTTTGTCGTGCGCGGGCGGAAAGTGACTATTTCGGAAGCAAATATTCGCTCTCGAGCCACCCGATATTCCTGCAGTCTAACATGATAAGGTTTTAGAGTGCGTACTTGAGGCTGCCGCGGTTCTTCTGGCAGTGACTGCGGTGGTCGCTTTAATATTGTCGTTGGTGAGGTCTCCGGAAGAGAGTGAACATCCGCAGTTGTAATGGTCATGGCTGGTGGGTTAACGTCAGGTTTGTTGGGGTGAGCCGCTGACTGAGGAGCTACTGCTGGGGTTTCGAGTACTGCTGAGGTGGTCGGGTACTCTTTTGGCCATTTTTTCGCGCGGCACATTCAGAACAGTCCGGGAAGAAAGTGTCCGGCTTGCCGCAACCGTAGCAGAAAACCTTACGTTCTGCTCGGCATGAAATGAACCGGTGTCCGGTTTGGTGGCAATTCCAGCAGGTCGTAAGACTTCCCACTGCTGCTACAGCAAGATGGTCTGGGTCCAAATCTTCCTCCAGATCTAGGGTGGTATAATCTGGGGCCAATTCCGCGATTCCTCGTCGAGGACCCGTCCTGGTTAGTAAGTATGGCCGGTCCCGTAGGTCTTCCTCAAACCCTTCTATGCGACGCACATTTCTCAGCAGGGCAGGGAGTTCACGATATGGCGACGAATCTCCGGTCTTAGATTGCGCTTTAGCAGGCGCAGAATTTGGGTAGAAGACAATGGCTCTGACAGCTGGTCATTCAACCGAAGGATATCAGCTCGATATTGATGGAAGGACTCGTCCGGACGCTGCCATCTAGCATTCATCTTGTCCAGGACTAATTCGTCCATGTCGACCGTAGGGTATTCCATGCGGAGTACCTCCTTCAACCGTGACCAGCGTATGGATGGTGGAGCTGAATGTATTCGCCAATATGTCTCCAGGGCTGCTCCCCTAAGCAGCATTGGCAAGTATCCTGCGAGCGCTGTGCGGTCTCCTGCTAGCATCTGCTCAATCAGCGACTCCACCCGACTTATGAAGACTTCCACCGTTATAGTATTGGGTTCCCCACTGAAATGTAGATTCCATCCCTGGATGATGCTGGGGATCTGTGTCGGCTTCAGCAGATACATGTCGTGTGGATGGAAGCGTTGTTCCGGCGGAATCACGGGAGCTTGATTAGGTGGCGGCGCTTGGCTCAATCGGGGCCGGTACACTGGAGCCAACGGATTCATGGCTGCACCTGGCCGGATCCGTTCGGGATCACGCCGCGAGTCTACCGGGAAATCCCACGGATGTGGGTCCGACTCCCACATAGGAGGAGTTCTTGGCCGGGGTGGTGCGGGGTTCTCTCTCTGGCTTTCTAGCGAGGCTAACCGGGTGGACATGTCCTGCATGAGCGCCATTAGGTCTTGTAAAACTGTCGCTTCCACAGCCACAGGGGGACTCGCTTCTTCTGCAGGCGGAACTACTTCAGCCCTGTAGTCTTCGTCTCGTGCACTCCTTGTCGTGGATGGAAGGGGTCCGCTTTTGGGGACAGCTCCACTTGCACTGGAGGACTGGGGTCGTTCTGTTGCTGGCTGTGCGATTTCTAAAGGCTGACGACAGAGCGGGCACGTGGATGAGGTTTGCCGCAGTTGGGCCAAACACAGCTGGTGTAGCCTGTGTCCGTATTGCAACCTCTGGCTTGTGGTTTCATCCATGTCCTCGTGACATATGGAGCACAAGAGAGCTGGTCCGGCATCCGACCTTAACTTCCTCCTCTCTGGCGTGCGTTTGGTGGGCATGCTAAATGAAATTTATTTTTCTAAATAATATTTAACTATAACTATCTATAATTAATGTAAAAGTGAAAAAAGAATGTAATGTATAATAGATATAGCTTTCAAGTGGCCGTCAGTGGCGAACTATAAAAGTACCTCAAAAAAAATGTAAGAAAAATTTTAAGTGGTGATCGAACTATCAAAAAAAAATAATAACCGGTCTTTCCCTTCCGTCCTTCCTCCCAAGTATGGACACCATGGCACAATCCTTCCAAAACGTTTCAGGGACACTCTCTTGTGGCACCATGAAAATCAGGGTTCAGAAGTGATCCCTCATTAGCAAACTTCTCAAGTTACATCTTGTCAGCCCAGGGTGGGATTCTAATCCACAAGCAGCGCGTGTCTTGTCATGGAAAGTCATCGATTAGCTAATCAGCCAATCACATGCAATCAAAATCCATGTAATTTAAGACACTTAGGCACCGCTGATTTGGGGAGCGGATCAGAATCCTCCGCAAAATAGATGTTGGGATAATAACTTCCGAACACAAAAAGGGACTCTAATATCATTTGGCCTTACTAGTTATACAATGGTGGTAAACCACCAAAGTATAAATCAAAAGAAGGACCAAACGATATTGATGTCCGAAGACAACACACGTTCGGAAGTTATTAGGCTGCTGGGGCACGATTAGTGCGAAAACCCTCGGGAGTTATCTACCCGCCAAAATTTCTAACACCTAGTGGGGACACCTAGAGACGATGGACTATCTCGTGCTCACGACTGATGATACAGCCGGGCTTTTCGGGCCCCACGTTGGGCGCCATTTGTAGTGAATAATGAGTTTCAATATGTCCGTGAAGGACCGCAGCGATGTTCTGCTGCCTCGGCAGAGGAAGGTGTTGCTTCCTGCCGAGAATGCCCTCGTCCGGAGACGCGTGAATGCGCTGGCAGGCTAGCATTGCGGTGTCGTGGGGCGGGTTTGTTTCCCCGGCACGAGGACTCACTACAAAACATTTCGCATTCACGAATTGCTTGCAGAGATCAAGAGGACGACCGAAGTCGCAAATCTGTAGATAACCTCCACGAAGGAATTACGACTTGTTGCGAGAACAAGTGCAACCTGACAAGAAAGACTAATTTGGGGGTGACCTCGTCTTTACCCAAATACATTCGGGGCCCACAAATGAAAGAGGGGCAACCGGGTGGTGGTGGAGCCCCTTCATGCCCACCCAACCGGAATAAATCCAATGTTAAACTGTTGAAGTGGCCAGGTATTCCTCTTCTGAGTGGAAAACTCATACAACTTGAATTATATGAACTTTCCCATCAAAAGGGGAGTACCCCGGTGACCAATTTATGTCATAGAATTATACAATTGAATTGCATAACTCTATGCCATAAAAAGGCACTTGGCTTGGGCCACTCAACCCATCAAGTCACCTGAAACAAAAGAAGGAATTAATCTGTACCCGGCGGCTGGCTCATTTTTTGGGGTGGAAGCCTGCCACCGTACCGGGTCCTATACCCGATTGGAAAAGACCGGAAGGGAAAAGACCAATTTTTTGTTTAATTCAGCATTCCTTTTTTTTATTTTTATATAATTTGTTGAAAATAAATTATATTATATTAGGAATCGTAGATTTAAACCACAGAGTGACCTAACCAAAAATCTGATACGTCATGTACAAAATTTGTTACTTGAAGTTACAAAGAATTAGAGTTCACGTTACTATAGCATACACATCACGACCATAAGAAATAGGAGAAAAATTGTACATAGCAACATAAGTTACACTATTATTATGGAAATAATAAAATATTGCTTTTTAAATTTCTTTTGGTTTGAATATATTTATATTCTTACGCTAGTATTTAAGAAACCTGATTTCAATTTCATATATTTTGTGTAGAATATATTCGCGTAGTTTCGGTTCTTTGAATAGGATATTGATACATATCGTACATGCGGATATTTGAGATAATTAAATATTGTGTGCCAATATTATAAGAACTAGTATACGCATGCTATTTTGGTTAGAAAAAAAAAACATAACTTGAAAACATCACATTATACAAATTGTGACAGTCTATGCACTATTTTACATATTAGGATATATTTTTCCCTAATTTATCCTGTTCTGTGTTTGCTTCCATACATCTTTTCCCGATTGTATAGTTTGATATTTTTTTTTCAATCATTATGACATTGTATGCTTTTGTACCCAGATTATTGTTTTACATTTAGATTTTTCGAATGATATTGTTTCGTATAGAACATTGCAATAAATAGGTAAATAATTAAATATATAATAAAATAATTAAATTAAAAAAATGGTACTTACAATACCTTTCCCTCGACGACGAGCGCTCGTTGACGAATTGTAGGTAAGCAAGTCCTGTAATTCATTTTTAAGCGTATTATTGTACCGGTTGTAACTTATGAGTCACGACTTCTTTCTTTTGGTAGTATAGATTCGCATTCGTATAACAACTATTAGTACACGAGTAGGAAGGCATAAAATATATCCTAAGTGTGTATACAATCATATAAAAATTCAGCTATCCAAGTGTAAATACATGTAAACTTTTTTTTTTTTTGAATATCACAAACGTATGGTCTTTGAACGTGGTAATGCTTGCTGCTACTTATTCTACGGCTTTTAATGCTTAATATTTCTTTATATGCAATCCGTTGGTCAATATATGGATTGAGTGATTTGACTAATTCTCCTGGATCTAACTTTTCAGTTGATTTATCAGTCTTTGTTGAACTATGTTTGAATACACACTGCGCCTTTTTGCATCCAAACGGTGTGTTTTCCCAGAAACAGGGAGTACGGTCCCGCCATTTCCCAATCAACATGTGCCGCTCCGTACAATGAAGATCTTCACCTCGGCCTTCCAACCACCTGTTGCACAACACTTCGGGACCTAATGCTGATGGCTCATGGCGATATTGGCAGCTGCTATCATTTTTTTACAGGCACTGTCGTAGAAAAAGTAGCAATATGCGAAGTTTTTCCTTTTTTTTTCTTCTTTTCTTTCGCTGTGCATCCACAGGATGGTAGAAGTTGTCTCTGCCACAAACGGTTTTCTTAATAAGACTCCCTCGCCAACCATTCAAATCACTTATCACCTCACTTCACTGGCACTTACTCCTATCCGCCTTGTGCACGGAGCGGTTTATGGGAAACTGTTCACTGAAAACATGTTCGAGGCACACGCAATAACCTCGCTCGTACCAGCGCCATCTTAATATAATGACCGTATTCACAGCTGATAAAAATCTCAGCTGATACCTAGAATAACGACGTCATCAATTTTTTGCTTTTCTTTTCATGATCAGCTGAGTGCAGTGACATTTCATTCTACCGCGAAATGTTTAACTTGAATCTCGCCGATTCAAAGTAATTTCGCTGTGGAATTCGCGCGTTTTATAAACCAAAATGTTGGGGAGCAAAACTCTAAGTGTCTCAGTAGTACATTTCCCTAAAAACGCAAAATAATGTCGTGCCATAGTACGTAAACGAAGTGCCGGCGACTCGTGCAACTTTAAAAAAGTGAACTTCTAATCCTGTTCAAACGCTAATATAGAATATAGAATGGCAACACAAATTGCACGTGATGCTCCAACCAACATATCGCGCGACAATTCTGCAGATAACGAAAAGTTCAAGGAGGATTTGATGAACATCGCACGGACGACATTGAGCTCAAAGATCTTGTACCAGCACAAGGAGCTCTTTACAAAGTTAGCAGTTGATGCTATCTTGAGGCTGAAAGGTTCCGGCGAACTAGATGCCATTCAAATTATCAAGAAAACTGGCGGAACTTTGGAAGATTCCTTCTTGGATGAAGGCTTCTTCCTGGACAAGAAACCAGGCATGCATCAGCCGAAGCGTGTTGAGAATGCAAAGATCCTAATCGCGAACACGCCTATGGACACAAACAAGATCAAGGTGTTCGGCAGTGAAGTGAAAGTTGATTCAATGGCGAAAATAGCAGATTTGGAACTGGCTGAGAAGGAGAAGATGAGGGACAAGGTTAACAAGATTCTGGCTCACAATTGCAATGTTGTTGATCTATAACTACCCAGAACAATTGTTTGCTGATGCTGGCGTTATGGCCATTGAACATGCAGATTTCGATGGTATTCAGCGTCTTGCCTTGGTGACTGGAGGAGAAATCACATCCACCTTCGACAACCCGTCGATGGTCAAGCTGGGTCAGTGCCAGCTCATCGAGCAGGTTTGTAGAATGAATTGGAAATGTACGTCCAAGTGTCTAAATTCTGAAATTATTTTATAGGTAATGGTTGGTGAAGATACACTCATGCGCTTCAGCGGCGTTGCCTTGGGTGAAGCTTGCACAATTGTGATCCGCGGAGCTACTCAGCAAATCGTCGATGAAGCAGAACGATCACTCCATGACGCGCGTTGTGTTTTGGCTGCTACTGTTAAGGAATCACGAGTTTTGTATGGAGGTGGCTGCAGTGAAGCTTTGATGGCCTGCGCCATCTTCAAGAAGGCTGCAGCTACTCCTGGAAAGGAAGCGATTGCTATGGAGGCCTTTGCTCGTAAATATAATTTAATTTGAGCAAGACGAACGAAATTTATAAATTACAATGCATTTCACAGGTGCTCTTCTCCAACTCCCAATAGCAATTGTAGATAACGCTGGATATGATTCAGCACAACTTGTCTCCGAACTACGCGCTGCACATTCACAGGGTAAACATTCCCAAGGCTTGGATATGGACAATGGTAAAGTTGCGTGCATGAAGGAACTAGGCATCACTGAATCGTTTGCTGTGAAACGACAAGTTTTGTTATCGGCTTCTGAGGCAGCCGAAATGATTTTGCGTGTTGATAATATTATCAAGGCTGCACCACGGAAACGTGTTCAAGATCGTGGCTACTGTTAGATTTAGGCTTTTTCATATGCTAAGCATCTAATTCTATGTCTCATCCAAATACATAATATGTAAACATTTCCTTCGTTACTTTTAACTGCTAATATTTAACCCTGACAACGCCAGGGATCTTATTTTTGCTTTAAATTAATCTTGTTTTCACTTGTATTGAAGACTGCAATAAAAATACATTTGTATGACAACTTTTAATCGATCAAATGAAAAAGATTGTATTCACAGTTTTCTCTCAATCAACTTCCAGAAAAAAATTATCACATACTTCTATTTTCAATTAATAATAAACACAATAGTTTATAAAGTGAGGCTTTATATGCAATTGAATTATTTGATCTGAAACGATTAAAAAGAAAGCAAGATATTTTTTAGCCCTGAGAAGGGCTTTTGGACTTGATAGTCGCTTTTTACTCATTGTTTAATTTTTTAGGGCCCTGAAAAGGGCCATTTCTTGTTCGCCATCCCGGGTATGCAGCGACATAGATTTAAAGTCCCTCGGGTCACACCATTGAATTGAATCCGTTCCACGAATCTAAGCAGGTCCAGGGTCTATTCAGCTGGAGGCGATGGGATCTGAAACGATTAAAAAGAAAGCAAGATATTTTTTAGCCCTGAGAAGGGCTTTTGGACTTGATAGTCGCTTTTTACTCATTGTTTAATTTTTTAGGGCCCTGAAAAGGGCCATTTATTGTTCGCCATCCCGGGTATGCAGTGACATAGATTTAAAGTCCCTCGGGCCACACCATCGAATTGAATCCTTTCCACGAATCTAAGCAGGTCCGGAGTCTATTCAGCTGGAGGCGATGGGACCTGAAACGATTTATAAGAAAGCAAGATATTTTTTAGCCCTGAGAAGGGCTTTTGGACTTGATAGTCGCTTTTACTCATTGTTCATTTTTTTAAGGCCCTGAAAAGGGCCATTTATTGTTCGCCATCCCGGATATGCAGCCATACAGATAAAGAGTTTGTGTCGGGAGTCCACCTGTTGAGTCGAATTCCATCGCATAAAACCGCTCCGGCGTTTTTCCAGCTGGAGGAGATGGGACCTGAAACAACTAAAACAAACAAAGGAATTATGCAGCCCTGAGAAGGGCTTATTAGATTTTACAGTTACTGAAGTCTTCATAGAAATATACTAAACCTTAAAAAAATGAAAGCTATGAAAGCTCCTACGGTGAAAGTTATACTATACGCACTTAGAAAATTTTGAAAGAACTTGTCGCGCAGCAGTAATTTAGCTATGTATGCCGAGAGCATCTTTATTTCATACATCAACGATAACTAATTAGAAAGATAAACTAAAATGACATCCGCACTAAGTTTGCTTACATATATCGAACACTCACTCGGGGCCAGTAAAACAAACCAAGTGAAATATAACTTTACGCATCCGATTTATATGATTGTTAAGCGAGTCTCATTAAAATATCCGCCACCAATTTTCACTTAAACAATATTAATAATTCACTTTACGTGAGACTGCGACACTTCACTTGAAAACTTTTGAACTTACGGCACCAACTTTATCACGTAATTTCTCATATTTTAAGCGGTTTACGGAAGTGCAAACTATTACTTTCATTGGAGCAGTTATTCGAGTTACGCGCACCGAAATTTGGCCGTTCAAATCGCACGGGTTTGCCTTACAATTTTATTTTTAACACCGATTGTCGATTTTAAGCATTCGAGATGCGAAGAAATGTCACTTCACTGACAAAACTGCACAGCTGATGTACCGCCGCCATCTTAACCCTTATGAAATACGTCATCGATTTCACGAATCCGGCCATTATATTAAGATGGCGTTGCTCGTACCATGTGGAAATAGAAGTGCCATCTATGTGTGAACATGCGGTGGTGATAATGCACACTCATTTCGGTTATTTTTAAAATTCTAAATTGTTTATTTTTTGTGTAGATTCGATTAAGTTTTCAATTGAAAGCAATTTATGTTTATAATTATTAGGCGTAATTAAGGGGGAAATAAATCGAAAGAATAGGACAGGCACGCGTTAATTACCGACAAACAAAACAATTTTTAATTAATATTATGGTTGGAATGGGTAAAATTTGACAAATTTTGTGGGGTTTAAATGATACAATGATTTTATCGTTCCTATAATTTAAGGGGTTAACCGTTTCGTTCTAAGCATTTGCATACCGCGTTACACCGCAATTAGTTAAATTATATTCAAAAGATATTGAAATAAAATCACTACACATTAAAACAGTTTTAGAATTTTGTTTCCCGGGTGTTAAGTACAAAAAGAAATTTTTTTTTTTTATTTTTCATGCGAAAAAAAAACGAGTGTTGCGATGAGGAAGGTGACTGAATGGTTACTCCTTGTTAAATTGAGTTGGTGCTGTGTGCCTGTGTCAGCGCTGCTTTTAGAGCCATAGCTCCTAGATTACTACAGCCGCCGTACTGGACAAGTTACTTATGAACTTGAGGATGAATCCGGTAAGCTGCTTGGGACCTTTCACGCTAAAGACATCCGATCCGATTCATAGTTACCCCTGCCGACATTCTTTGTTTGCCCGGCTGAATGAGACACTCAGGGTCTGGGTCGTCCCCACGATTATTGCGAATACCGGCGTACCAACTATCTCCCATTCGCAACTTCAACTGCCGCCGTAATATTTCCACCTCCTTTTGGGCACTTCTATCATTTCCTCTATAAATTTATTTATTTTTTTTTACATTTTTCCATTTTCCCTTTAATTTTTACTCCCCCATCATCACAATACTACCCTTTTTCCTTATTAACAACTACAAAAAAAATAATACATACTAATAATTTCAATTTTCCCACTAACAACGTTCCATTTATTAATTCCCACTAACAAAATTTCATTCTATTCAGTTTCCCTACCAAAACCTAATTCCTTCCTTAATACTAACTAATTCCATTCCCACTAACAAATTTTATTTTTTTTTATACTAACAAAAATGAATTCACTGATTCACTAACAAAATTCAATCTCATGCCCAAATGCATCGTTGAAGTTGCTTATGAGATGAATGGGAGATCGACAATCCATGGCACCATTAGCTGCGTTGTGAGTCCTCGATCTTGGGTCTGCTGGAACCCTGAGTTCAAGTTCTCTCGAGCGCACGGAAGTATTCTTTTTGGGGTATCGGCAAAACCAATAGTTTTCGTAATGTATATGTGACACTTTACATTCAATCAAGCGATTCTTGGGGATGTAAATTGCCATATATGCAAGTCAATGGATACTATTGTGATTGTCGATACGGGAACAAAAAATGTGTGGGTAGCGGAATCGAAGTGTAATGAACTTCGATTACGTTACCCAGATGCGGCAGCGGTAATTGGGAAAGGGATTGCGGGATCGAATGGGATGAAGGTGGAAGGTGAAAATTAAGTGGTTGGAATTTGGGAGTCAGATTTTGATTTGGAGAAGAGAAGGGTGTTTCCGGTGCGCGGTAAAGTTGATTTTTGGAGGTGTTAAAAATTGGGAAAAAAAAGGAGTTAGTCTTTGACTAGGAGATAAGAGGAATTGTGTTTGGCGGTGCGGAATTGTGAATTCGAGGAGAAAAAGATTTGGTTTTGGAGTTTACAAAGAAGAAGAGGACTAAATTTTGATTTTGTGAAGACGTGTGATTTTGAATTTGAATTCAATTATAAACGTGGGAAATTCAAGATAAAAACTAATAAATTTTGCTTGTGGCGTATGCGAGTGGAGCTAAGTGTGAATTTAAGAGGAAATAAAAACTTAGTTTGTGGAGTTAATCGGGAATAAAAATGGTCCAAAACGGCTCAAATCCGAAATTGTGTAGAAAATAAAATCAAAAAAATAAGAAAGAAAAAAACTTATACTGCGGATTAAAATTTTAACTGTAGTATTGGGCATTTAAAAGTAAAGTATAAAAGTGTCCTAATTTGATTTAATAAAAAAAAACGAGAAGAAAAACGAAAAAAAGGAAGAGTAAAGTTTCCGTGAAGCACTTTGAGAAAAAACATTCAATTTGTTGAATTCAAAAGTATCCTATTGGATGAAGGGTAGTGAATTGGTGAAGAAAGTGGAATCAGCGTCTTGCGAAAAGTGGCCGTTCAGTGCTTTAATTTCTGGACTTTGTTCACATTGATTTTTAAATTGAAGTTTGAGTTTCAGGTGCCCCGAATTTCTTTCTTTTGTTCTTCGCCGAGCGCTCGGAGTTCAACAAGGAAAGTGTAAGTATCTATTTGAATTTTTTTTTTGTATAAATATACTGTTAGTTTTTGTCTCAAATTAATAATTTTCTTTTTTTTCTTGTTAATAAATTGTATGTAAATTGTATTTTGCTTACATAAAATTTGTAAATTTCACTTTTAGAATTTTTTTCTTTTGTTTTTGTTTGAATTAAATAAACGTCCATGTCCTATTAGAAACCATATTTTTCATTTCTTGAAATGACCTCCCCTTTCCCGTCCTTTTCCCTATGTGCTAGTATTTATATGTAAGATGGCTCAGCACGAGCAGAGGGTGTCCCGAAAGACCCACGACACGACTGAGCGCTAGCCGGCCTCAGTATGCCACCCCGGGCTACACACCCCTCTGCTAATTCTTAATGTCTGCAACTGCGGTGACTCCCGTGGTTGCTACATATGGCGCCCAAGTCTTAGGCTTTCTAATATGTTTATTTGATTTTGATTGCTTGCTTTTATTACAGTTTAAATTTTACAATTTTTGATTTGTTGGGCTTGAGTACCTGGAGTTCCTGACTTGAATAGTAGTCTGAGCATTCCAGGGAAATTATTTTTTTTGTTTTTGTTAGAAATTTTTGATGATTGTTTGAGTAATAGTTTGAAAAGTTTTAGTTTCGATTTTGATATTAATTTATAGATTTTTGATCACGGGGTTCGCCGCAGTTGCAGTGGCGCCTACCGTGCTGTTTTGTGTTTAATAGTCTCCACCGGCTATGATAGTGGGCATGCTTTAGCAGTGTGGATGTTGGTTGGGATCAACCGAATTTCAAGTCGTTGGTTATATCTCCCTGCACGGGATAGTTGGACTTAGATCCAACTCTTGGAATTAGCCAACGCTTTCGGCCCTTCCATCATCTATCTGGTGGTAGCTTTGGGATATGTGCGGCTCTTGTCCGAGGCATTATGAAGTCCGTAGTATTTCATAATGGTCTCGTAGTCAGCCCTTTGAGGTGACAATTGGAGCGGAGTCCGCCTAGGAATCCCATTTTTATACCAGGCACTGTTGTGGTTTGTCGGCTTCGTGTTATGTCTAAATTTTAATTACTATTCCATTCAATTACCTTTCTTTTCCCTTTCCATTAATGGGGAGGATCATTTTGAGAAATGAAATCTTTTTATGAATTGTATCTCCATCTTAATTGCTATTACAAAAGTTAATATTTTCGATAGTTTCCAACACCATTCCTCTTCACTGCTAATAAATCGCAATATTAACCACAAACATTAATTGTTATTATTGCCATAGTCTGTCTGTCAGCCTGTGGACTCATTTTTATTTAGTATTATCTATAATTTGCGTTAATTTTTTTTTTATTTTTTTATTTAGGTAGCTTGAACTTTGGTTCATTGAATTGGTCATTTACTGTAGTAGATTTTGGTCCTTTTTTTTTATAATATTATAAGAACCGAATAACCATGCGTCGGCGGACGGCTAGTTGGGATCCAACCTATACCCAACTTGATAAAGAGTTGGAACAGCTTAGCCTATCATCCAGCCTGCGAGAAGCACAAGACGCACTTCCTCAAGCTGGTGCGCCAAGCGCGGCAGCTACTCCGCCGATACGGGCACCCGGTAGTTCCCTTGCTTCTTCTACACGGCAGGCGGTGCAAGAAACGTCACCTCACGTTACCTTCCGCGAGTCCCGACGTAATGAATTTGCCACGCCGGATCGACTTCCCATCACCAAATGGGGTATCACTTTCGATGGTGGAGTAAATGGCGTGTCCGCCCAGCAATTTATATTTCGCGTGGGCAGCCTGGCCAGCGATTACAACCTGTCAGACCGAGATTTGATGAGGGATCTACATGTGCTTCTGAAAGGAGCAGCACAACAGTGGTACTGGCAGGTTCGTGACATTTTTCGGGAGAATCTGACCTGGCCAAGATTCAAATGCGAGGTGATGGAGCGGTTTTCACCACATCACACTGATGACGATATTCGCCGTACAATGCACGGTCGCCTTCACAGTCCCGGGGAAAGATTCATCGAATTCTATGAATCCCTGGAGGCACTGTCATTACAACTCCAAGTGCCTGTTCTTGATTTCGATCTGCAATGCATCGTATCCAAAAATATGAGCCCACGGCTTCAGGATCACCTGGCAGGCCTGACCTTTCCGTCCACTAGGGAGTTGGTCAGAAGATGCTGTCGCACCGAGGATACGTGGAGGGACGTAGAGTCCCGGCGCAGGCTGTTCGAAAGACGTGCGGTGGGAGGAGTGCATTCCGTACGACTTCCGGAAAACCTGATGGGCTGGGACATATACGATAAACCGTATTCTCCAAATTGTGACCAAAATTTCGGTAACGAGGAACCCTTAAATTGGCGAAATGTTCGTAATTCGACAGCATGCGATCTACCAACTCAGCTTGCGCAACCCAATCAATGCCTTCCCCTTGAGACTCCTCAGGTTCAAGCGGTAGCATCCCGATCGAAAATTGGTTTGTCTTCGGACTATCAACAACGAAGACAATTTAGGATATGCTGGAATTGTAAGGATTTAGGCCATAACTTTTTTGATTGTGCTTCCCCCATCAGACACGTTTTTTGTTTTGGTTGTGCGAAGGAAGGAGTTACCAAGCCTCACTGCAATGCTTGCAATTCCAAAACAACCCCGGTGCGTAAGGAAATATCGTTTCCTCGGGCAAATCCCACCCAGCCATATGAGCGTGTAGATGTGGCCACGAATGTGGATCCGGAGCTCAGACGTCTCCAGTGACTGACACCTACGTCTATTAATACCCGCATTGTTTTCCCTCTTGCAAACTCTTCTCCCCGTTCCCAATGCCCTGGCACATTTTGTCAGCTAATTTCAACACACCGCCCACCTGTCCCAGGTAGCTTCCCTGATATCTCTGGAAGTAATGGAAAGGCGGGCGATGATCGTGAGTCACCCGCTAGTTTTAGAGCACGACCTTTTCGGGATCGCTTTCGGAGATCCTGGAGATATTTCTTCGCCAGGCGTCTCTTGAAGCGTGCCTGCGTGGAGTCAATTGTTGCAACTCCTGGCGACAATAGGCCCTACGCAGAGATTTCCGTCAAGGGTCGCAAATTGACGGGCTTGCTTGATAGCGGAGCCAGTGCTAGTATCCTCGGAGCCGGAGCCTTGGACCTGCTGTCGGATTTGGGTTTGCATATGCATACCATGCACGCTCATATTCAGACTGCATCAGGGCACAAGGATCCAGTTCTGGGATACGTCACCACATTGGTGCAATTTAATAAAACCACCAAATTGATGAGATTCCTAGTTGTTCCTTCCTTGACGCACGCAGTGTATCTTGGAATTGATTTCTGGGATCTCTTCAAAATAGCACCAATCCAGGTCAACGCTATCAAAGCAGCGTCGGAGCTTCAGAGCCCTGAATTCCATCTTTTGTCTCCAAAAGATCAGCAACGACTGGACTTCGTCAAACAACAGTTTCCGTCGTATAATGAGAAATGCTTGGGTAGGACCAGTCTCGTGTCTCATCACATCGACACTGGTTCTGCTCGACCCATTAAGCAGCGGCATTATGCTGTCTCGCCTGTTATACAGAAACTGTTGTATGACGAACTCGATCGTATGTTGTCTTTGGGGGTAATAGAGGAAAGTCAGAGTTCGTGGAGTTCGCCGGTGACCCTTGTCAGAAAACCCGGCAAGGTGCGTTTGTGTCTTGACGCTCGACGCCTCAACGAGGTGACTGTTAAGGACGCCTATCCGTTGCCACTGATTGAAGGTCTTTTGGCACGGTTGCAGAGTACCAGGTTCATTACCAGCTTGGACCTGAAGGATGCCTTTTGGCAAATACCATTGGATGAGGCAAGTAAGGAGAAAACGGCCTTTACTGTCCCTGGCAGGCCCTTGTACCATTTCAAGGTCATGCCGTTCGGTCTATGTAATGCTCCCCAAACGATGTGTCGGTTTATGCATAAAGTAATACCGCATGAGCTGCAGGACAAGGTATTCGTTTATCTAGATGACCTGCTCCTGAGTACTGTTGCGAAACTGCTCAGGGACGCCAACTTGACCATCAATGTTGAAAAAAGCAAGTTCGTCAAGAAGGAGATCAAATATCTTGGCTTTGTAGTGAGTGATGGTATCCTGCGCACCGACCCGGAGAAGGTTTCAGGTATAGTCTCCTATCCTGAGCCCCGAACGGCCAAAGACGTGAGACGGTTCATGGGCATGGCAGGATGGTACAGGCGTTTTATTCCAAACTTTGCCTCGGTTACAGCCCCTCTAACGGATTTGCTAAAGGGCAAACGTGCCTTCAAGTGGTCTGCTTCCACCAATAGTGCCTTCAATAAAGCGAAGCAATTGCTGATTTCTGCTCCAGTGCTGGCTAACCCTGACTTTACGAAGCACTTCTATATCCAGTGTGACGCAAGTACAGTGGGTATTGGAAGTGTTTTGTTCCAGAAGGACGATGAAGGTGGAGAACATCCAATTGCATATATGTCGATGAAGCTCAACGCTGCGCAACGTAACTATAGCATTACTGTGTTGGAATGCTTAGCTGCGGTGCAGAGTGTAAAGAGATTCAGGGCATATATCGAAGGGTTGCCCTTCACCATCATAACCGACCATGCCAGTCTTAAATGACTGATGCAGCAGTCGGACCTTTCTGGTCGATTGGCTCGCTGGAGTCTGAAATTACAAGGGTTCAATTTCCAGATTGAACACCGGAAAGGTGCTCTTAACGTTGTACCGGATGCGTTATCGAGATCTTGCTCGCAGGACGAGCGGGTGGCCTCGCTCATTGCTTGCCTCCCGGAGCACACACATATTGATGGTTTGATACCTCAGTCTGCGTTTCAGGAGCCCGAGTACGAACATCTCAAGGAGCAAATCCTGAAGCAACCTGATAAGTTTCAGAATTTGCACCTTGCTGATGGCCGAGTGTACACCGGTTCTGGTTCCCCTGTAACGCTGACTACAGATATCCCCCGAACAAAATTATGGGTTCCTGAGGGCTACCAACAGGCTCTTATAGTGCGAGCTCATGATGATCCCCGGGGCTCTCATTGTGGAATTCGTAAGACCACGGAAGTCTTACAAAGATATTATTATTGGCCTCGTTTGCGTCAAGATGTTATTCAGCACATCCAGGGCTGTTCAACATGCAAACAGGTCAAGCCTTCGAATTCCACTTTGAGACCTCCTATGGGCGCATCACGAGACTCGACGAGACCTATGCAGCGCCTGTTTGTGGACTTCATGGGTCCATACCCTCGTTCAAAATCCGGGAACACTCAATTGTTTTTGGTCCTGGACCATTATAGCAAGTTCATATGGCTCAAACCCATGGCTAAAGCCACTACGGAATCAGTCGTGCGATACTTGGAGCGCGAAATCTTTTTGACCTTCGGAGTTCCCGAATGGCTTCACTCGGACAATGGTGTGCAGTTCGTCTCCAAGGTATTCGCTAAGCTTATGAGTGACTATGGGGTGCAGCACTGCTTCACTCCATACCATTCCCCGCAGGCGAATGCCTCGGAGAGGTCAAACCAGTCGACATTGAACGCCATCAGAGCCTAGATAGGGGTCGATCATAGCAGGTGGGACGAGAATCTTCCGGAATCGTGTTTTGCGTTCCGCAAGGTGATTCATGAAACCACAGGATTTTCGCCCTACTTCCTCATGTTCGGATACCACCCTATCCAGTATGGCACTGAGTACGCCCTCCTTAGAAGCTTGAACGCTTTTGAGGATGGAGAAGTACAGCTAAGTGCAAACAGTGATCGTCTGCGAGCTGTACAAGACCGTGTCCGAGCTAAGCTGACAGAAGCCTACCAGAAGGGAGCTCAAAGTTACAACCTTCGGGCTCGCCCCCGTGAGCTACTTCAAGGTCAGAAAGTTTTCGTGCGGAATTTCGCCGGGAGCAATGCAGCCGATCGTTTTGCGGCTAAATTCGCTCCACAATTTGTTCCTGCAGTGGTTCGCCGCCGTACTGGACAAGTTACTTATGAACTTGAGGATGAATCCGGTAAGCTGCTTGGGACCTTTCACGCTAAAGACATCCGATCCGATTCATAGTTACCCCTGCCGACATTCTTTGTTTGCCCGGCTGAATGAGACACTCAGGGTCTGGGTCGTCCCCACGATTGTTGCGAATACCGGCGTACCAACTATCTCCCATTCGCAACTTCAACTGCCGCCGTAATATTTCCACCTCCCTTTGGGCACTTCTACCTTTTCCTCTGTAAATTTATTTATTTTTTTTTTTTACATTTTTCCATTTTCCCTTTAATTTTTACTCCCCCATCATCACAATACTACCCTTTTTCCTTATTAACAACTACTGAAAAAATAATACATACTAATAATTTCAATTTTCCCACTAACAACGTTCCATTTATTAATTCCCACTAACAAAATTTCATTCTATTCATTTTCCCTACCAAAACCTAATTCCTTCCTTAATACTAACTAATTCCATTCCCACTAACAAATTTTATTTTTTTTTATACTAACAAAAATGAATTCACTGATTCACTAACAAAATTCAATCTCATGCCCAAATGCATCGTTGAAGTTGCTTATGAGATGAATGGGAGATCGACAATCCATGGCACCATTAGCTGCGTCGTGAGTCCTCGATCTTGGGTCTGCTGGAACCCTGAGTTCAAGTTCTCTCGAGCGCACGGAAGTATTCTTTTTGGGGTATCGGCAAAATCAATAGTTTTCGTAATGTATATGTGACACTTTACATTCAATCAAGCGATTCTTGGGGATGTAAATTGCCATATATGCAAGTCAATGGATACTATTGTGATTGTCGATACGGGAACAAAAAATGTGTGGGTAGCGGAATCGAAGTGTAATGAACTTCGATTACGTTACCCAGATGCGGCAGCGGTAATTGGGAAAAGGGATTGCGGGATCGAATGGGATGAAGGTGGAAGGTGAAAATTAAGTGGTTGGAATTGGGGAGTCAGATTTTGATTTGGAGAAGAGAAGGGTGTTTCCGGTGCGCGGTAAAGTTGATTTTTGGAGGTGTTAAAAATTGGGAAAAAAAAGGAGTTAGTCTTTGACTAGGAGATAAGAGGAATTGTGTTTGGCGGTGCGGAATTGTGAATTCGAGGAGAAAAAGATTCGGATTTGGAGTTTACAAAGAAGAAGAGGACTAAATTTTGATTTTGTGAAGACGTGTGATTTTGAATTTGAATTCATTTATAAACGTGGGAAATTCAAGATAAAAACTAATAAATTTTGCTTGTGGCGTATGCGAGTGGAGCTAAGTGTGAATTTAAGAGGAAATAAAAACTTAGTTTGTGGAGTGAATCGGGAATAAAAATGGTCCAAAACGGCTCAAATCCGAAATTGTGTAGAAAATAAAATCAAAAAAATAAGAAAGAAAAAACTTATACTGCGGATTAAAATTTTAACTGTAGTATTGGGCATTTAAAAGTAAAGTATAAAAGTGTCCTAATTTGATTTAATAAAAAAAACGAGAAGAAAAACGAAAAAAAGGAAGAGTAAAGTTTCCATGAAGCACTTTGAGAAAAAACATTCAATTTGTTGAATTCAAAAGTATCCTATTGGATGAAGGGTAGTGAATTGGTGAAGAAAGTGGAATCAGCGTCTTGCGAAAAGTGGCCGTTCAGTGCTTTAATTTCTGGACTCTGTTCACATTAATTTTTAAATTGAAGTTTGAGCTTCAGGTGCCCCGAATTTCTTTCTTTTGTTCTTCGCCGAGCGCTCGGAGTTCAACAAGGAAAGTGTAAGTATCTATTTGAATTTTTTTTTTGTATAAATATACTGTTAGTTTTTGTCTCAAATTAATAATTTTCTTTTTTTTCTTGTTAATAAATTGTATGTAAATTGTATTTTGCTTACATAAATTGTAAAATGGGGAGTTAAAATTTGTAAATTTCACTTTTAGAATTTTTTTCTTTTGTTTTTGTTTGAATTAAATAAACGTCCATGTCCTATTAGAAACCATATTTTTCATTTCTTGAAATGACCTCCCCTTTCCCGTCCTTTTCCTTATGTGCTAGTATTTATATGTAAGGTGTCTCAGCACGAGCAGAGGGTGTCCCGAAAGACCCACGACATGACTGAGCGCTAGCCGGCCTCAGTATGCCACCCCGGGCTACACACCCCTCTGCTAATTCTTAATGTCTGCAACTGCGGTGACTTCCGTGGTTGCTACAGCGAGTCTCCGAAAATTGCAAAAAAGCCTTTAGCGATGGCAGTTCTCGAGGACTAGACAAGGTCTGGTCATAAATCGCATGAGTGGTCGAGTCCAGCTTCCCTGTCAACACATGCAAAGGAAACGGGTCCCACTCATCGGTAGCAACATTTAGATTTTCCAGTCCTCGGAAGCATTCTTGGAATGTGTCGAGTAAACATTTCACAGCAGTGGCTGACGGCCTCTCGCCACAATGGGAGGACTGTCCCAACAATCTATCGAGGAGTGCAGTGACCAAGAGCCGTCGATTGTCATAACGCTGCCTTAAGGTCTTCCATGCTGCTTCGTAGTTCTCTTCCGATAGAGCGGAATTCATTATCAACCGCTCAGCTTCTCCAGTGAGGTTGGCCTTGAGATACCATAATTTTTGGCAGTTGGATATGGGCTGATTATGCACCATTTGTTCAAACAAGTCCTGAAACGGTCGCCACCGTAAGTACTCTCCATCGAATTTCGGTAGTGTAATTTTGGGCAGACATAGTTTGGGGCTCGTCAAATTGGGCGTAGGTGTTTCGGGCGTGGTATCGCAGGCATCCAGTCCAGTCTCCAGCTGGACCAGCCAGTCCTGAGCAACTTCCTCTAAACTGGTATGCTGTTCATGGTTGAAGCCCACTTCTTCAGGATCATCGCTGAGCTCGCAAAGCTGATAATATTGCTCCTCCGATTGAGCCCAGCTTCGTTGGACCGACATAATCTTGGCCTTATACCACTGGCGTGAGCGTTGCGCTTGATCCAAGTGGGAGACCAGACGGAGAAAGGCGTCCGCCATCACTTTGTAGCGTCGGAAAATCTTGGAGACGGCTGGATCACTCTGTGATGGAATATCTGTCGGTTTCAATCGGCTGACATCTTCTGTGGAGCGCAAGCTTTTCCGCTCGGACGGCCCTTAGTATCATCCTTGGGGTATCTCAATGCCAACATTCTCTCAGAAAAGTGTCGCTGAAAGTCGATGAAATTGGCCTGCGTTGTCTCATACATCTGACTGGTGAAGTAGCTATGCGACAGCGGTACATCTGGTAGCGCCCGCATTCGATTGTTCATCTTCTCAAATTCGTCCCATATGGACTCGAGCCACCGAAGTCGCTCCTGATAATATTCTGCCCCTTGCTTTCGCACAATCAGGTCCTTTTTATAATTCAGGATTATTTTGTCCAATTCTTGGGACAGCGACCTTTGCTGTTCCGCCAGTTCCTCCATCGTTGGAAATTCCCTGGGTCAGACGAAAACTATCACGGGTACACCACCAGAGCACACGCACTACTCTCTTCACTAACGAGCGGACACCAATCACACACACAACCAACACCAAATCCAGCAAAAACGTTGGGCGAAATATCCTGGTATCGCCAATCGATGTCAGGAATTGAAAATTCACCAACACAAAATCCAAAAAATAAATGTTAGAAGAAATATCCTGGACTCACCAATCGAGTTCGCAGGAATTGAATCTCGCCGGGGCTTCTAATGTTTTGTGTCGGGACTCCTTTGTCCCGACCAAATTAACAAAAAACACCTTCCGTTCACGTAAATTATTTTAATTAATTATATCGCAATGGAAACAAGAGATACTTTGCGTATGTAATTATTTAATGTCATGACACGAGTGACACGACTGTCAACTCAAGACTACTGCGCAAAATATAACGTCAAATCAAATGCAACATAATTGCCGCAAGTCATAACATCTATTCATGCAAAAGTGCACACGCAAGCACAGACGCTCCCACGATTTGAGCTGACCGTGCGTACATGTGCACTCATTGCATGCAGCCACAGCGCGATACGATTATACCATCATTTGCAATTTGCAATGTTCGCACAATCCAAATGATACCATGCAATGTACGCACATGTGGACGTTGCACACATGATGGGTGACGTGACCAGGAAGTCGATACGGGCAACGAAATGCTCGTATCGGTTTCATGGCAACTTGTGACGCAATACTGACCCGCAGCAAATATTGTTGCAATAAAATATGCAAAGCAGAGCAAACTTTGAATTCAACATTTATATATATATATATATATATATATATATATATATATAAATATATATACATATATATATATATATATATATATATATATATATATATATATAGATATATATATATATATATATATATATATATATATATATATATATATATATATATATATATATATATATGTACATATATATTATGTGGTGAAAAATTAATCATCCAATTTTGTTTCTGAATAATTTTTTCACTAAATAAAAAAAATTTTTCGAGTGGAAAGCTTTATTTGGATCTTTACGTCATCATCATCAATCATAACAATTTGCTATTCATATTTTTCTTCTCAATTCGATGAGTTTCTCGATTCTCTTTTGTTCAGTTTTGTTTTGCAATAAGTTTTTCCCTAAATAAAAAATTATTTCGAGTGGAAATCTTTATTTGGACCTTTACAATTTTTTCAAGTGGAAAAGATTATATCCTTCAAATGACTGCCGGCAGTGTTGATACCTATTTGTGTCCCTTCTATCGCATTTACTATGACCCATAGAATATTTTCCTTCTTCTTCTTCTCAGCGCTACAGCCCCTCTCGGGCCAATTGCCTCGGTCCGTTGACCGCGTCTTCCAATTCCAAAATCCGAGCAGCGATGAACTGTCTTCGTCAACCAAGTTAGACCAGCGTTTCCTCGGTTTCCCCACTGGCCGCCAGCCTTCATATTTTCCTTAAGGTCTGTGTTTGTGTGAAGCTTGTTGGCATAAGCCCGCAACTTCATGTAGCCTCAAAGAAAACAATCTGGGATGTTTAAATCGGGCGATCTTGCTGGCCATGCCAAATCACCAAAACGTGCTGTGTGTGCAGTTGCACAGTCTTTTTGAGACCACATGTTCACCAAGCCCTGCTCATGCGATTCCGGCAGTAAGAAGTAATCTATCATGGCCCTTTAGCGTTCGCCAGTGACATTGATCGTATTGTCGATGGCTTCCTCAATAAAATACGGCGCGATCACTCCTCCCTCGTGAATCCCACACCACACAATGGCTTTGAGTGTATATAATGGCTGTTCGTGCAATTTTGCTTACTGGCGTAACCACTTAAGTTGAAATGCACCTCGTCGCTCATAATGATTTTCGATATAAAATCGCCCTCTCCGTTGTTGATATTGAGGATGGCTTGACAGTAATTCACACGCGACTGACGGTCACTAGGCATTAACGGATGCAATGTTTTCACTTTTTAAGGGAACATATGTAAGTTTTTCACAATAATTTGCTGTAGGGTCCGTCTGATGATGCCCAATTGCGTGGCCTGTCATCTAGTTGATGGTTCATCGTTCTCAGCGAGATCGGTAGCCGAGTTCAAGTCCAGCATCTAGGCGCCGGATTGTTTGCCTAGTTGGCGTGCACCAACACTACCGACCGATTATTAGTCAAAAAAATCGACACAATTATTCCACGCTCTTGGGGAATGTAGCCCTCCATTGCTTGTTAATTTGGATGCTGCAGCTCTCTTGTTCATAAATATGAAATATGATTCAGGTACAACCCCATTTGTAATGAATTAGGTAGATAAAAGGTCCGTAAATGACTGCAGCGATGGACTGCTGCCTTGGCAAAAGAGGATGGTGGGATTCACCGAGATTGGCCTTGTCTGAAAACGCGTGAATGCGCTGGCAGCCTAGCATTGCGGTATTGTGGGGTGAGTTCTTTTCCCAGAACATGGACCCACTACAAACGAATTTAAAGGTACGAAAACATATTGACCGGAGTCAAGCCTACTAAGGGTTGAAATTGCTTATAGCCAGTAACCAACTGGGCTGGAAGAAAATAGACGGACTTTAGAGCAGACTTCGTCGCTACCGACGATACTTATGGCCCCCAAATAAGAATGGGGCCTCTAAGTGAAAGTGGTACCCCCTAGCAACAACCAGCTGCATCAAGATCCAATGTAGACATGGCCATATATTATCCATTTATGTGAAAAACTCATACAAACATAATTTGCATGAATTTTTCACTTAAATGAAAAATATGAACGTAGCAAATTTATATTATAGTATTATGTGATGAAATTTCATAACCCTATACCATAAATACGCACGCGAGCGGAAAGCCACTCTACCCTGCAAGAGAACCTGTAAACGATTTAAAAAGGGGTGAGCTCACCCAATGGCTAGCTCATTATAGTGGAGGGGCCAGCCTGCGTGATAGATCCCATACCCGGTCAGGTTCCAAACACAAAACGAAAAGACCGAATGTAATTTTAATTACTAAACATTTTTATTTTCAAATACGGGAGGCAATTCAAACAAGATAAAACTATATATTGCTATTCTTGGACACAATTTAAGGTAAATGACCAAATGTCAGGTAAATTTTGATACCAGTTAGTTAAATAAATATGAATCAATTCAAAAAGTGCAAATAAATAATTAAATATCATGTGAATTTTCGGTAAGAAATCTGGTAAGGAAAAATAATTTAAGTAGTAAAAAGAATCGCAATTTTTCTTATTTTTGTTCCAAAGAAATTGTTATTAAATTTCTATTAGCCAGTGCATAAATAAATATAATAATTAATTTTATTCATCCTTATACTAACGACCTTCCATCGCAGTTATGAACAATGTTCCACGATCTGGAAACATCATCCCATTTCCTTTTAGCCACTTATTTCTTGCGAACAACACCGTATCCAACAGTGATTCGTAAAACAACCAGTATCCCATTCATTCAGATATTGTATTATAACATCAAGTTTCTCAATCCCGTCTGGCATTTCCACGTCCTTTGATAACATTTATCACGTCTGATAATTTATTGTTAGTAACAACCTGCCGTACATAATCCACAATGTTTGAGCAATTAGCGTCGTCACTACCAGTGATATCGATTTGCCGTGAGAGTAGTTGGCAACCAGATGATGTGGTTTCTAGCGGATGCATAATCTCAAGGTTGCAAATTTTATTTCCAACCAACGCGCGACTTGGAGAAAAAGACACCTGAAGGTCTTTCTCGGCAATTTCCTCCCTGTAGCTGCTTTCCACGAGTCAGCATCACCACACCTCTAACAGGTTGTTGTTTGGCGTATTATACTAATGAATGTCTTGTTGTAATTAACCTCTTGTTCACTTTTTCAACTATAAGTATTAACTACCTATACAACTCGGTTATATCCAAAAGGTTTACCTCTTCTTCTTCTTTACAACCCCTTCACTTTCACATCACTTTTTTGAATAGCCTTCAAAGGATAACCGCTAAAAAGGGTATTCCAGAATATATTTTTTTGTTGAGGGGATCGTAACCAGTGTTAAATACCAGTACACCCTATATGTACTGGTATGCACTGGGAGCTTGAAACGATGTGTATCCTATATGCATATCAAGGCTCGCGGGGAGAGAGGAGTATTCCTGCATAACACTTACCTGCTACATTTTACTTGTGTTCATTTATTTAATGAGTTAAGCTTTTATTTAATACAATGATTTAATAATGAATTCTTCTAATAATTAATTTATTACAGAGACAATTAATGAGACTTTATTTTTGCATACATATAAGGTTGGAGCATTAATGGAGCTTGTAAAACTTCTGCGATTTATATTTACTTTAATTATATTTGTTACTTGAAAACCAATCAATTAAAGCTTTAATTGTTACTCGAGCTGACGCTTTGAGCACGCAGTTATATTTACGAATCAATTGATTAATAATCCATCTGCTAGCCCCGGGTGCAAAGTCTTGGGACGCTTACACTCGGGCTGATGCCTTGAGTATGCAGTCAGATTGATAAAACAATCAATTATTCGTTCAATTGTAGGCCCCGGGCGTAACTGCCTTGGGCGCTTACACTCGGCAGGTGCCTTGAGTATGCAGTTGAACGTGTTCTTAATTCGCTTATCCCGGGCTAAGTGCCTTGGGATAGAATAAGCTCGGGCGCACGGCTAGAGCCATTGAATGGAGAAATACTTCTCAATTTTCTTGCTTCTGTAATTGTCGTTTATCTCATAATTATGCTGACTTAATTGCTTCTTCCGTTGCTTCTAGTCCGCGTGGCTTAGTGGTTAGAGCACTAAGCCCGTAAGCCGAAGGTCTCTGGTTCAAGTTTGGTTGGCGTCAACGAGATTTAGTTCGAGTGGTTCTTTGGATGGACTATCAGCCTGTTCAGTTATGATACGTGCTACTTTAAAATCAGAACGTATTGCAGCTGGGAAGACAGACACACTACCAAAGCATGATAATGATCATATCATCTTGTGGAGTGCCGATACATTAGATTATGACAATGAGATACTCTAACTATCTCTAAGCGAAGGCCCAAAAGGGGCTGTAGGGCTACGAAGAAGAAGAAGAAGAATTGCTTCTTTTTCTTCTTCTTAGCACTATAGCCCGTCTCGAGCCTTCACTTCCTGCAAATAGTGCCTCCAACTGTCTCCTCCAATTTTGAAATCCGTCCTCCAATTTTGAAATCCGAGCAGCAATGAACTGTTTTCGTCGACTTAGTCAGACCAGCGTTTCCTCGGTTTCCCCACTGGCCTTCAGCCTTCAGTTCTCCCAACGAATACCTTTTTGGGTATCCGTTGTTCGTCCATACGATTCATGTGGCCAGCCCATTGCAGCTTCCGCAGTCTTACAATCGTTGAGACCTCCGGTTCGTCAAAAAATTTCATACAGCTCATGGTTGTATCGAATTTGCCATTGGTCCCCGTCTAGTTAAGCTCCGATTATTCGCCTCAGGACCCGTTGCTCAAAGGTATTCAAAATATTTGCGGATGTTTGGGTTAGGGTCCATGTTTCACACCCATAGCATAACACAGGTCTTATCACAGATTTGTATACACGGAGCTTTGTTTTCCTGTGTATGACGTAATTGCTTTCCAACTAAAATAATGAAGACAATTTAAAATAGTCAGCAACCAAAAATCAAAATGTAATGCCATCTCTCTGTGACTGGTGCAACCACAAAGCTCAAGCTTTCGCTCGATTTGCCTCATTGAGAATGCGTGTAACCAATTCGTTCCACTGAGGAGGTACGTTCAATTGTGGAGTCTTGTGTGTATATGTTTAATACTTAATACAAGTATGGATACACACCCTCTTCTGCTAATCCATGATACGACGCCACGCCCACAGATGCTTTGATTACAATTCGCAGCTTTTCGTATATGAATGTTGTCATTCACAGTATGCAGAGAGGAACGACGGAACACGGACCGAATAATATTTGGACTGCGGCTCCCGTAACACCAGTAACTGTTTACAAATCATAATTTCCCGGACGCACTGTATTTAATTCACCCTCTAGTCAAAATACAAATTGCAAATTATTGTCACGCTAAATAATTTAATCATTGAACATTAACCACTTTAAGCTCAACAAGTCGTCACACGTGTGACTGTAGTTCGTACAATCATAAAAATTCACTATTCATATTTTTCCTGTCAATTCGGTGAGCTCAAATGTTTTTGATTCAGCGAGTTTTCAACTCACTAATGTGCCGCTCCTATATATATCAGAGCATATAACCACATGTTACTGGCGGGCGAGTATATCTTTATCTCTAGTACTATTCAGCCAATCACGCTAACGGCAACTAAGAAAGTGCCTTCGTTCCAAAACAGCGCTATCAGCAACGGGCACGGTTTGACGCCGACCGGTTCGATTGCTTTGCAAAAATGTCACACGAGCGAAGGTGAAAACGAAAATAAAAATTAGCAAATTCTAATGGGGAAATCGCAGTTGTAGGCGGTGGAGTGGCACACATCTGATTCAATTGCACAAGCTGGCCTTTTTCGCGAACCACTTTTTCGCTTTTGGGGTCATGACAATATATTGGTTAATTTCACTATCCAAGGTTCTCAACACAGGATATTAAAAAGATTTTATGACTCATGCATGCAACAGGCACCGGTCAATTCTTGCAAGCACGCAGCGTAACATCTTCTCCTTTTTTAAATCGCGTCGCGCAAGAATTGCAGCAAGAAGATACTTTCCACGTGTGCCATACTGTCAGAAGGAACTCAAACAAATGTAGTGAAATTCTGTATGATATTTTGTCCGTGAAGGACTGCAGCGATGGTCTGCTGCCCCAGTGGAGATTGGCCTTGTCTGCCTTGTCTGCGTACGCGAGAAGCTAGCGTCGTGGTGTCGTGGGGCGGGTTCTTTCCCCCTAACACAAGACCCACTACAAAAACATTTTTCGTATTCCCGAATTTGGATGTGTTCTTTGATTCGCGACCAGAGTCGAAATTAGGAGATAACCGGCTAAGGACTTTGAATACGCTGGTTCAGAGGACAAATAGGGCCTTGCAAAAACGGACGGACTTGAGGAGACTTTATCGTTACCATCGATGCTTATGGTCCCCAAATAAGAGTGGGCCATCCAGGGGAAAGCGGTGCCCACTCGCACCCTCCCAACCAGATCAAGATCCAAAGGTAGACGGTGCCATGCATTTCCCATTTAAGTGAAAAACTCATATAAACTTAATTTGCATGACTTTTTCCATCAAATGAGGAATACAAACGTAGCCAATTTATGTTATAGCATTATGCGATAGAATGACATAACTCTATACCATAAAAGGGCACGCGAGTGGAAGCGGAAGGCCACTCTACCCGGCAAGAGCCCCTGTTAAACAAAAGAAGAGAAGTGTGTGCCCGAAGTGGAGGACCCTGCCATCGTTGCGGGTCCCATACCCGGTCAGGTTGTCAAAAAGGGAAAGAGCGAGTATAATTTTAACTTTAGTTGAACATTATTTTATTGCATGTCATTACGTGTGTGCAATACATTTTCAGCTAATTGTTGGGTGAACTTTATGATTTAACACTTTATATAATAAAATAACCCCATATAAAATTCTCTCAATTATAAAATTTACTCAGATATAAAATTTAAACACATATAACAAAAATAATCCATAGTAAAATTTACTCAAATATTAAATTTACTTAATTATCAAATTTCAACAAATATAAAAAAATAATTCAGGGTAAAATTTCCTCAACTAGAAAATTAATCTAATATAAAAATTTACACAAATATAAAATTTTATTCAACATAAAAAACAGAATCAAATACAAAATTCAATCCAATATGAACTTTTAAACAAATATTACATTTCAAACAAATATAAAAGAGAATTCAATTTAAAAATTTAAGCAAATATAAAAAATTTAAAAATGCGTACTCACCGGCATCCTCATGAGCGCTCGTTGACGATGTAGGCGAAGCCAGAAGAGATGAATTCATTATATTTTTTTTATAATTATACTGGAAATTCAGAAATGAACAACTTGCTTATGGGATACCTTTGGAAGAAATTTTCTCGGTTATACCGATATCAAGCAAACACTCCGCGAGAAGGGAATATAAATCAATTTTATGTTTGAAATTACAAATATTATTCGTTTTTGGTTGCAAATCAATTGTTCATTCGTAGAATAATTTACAGAATGTATTTAATTGTTGGAATGGTGATGGCGAAAATATAATCGTGTTCCTTTAAAGACGTCTGTATGAAAACTCTCAAATTATTGACAGCTGAAACAGCAAGTCATTGAATATAAATGTACTTGCGATGAATAATTCCAATTCAAATGCAGGGGCTTTTTGACAAACTTGCACAAGTTCAAATCGCACCAGTAATCAAAACTCTGATCTCTAAATCAATTTAGTATGCGATTTTGCATTGGTCGTGCATGACTAAAGAATGCAAAAACTTACGAATCGTTCCCAAGCACCATTAATTCATCGTATCACCATACCATCAAAGTAGACAACAATCGATACCTTACTCTGAATTGATTACGGACTGGTCAACGCTTAATCGGTGCTACCGGCGGCCTGTCGAAGCTGTATGTGTTCATCGATTTTTCGTATACCAAGTAACTAATGCCCGCCAATTACGCACAAAATCGAAAAGCTGGCTGATATCGTATGTAATAGTTGGCGTATTCGGGTTGCGGCGTTTTAAATGCTCTTCGTAGATTTTGCAAGCACCCTCCATACATTAGTTTACGCTTTCGTAGTCACTGCACGTTCCAGTTTCAGGCCAAATTCCGGGTTGTGCAAGCAAAATTGTATGTGGCATCTATTGACGTTTCTGTTTTTGGTAAACGTAATATATGTTTGTAGTCTGATAGTTTTAATACTATGTTGGCATTTCCTTCAGCAATCTAGATTAACTTCGTGTTGTCTAAATTAACAATGCAATCCATGAGGTGGAAAGTCAAATAACGGCGCTTATTACATCCGATGGAGCAGTTGGAATCCGAAGTTTTTTGCCTATAAATCGATCGAAGGGTACGATATGCTATGCAAGTCGATCGCACACTCCTCCCATTGCTCGTATTTCTGTTCACTTGAACTATACATTCTATGCAACTAACTGGCACAGAAATATCACCCAAAGTGATGTTCGTAACAACGAAATCCGCAAATCAACCGTTGAGCAAATACATATCCTTTGAACGAATCACAGCGATATTTTAAAGCGACGAAATTAATTTCGTTAAAGTTTGTTGTAGGAACATGCATGACATCATGCATGTTTTTAATTCAAATAAGGGGCGCACGATCAACACCGATTTTTTCTTATAAGTTTCTCATGAACTGAACACTTTCCCAATCAATCCCGGCGAAGTTCGCAACAGTCCGTTCGCAACAGTGATTCGAATTGCACTGTTTAGGTTCGGAGAAAGATTCATGGAAAAGTGAACGAAAGACTAGTTCCAATGTATGTAAGAAATTATTGTCATTATTGCTGGTTCGCAGGTATGCCTTCCAATATGACCATCAAGTTCACTTGGAAGTCTTCTTCACGGTAATCCCGTTGAACGAACACTTTAGTGCAGTCCGACTGCAGAGCACTACTTCCAGGGGCGTTGTTTTGTGGCATTTTCCCACGTGAAGCCGAATATTGCTCGTGAACTTAAATAAACGGAAACTGACATTCTCCTTAGATAACAGCTGTCAGGTCCGTTAATTTTATGGACAACACTTTGCACCTGCTCACTATGAGCTAATTTCATCAATGGATGAGCATAATTTGTACGTTTTTGTACTATCGTCATTTGTCGCACGGGATTCAGTCATGGACGTGTGGATTCATGGTCTTACGCTCTTTAACTCACCAGCTTGATTTCGATTTCCAATGGTATTCCCATCAAAACGTTCGCAGCTTCTTTTCATATAGTTGAGCTAAATCCTGATGAATTCCTGTTGCTTGTGCTTCAAATGAAAACACCCGAGGTTGAACATGGGAGGGATCACGGTGGTTGATTACTTGGAGCAAGCACGCTATCAACTTCTTTAATCCACTTTTCAAACACTAAAACTTTTCCGGAAGGTGGTGGAATAAAGAGAAAGAGCGAAAAACGAGCAAAATACGGAAATTGCCACACCTTCCAACGCCACTACTATTAATTTTGCGCACGTGTAGTCTTGGGAAATCGCAAACTTCTACCCCCGACGTGATTGCTCTCGCGATCTAAAGCAGACTCCTCCACTTGTTACTCGTCGTCACCTAGCACAACCACTCATAACCAGTCGGCGAGCGCTCCATCCACTTTTCGCGTCATCGCGAAAGTGCAATCGTGGAAGAGCTCCGTTGGAAAGGGGGTTGCCGTATCCAGATTTAAATTGTAAATTAATATGATGAATATTATTTTAAATTTAGAATTGAAATTTGGATCAGCAAAATATTGGTTTTTGAGCATTTTGCTTAGGCGACCGCTCGATTATTACAGGGCAGCTAACTTCCTCGCGATTCCAAGAAGAAGATGGCGGAAAAGGAGCTGAAGGATCTTCAGGTGAAAAATCGATTATTTTCGGGATCGGAACACGGAGCGGAACAACAGAAGAAAACGATTAGCAGACGGACAGACTGACGCAAATACTTTTGATTTGCTATAAAAGGGTAAATTCTGCATGTGAGCGAAGCTAAGCTCGGACGGAAAAAAATACGTATATATTTAACTATCAACGCAGGTCTTTTGCGTGATATACCCCAACTTCTTTCCCCGATAGGTCGTTGAGGAGGTACTGATTGGGTCCTACAATCTTTTATGCACGGTTTTTCAGGAAACGGTGATCTAGCTTGGCATTTTAATACCCAGCGGCATCGCTTTGGCGGAAATTGCGACGAAAAACCTCATGCCTTCTTTCAAATCGGAAAGTCGAGACCTCAGATTGTAATGAGCCTCATTTGCACCTCCTGCGGCCTTTATCTTCCGTCCGATTTGTTAGTGGAGGTCTTCTAAACGCTCGTGGGGCTCCAGCGCAACGAGGGGATCTCCCAAACACTTCAATTGCCGTAGTAGCCTGTATCATTTGCCACGGCAAATCATGTGCTGTCCGAAGGCAGCAAAGTCAGGCGAAGCACTTGTGACGGAATGATAAGACGACCGCAGAGCGCAAGTGATGGCGGACAATCTGCGGTTGAATGGACAAAAGAACGGATCACGGCTAATAGTGTGCGATTCAAACGTTTTGATGCGTTAAATTGAGGAGAATATATGGGCGTCAGTTGGTGTTCGAAACCGTATAGTTTGAGTAGACCCTTATATTGCGGAGACTGAAACTCTACTCCGTTGTCCATGTACACACTTTCTGGTACCCCAGACACATGGAATATTCGACTCTCTTCAAATTTCACGATGGGTGGAGTCGTGAATTTGCGAATAGGTTCCGCCAATGGGGATATCGAGAGCTGGTCTAGCACAACGATAGCTCCTATGTGTTCCATAGAAGAACGAGGATATGGACCATGTAGATGTTGGAATATGCGCTCCGAAACGCTAAGCTGACCCACAGGAGGTCGAAGAGGCTGGCTGGTAGCTTTAGTGCTTTTACAGGTCTCACAGGCACTTACATAGTCTTTGACCTGGGATAACCTTTGCAGGCCCAAAAAAGTACTTTTTAAGGCGCCTAAGCATCCGGCCGTAACCACCGTGGGCACTTAGAGGATGGTCGTGTGTGCGGAGGACCAGATTATGAGTCATTTCCTCCAACACCCAGATTTTCCAGGACTCTTCTTCCTGTGATGGATCATCACATAGCCATCTATCACTTTCAAATCAGGCAACTGTGTTTGTTGGGTCACAATGGTTGGCTTCAACCCGTTGTAGCTGTTTGACTTAAAATGCGAGCTATCCAAGTCTATCTCAAGAGGATCATCATCATTCACTGTCAATTTTGCTCCCTCGGGTGAAAAAACATTCGCAAGAGAGTATCGGGCACGATGTTTTGGGTACCTTTTCGGTGTTTGATGGAAAACTAGAACCCCATCGGGCCAGACGTCCGTGTAGGTCCGCTTGGTTCATCAGCCATTGTAACAATGCGTGGTCTGTGATGATTTCAAACTGTTGGCCTTCGATATACGTTCGGAACTTTTTTACAGCCATCACCGGTGCCAAACATTCTTGCTCGGATACAGCGTAGTTCCTTTTGAGCCGAATTCAGTTTATTGAACATGAAAGCAATGGGATCTTCCTCTCCTTCTTCGGTGCATTGCACCAGCATGGCTCCAACTTCAGGTTGACTTGCATCACAACGAATGGAGAAGGGTTTCTTAAAGTTGGGGCTGTGCAAGACTAGAGCAGATGTTGAGGCTTGTTTGAGCTCTTCAAATGCCTTTCGTCTGAGCTCGGTCCAAATGAACTTCTCTTTCCGAAGCATGTTCGACATGGGCGCTGAAACTGTTGCATAATTCCGAACGAACCTTCGGCACCAACCACACACTCCAAGAAAACGTCGTAGCTTCTTAACAGTTTTCGGTAAGGGGAACTCATCAATCGCCCGAGTTTTGTCCGGGTCTGTTTTGATGGTGCCATGTCCGATGACATGTCCTCAGATAGCGGACTTCATTCATAACAAACTTACTTTTCTGGACGTTGATGGTGAGTCCCGCCTTACTGATGTGCAGGGATACTTCTTACAGGAGTAGAAGGTGTTGGTCAAACGTTTCCGTGATGAGTAGAAGATCATCCAGGTACACGAACACTTGATATTTCAGATGAGGTGGGATTACTTTGTGCATCAGCCGGGTCATCGTTTGTGGAGCATTACAGAGGCGTAAAGGCATTGTGATGAACTAGTAAAGTGGTCGTCCGGGCAATGTGAAAGCGGTCTTATCCCACGACCGTTCATCGAGTGGAATTTGCCAGAATGCATCTTTTAGGTCGAGACTGGTAATGTAGTTTGCTTTCGGCAGTTTCCCCAATATTCCATCGATGAGCGGAGAGGGTAAGCATCTTTAACGGTCACTGCATTGACTTTCCAGGCATCTAGATAAAGACGGGCTTCACATGGCTTCAACCCCAAGGCTACCCGTGAGGAGCAGGCACTTTGGGGCTCCTCTATAACCCCCACCTCGAGCATCCTGTCCAACTCTGCGTAGACTAGTTTTTCCATGGCCGGTGAGATGGCATAGTTTTCTGCTTTTTTGGCTTACTATCACCAACATCGGTGACATGTGAGACCAGAGTAGTGCAGCCAAGGTCGTTGTCGTTGATTAGGCGTTAATTCGTGCCTGTCGGGTATAGAAGTGGGTTCATGGACATATCAAGTATTTACAGGTGAATCTGTGAATAGGTCTGGGGCCAGTTTTGTGCTGACATGGGGTGACCTCTTCTTCAGTAAAAATCCTCGCTCGTGCAGCAATATACTCCTGCCAACTAATATGGTATGGTTTCAATACACGGGTCTCTGGCTGCCAGAGTTCTTCAACAATATCTTTGGAGAGGCCTCCGGAGTAGATATGGCATCTGCTGCATCGTGGACGAGCAGAGGTATCGTGGTTTTTGTATCTAGTGGGTTTACTGGCGAGGAACTTGTCACGTTGGAACTGTCAGTAGACGGGATGGAGTACCGTTCCATTACTGCGTCTGGCGCGAGTGCTGCGGGCTGTTGTGGGCACTTGCCTGCAAGTTTTTGGCTTCTTGCAAATGGTGCAGTTTGACGCAGCCATATCGGGCTTTTCTCAACGGAAACACAAAATGTTAACCTCTGCCTGGCATGCGGTAACAAGATATTCCGTCTGCTGGCAGTTCCAACATATGGTAACTCGTGTTCAAGGAGCTAGTTCGTGTACTTTGGTCTGATGTTCTGGGTCTAGTTTGGTGGATAATGAAGAAAGAATCTCCGGCGCGGTGTCTATGGTGGGAGAAATGAGACAAGCTGGTGCGGGTAGAGACGGCACCCTGTGTTTGAGCGTCATTCTGGTTGCTTTCGTTGGCCAAGAATTTACCTGGGTGTGCAAACCGCTGGGAATATTGCACCGCTTCCAGCTCCTTTGCTGACGCACGAAGCGCATGCACGTTGTGGTACTAGGCGAACACCAGTTGCTCTCGCAGCTCGGGCCTGATTCCCTCACAAAAGAGCCTGAGGAACTCAGACTCTGGTATGGGGCTCATCAGACGTTCCCAAAGGCAACACAGGGCTTCGTAGTAGTCATCTACGGTCTCCTGCGTCTGTCGGTGTCGGTTCCGGATTCGCTGCATCAAAATGTCATCCCCCTCGACTAGAGTGAACTCCCGCAAGGCGGTAAGTCTCAAAGTTTCCCAGTCCAAGGTAGGAAACGTGTCCACAAATCTCCAGAACCAACGAAGAGCTCTCCCAGTAAATAGCATTTGGGCACAGCGTATGATGGCTCTCATGTTCCCTCCTAAGCTCAACGAAGCCATGTTCTTGACCCTTTTCAGAAAGGTCCCGATGGTCGTAGGGTCGTCCTGGCCTGTGAGCACTAACTTCCAGCTAGCCACTATGTGTGCTATTGTGGATGGTAGGATGTTATTTTTTACTATTAACAGCATACCTTTTTCTTTATAATGAAATAAACATTAAAAAATGGCATTTTTCTTTTAATATCAAAATAACACCTCTTATTGGAAAACCCTGTATAACAAGTCGCAGTCCACGCATGTCAGTTTGTATATGCCGCTATTTTTGTATATTGATGTGTTATCCAGTTTTGATTTCAATTTTTTAGGGTTTTGTAAAATAATTTTACAAAACCCTTCTAAAATCGCGTCCTGTCTGTCAGTCTGTCTGTCTGTCCGTCCGTCCGTCCGTCCGTCCGTGTGTCACAGCAGTTTTTCTCGGAAACTACTTTAGCTAGAAGCATCAAATTTTGTATGTAGGTGTAAAGTGGTGCTCTCTTCAAAGTTCAATTACAAAAAAATTTTATAAAGTATTTAAGGGGGGTCTCCCCATGTAGGGGAGTGACCCCCCGAAAAAAAAATTTCATTGAAGGTAGCCGATATGGGTATCAAATGAAAGGTCTTGATGAGAACTTTTCAAAACAGGAGGGGAAATACACGAGAAATTTGTGTCCCCCCCCTCGCGATTGGACACCTGTGATCCGAAAAATCTGAAAAAAATCAGGTATGTAGGCCTTGGTGAGTACAACAACAACCAATACGTGAGAAGTTACAATTCACTCAACTTTGTTAGTAATAGTATGATTTATCGATTTTATGTTTTCTTTAATAAAATCTTAATGGTACCCTTAAATTCAATAAAATTCAGTACACAAATGACTATTTATAAGATTGATTAACCCTGCAAGTTTCATAAAGATTGAATCATATTTAGCGAAGTTATAGCGGTTTGATTTTTCCTGTAATACTATGGAACAATATGCGCTGCATGTATTACTATGGCAACATATGGCTATGGAACAAGATGCGCTTTTTACCGACTCAGACACTACAGTTTTGCTAAGATTTGCATGAAAAAAATCAGGAAAGATAGGTGTCATGAATATCTTTGAGAATCGGTTCAGCTAGTGGTATCAGTAAGCGTAAAACAAAATAGTGGCTGTTTTAAATGCGAAGATTGAATAATTTTGAGTTATTTTTTCCCAACTTCAACGTTTAAGGTGCATGCTTTGAACACTTGATTCAATTTAATGAATGACTGAAGATGAGTACCTACAATTAATACTCATAAGTGAAACAAGTCAAGGAGGCGGGAGAGAGCTCCTAGCAAAAGGGCTTTGTAACAACTCTAGGATTCGAAAAAATTGGCCATTAATCGATGGTAACAGTACAGGAGAGTGGCTCCTGAAAAAAATTCATCAAACGTAGCCGATATGAGTATGAAATGAAGGTTTCCATGGTAGCTTTTCAAAACAGTTCTTAAACTGTCAGTTTTTGCTTCAGTGGGGCACAGGGGGGAAATACATGAAAAATGTGTTTCCTCCCTTGCGAATGGACATCTGAAATAATTATTAAGGGAGATATTTATGAGTATAGCAATAACAAAAACCTCAGAAGTCTAAATTCGTTCAACTTTGTTAACAATAGTATGATCTTCGAATTTCATAGTTTCTCCAATAAAATCGTCATTGACATGCTTCTTGACTTTATTCAATCTGGTGACTGCATTTTGAAAATTGAATACAAAACCCTTCTGACATGAGCGTAGGTCTGTTTACCCAACTTGTTTTTTCTTAAGAAAGTTTGATAGTTTGTATGTCTCTTTGCCTACGTTTGTCAACGAAATTCACTGTTGGTCATTCTTGGGTGAACCCAACGTGAAACCTTTTCCTATGAATCAAATTAAACACGCATGTGATGATTGTTTGATCTGCAATGTTTTATTGAGTTGCTGCTCTTCTTTTTAGAATGTTATTTTTTGCAGATGTGCAAATTCCTTCTTGCGCGTGCATACATTTTCCACAATAATAATTTCCGGTGCGTGTTTGCGGGTACAGCAACTTTCGATTCTTGGAAATATTGGTTATAGATTTTGAGTGCGAATTATGCATGAATTAATTGAACATAGATTTTTACATTGAACTTAAGGCGATTTTGCATTTTAATAAAAGTATGAGATGAATGATTCTTATTTTGATAGGTTAACGTTAATTGATTGTAGTTTATGTTTTTAGATTGTATGATTATGGCAAATTTAAATATTTTCCTAACATAAACACAGACCAAGAACCGCTAGGATCTTAAAGCCGGTGTTCATCGTACCACGTTGTGAATGAAGGTTGTGGGGATATGCAGTTGATCCTTCTGGTGCGCTACATACAACAGTAGATCATGGTGATGATAAGCCGTGCACAGAGAAGGCAGGATAAAGAAATATAGATTTTTTACACATGAGGCCTAATAGCTTTCAAATGGATTCCATCAATTCCATTGACCAGATCTTCTTATTGGTCTTATAAGATCATGAACGATTTGGATGGTAGAATAACCTTTGAAATGTTCAACAATTTTATCTCAATGTGATTAATTGTGAGGAAGAGCTCTGGAACATTTGGTGATAAACAAACTGGAAGAGGATGTCCTGTAGTTATTCTTTTACCTACGAGAATGACGTCTTCAGCTTGGAATTTGCAATTCTGTGTTATCCTGACTGTTCCCGTTCCGGTGATTAGAAAGTCGTTGTGTACTCCTTGGCATACTGAATGAGCACGGATAGGCCGAGGGGTAATGAAGAGTCATGAGCTATGAAACATCATTTGCTGCCAGATCGCACTGCAAATTCGGACGGGTTTTTTCAAAGGCGAGTGCCATTTTCAGCCATGTAGACACTGTTAACATGGGTTATCCGTTTTCTTTACAGCCATGGGAAAACAAGTTAATTTCACACTTAAAATGCGTGTTCATTCCACATGAGATACGCGTGTTATTTTAACACGGGACACGCGTGTTATTTTAACACGGCATGCACGTGTAAATGCAGGATCCTCAATATGTTTTTGTATCTGCAAGTTATATTCAAGGTATATCGGAGCCATCCGAAGGAGTGATCGATATCCGCGCGACGTTAGATAAAGCTTCAAATGTAGAGCAAATTTGTCGTATAGATTTACATTAAATTGATGTGAAAAGGGTGAAATGATCCAATTAAAAAGTTTAGCTAATACAAATACTTACAAGAGAAATTTAATTTCACCGGTGTGTATCTAAGTGTGATGGCCTGAGGAGAATTAGTGCACACGTCGAAACCACCTTCTTCTAACATTTTTCTTCTCTAATAATTTTTCTGAAAAATTATACACTTAGATACACACCGGTGATGGCGACCACCATGCTCAGAGGTGAGGGAGTTAATTTTTAATTTTTCTACTTATGCAAACTCAATATGTTTTTGTATCTGCAAGTTGTATTCAAGGTAAATTTCTCTTGTAAGTATTTGTATTAGCTAAACTTTTTAATTGGATCATTTCACCCTTTTCACATCAATTGAATGTAAATCTATACGACAAATTTGCTCTACATTTGAAGCTTTATCTAACGTCGCGCAGATATCGATCACTCTTTCGGATGGCTCCGATATACCTTGAATATAACTTGCAGATACAAAAACATATTGAGTTTGCATAAGTAGAAAAAATAAAAATTAACTCCCTCACCTCTGAGCATGGTGGTCGCCATCACCGGTGTGTATCTAAGTGTGATGGCCTGAGGAGAATTAGTGCACACGTCGAAACCACCTTCTTCTAACATTTTTCTTCTCTAATAATTTTTCAGAAAAATTATTATTCAAAATATGCAACTCATTTATATGTAGCTGCAAACAATTCCATAAAAAAAAAAAAAGTAATTATTGTTTTTAGTTCTTCGAAGTAAACATTACTGGGAAAAGTTGGCTTCCTTCTTAAGTAGACACTTAAGAAGACAACAAATTTCTCCTGATATATATGTATGCGTTGTAAAATAAAAGAGAGTAGGATTATGGTTACAAAAACGTATTAGTAAACAGTATAAACACAAATGTAATTTCGGATCCTGCATTCACACGTGCATGCCGTGTTAAAATAACACGCGTGTCCCGTGTTAAAATAACACGCGTATCTCATGTGGAATGAACACGCATTTTAAGTGTGAAATTAACTTGTTTTCCCATGGCTGTAAAGAAAACGGATAACCCATGTTAACAGTGTCTACATGGCTGAAAATGGCACTCGCCTTTGAAAAAACCCGTCCGAATTTGCAGTGCGATCTGGCAGCAAATGATGTTTCATAGCTCATGACTCTTCATTACCCCTCGGCCTATCCGTGCTCATTCAGTATGCCAAGGAGTACACAACGACTTTCTAATCACCGGAACGGGAACAGTCAGGATAACACAGAATTGCAAATTCCAAGCTGAAGACGTCATTCTCGTAGGTAAAAGAATAACTACAGGACATCCTCTTCCAGTTTGTTTATCACCAAATGTTCCAGAGCTCTTCCTCACAATTAATCACATTGAGATAAAATTGTTGAACATCTCAAAGGTTATTCTACCATCCAAATCGTTCATGATCTTATAAGACCAATAAGAAGATCTGGTCAATGGAATTGATGGAATCCATTTGAAAGCTATTAGGCCTCATGTGTAAAAAATCTAATTTCTGTATCCTGCCTTCTCTGTGCACGGCTTATCATCACCATGATCTACTGTTGTATGTAGCGCACCAGAAGGATCAACTGCATATCCCCACAACCTTCATTCACAACGTGGTACGATGAACACCGGCTTTAAGATCCTAGCGGTTCTTGGTCTGTGTTTATGTTAGGAAAATATTTAAATTTGCCATAATCATACAATCTAAAAACATAAACTACAATCAATTAACGTTAACCTATCAAAATAAGAATCATTCATCTCATACTTTTATTAAAATGCAAAATCGCCTTAAGTTCAATGTAAAAATCTATGTTCAATTAATTCATGCATAATTCGCACTCAAAATCTATAACCAATATTTCCAAGAATCGAAAGTTGCTGTACCCGCAAACACGCACCGGAAATTATTATTGTGGAAAATGTATGCACGCGCAAGAAGGAATTTGCACATCTGCAAAAAATAACATTCTAAAAAGAAGAGCAGCCACTCAATAAAACATTGCGGATCAAACAATCATCACATGCGTGTTTAATTTGATTCATAGGAAAAGGTTTCACGTTGGGTTCACCCAAGAATGACCAACAGTGAATTTCGTTGACAAACGTAGGCAAAGAGACATACAAACTATCAAACTTTCTTAAGAAAAAACAAGTTGGGTAAACAGACCTACGCTCATGTCAGAAGGGTTTTGTATTCAATTTTCAAAATGCAGTCACCAGATTGAATAAAGTCAAGAAGCATGTCAATGACGATTTTATTGGAGAAACTATGAAATTCGAAGATCATACTATTGTTAACAAAGTTGAACGAATTTAGACTTCTGAGGTTTTTGTTATTGCTATACTCATAAATATCTCCCTTAATAATTATTTCAGATGTCCATTCGCAAGGGAGGAAACACATTTTTCATGTATTTCCCCCCTGTGCCCCACTGAAGCAAAAACTGACAGTTTAAGAACTGTTTTGAAAAGCTACCATGGAAACCTTCATTTCATACTCATATCGGCTACGTTTGATGAATTTTTTTCAGGAGCCACTCTCCTGTACTGTTACCATCGATTAATGGCCAATTTTTTCGAATCCTAGAGTTGTTACAAAGCCCTTTTGCTAGGAGCTCTCTCCCGCCTCCTTGACTTGTTTCACTTATGAGTATTAATTGTAGGTACTCATCTTCAGTCATTCATTAAATTGAATCAAGTGTTCAAAGCATGCACCTTAAACGTTGAAGTTGGGAAAAAATAACTCAAAATTATTCAATCTTCGCATTTAAAACAGCCACTATTTTGTTTTACGCTTACTGATACCACTAGCTGAACCGATTCTCAAAGATATTCATGACACCTATCTTTCCTGATTTTTTTCATGCAAATCTTAGCAAAACTGTAGTGTCTGAGTCGGTAAAAAGCGCATCTTGTTCCATAGCCATATGTTGCCATAGTAATACATGCAGCGCATATTGTTCCATAGTATTACAGGAAAAATCAAACCGCTATAACTTCGCTAAATATAATTCAATCTTTATGAAACTTGCAGGGTTAATCAATCTTATAAATAGTCATTTGAAAAATTAAAAATTAACTCCCTCACCTTTGAGCATGGTGGTCGCCATCACCGGTGTGTATCTAAGTGGGATGGCCTGAGGAGAATTAGTGCACACGTCGAAACCACCTTCTTCTAACATTTTTCTTCTCTAATAATTTTTCAGAAAAATTATTATTCTAAATATGCAACTCATTTATATGTAGCTGCAAACAATTCCATAAAAAAAAAAAAGTAATTTAAAAAGCTATCGGAGCCATCCGAAAGAGTGATCGATATCCGCGCGACGTTAGATAAAGCTTCAAATGTAGAGCAAATTTGTCGTATAGATTTACATTCAATTGATGTGAAAAGGGTGAAATGATCCAATTAAAAAGTTTAGCTAATACAAATACTTACAAGAGAAATTTACCTTGAATATAACTTGCAGATACAAAAACATATTGAGTTTGCATAAGTAGAAAAATTAAAAATTAACTCCCTCACCTCTGAGCATGGTGGTCGCCATCACCGGTGTGTATCTAAGTGTGATGGCCTGAGGAGAATTAGTGCACACGTCGAAACCACCTTCTTCTAACATTTTTCTTCTCTAATAATTTTTCGGAAAAATTATTATTCAAAATATGCAACTCATTTATATGTAGCTGCAAACAATTCCATAAAAAAAAAAAAAAGTAATTCAAAAAGCTATCGGAGCCATCCGAAAGAGTGATCGATATCCGCGCGACGTTAGATAAAGCTTCAAATGTAGAGCAAATTTGTCGTATAGATTTACATTAAATTGATGTGAAAAGGGTGAAATGATCCAATTAAAAAGTTTAGCTAATAAAAACAATAGTTTCTGATTTAGAAAATCATATTGGCAAACAGTATAGACAACAGCGTAAACTCAAATCCAGGATTCGAAATTATGTTTATACTGTTTCTTAATACGTTTTTCTTAACATTTATTATTTATTTGTTTTACAACGTATATATATATATATATATATATATATATATATATATATATATATATATATATCGTGAGAAAATTGTTATCTTCTTAAGAAGGAAGCAAATGTTCCCCCGTACAGTTAACAACGAAAAACCAAAAACAATAGTTTTTAATTCAGATAATCATAGGAAACAGTATAAACAAAAGCATAATCTCAAATATCGTATTAGCATTCGTAAAGTCAAATTCAAAAGCGCTTTATTCAATACTCATCGTTATAAATTTTAAAAGAAAATAAAGCAAATTCAAACAATAACAATAAAAAAACTTAATGGCCCAAATGGCTCTCTAAATTTATACGTCATCACTAAACACATTTCATCAAAAAAACTATAGCGAATTCAAATTAATTAAGATGATTACATATATTATGATTTGATTGGAAATAGGAGAAAAAACCAACCAACACTATCCTAAAATTATTTATAATTTTGATACAACAGTGAGCTTTGATCCTACGGCTGATATGTTTTAACTTAATTCTAATAAAATTCAATCTAAAACTTTATCTTATACTAAAAAAAATCTATCACAATATTTCTAACCTACGCGTTTAACCTTATCTTTAAACGTGATATAATAAACATAACATATACCTAACCTATACCTAATTTTTAACACAAATAAACAACACTAAATGTAGCAATAATGAGCTGAAACTCAAAACCTAGGTAACGAAAACCAAAAAAACTGAAAATAAACACGAATAATTTAGACATTGTCATTCAGCCACCAATACCCAGATTGTCCCATCTCAACTCGATCAGCTTCAACGAATCTAGAAAATGAGTATCTCCATTAGAATTGTTGGTCTCGTGAACTCAAATTCGGAGGATATTTTATCTTCTTATCGGTGGCCCGTCGATATATGCGATATATGACTGGGACGCCGTCAGAATCAAAAACATATCAATTCATGTCCAAATACACGAATGCTTCTGGAGGAACGAAGCCTGTAGCGAGGCAAGTCACAATATACAATATACCCGTCTTTAGGGTGGATCGGCTGTGAAATCCAAGAGTTTTCACTCACAGTCATAGATCTTGCGATATGATTTCGAAGAAGTTTCAATATAAAGATATCGACTCTTGTCACTTGAGCAGTTTGATAAATTTTTGTATTCCATATATAATGTTCCCAATCCGTCTCAGGCTTTCTGTACAAACCATTACATGCACGAAGACATTTCCTTTCGAAAACTCTTAATTTTTCCATAGTACTAGCACTCTGGTTGTACCAGATCGCGTTAACATTCGTATATGCACTCGATCTTCACTTCAAATAGCCAAACTGTTTTCTCAAAAAAATTAACTTTTTATATCTTTATAATTTGATTTGGGCCTTGGTTAGATTGTTTGTCACTGCCCTAACGTTTCGATGAAAATTCAAGGAAAATGTCAATGGTTACTTAAAAGTTTTTCCCCGTGTTTTTAGGATTTTTAACCGACTTCCTAAGGAAAGAAAGTTATCAGTCTATAACGTATATTTTTTGTGTTGCTTTTTAGGGTTTTGTAAAATAATTTTACAAAACCCTTCTAAAATCGCGTCCTGTCTGTCCGTCTGTCCGTCCGTCCTTCCGTCCGTCCGTCCGTCCGTCCGTCCGTGTGTCACAGCAGTTTTTCTCGGAAACTACTTAAGCTAGAAACATCAAATTTTGTATGTAGGTGTAGAGTGGTGATCTCTTCAAAGTTCAACTACAACAAAATTTTTGTAAGGTATTTAAGGGGGGTCTCCCCATATAGGGGAGTGACCCCCCGAAAAAAAAATTTCATTGAAGGTAGCCGATATGGGTATCAAATGAAAGGTCTCGATGAGAACTTTTCAAAACAGGTCTTAGTTTGGTAAAGTTTGCTTTGAGGGGCGCACAGGGAGGGGAAATACACGAAAAATTTGTGTCCCCCCTTCGCGATTGGACACCTGTAATCCGAAAAATCTGAAAAAAATCAGGAATGTAGGTCTTGGTAAGTACAACAACAACAAATACATGAGAAGTCAAAATTCACTCAACTTTGTTAGTAATAGTATGATTTATCGATTTTATGTTTTCTTGAATAAAATCTTAACGGTACCCTTAAATTCTATGAAATTCAGTATACGGATGACTATTTATAAGATTAATCTATCTTGAAAGTTTCATAAAGATTGAATCATATTTAGCGAAGTTATAGCGGTTTGAAAATTCCTGTATTACTATGGAACAATATGCGCTGCATTTGTTACTATGGCAACATATGGCTATGGAACAAGATGCGCTTTTTACCAACATAGACACTACAGTTTTGCTAGGATTTGCATGAAAAATTCAGGAATGATAGGTGTCATGTATGTCTTTGAGAATCGGTTCAGCTAGTGGTATCAGTAATCGTAAAACCAAATAGTGGCTGTTTTAAATGCGAAGATTGAATAATTTTGAGTTATTTTTCCCAATTTCAACGTATAAGGTGCATGCTTTGAACACTTGATTCAATTTAATGAATGACTGAAAATGAGTACCTACAATTGATGCTCATAAGTGAAACAAGTCAAGGAGGCGGGAGAGAGCTCCTAGGAAAAGGGTTTTGTAACCATTCTAGGATTCGAACAAATTGTGTTTCCTCCCTCGCGGATGGACATCTGAAATAATTATCAAGGGAGATATTTATGAGTATAACAAAAACAAAAACCTCAGAAGTCGAAATTCGTTCAACTTTGTTAAAAATAGTATGATCTTCGTATTTTCTATTTCCTCCAATAAAACATGTTTCTTGATTTGATTCGATCTGGTGACTGCATTTTGAAAATTGAATACAAAACGCTTCTGACATGAGCGTAGGTCTGTTTACCCAACTTGTTTTATGTGTGTTCATGCATAACTTTTGAATGGAGATAGATAGAAAAATCCTATTTTCGGCAAATTATACATCTTCCTTTCTTTTTTTTTTGCTTTAGCACTACAACCCCTTTTGGACCTTCACTTAGAGATGGTTCGAGTATCTCATTATCTTGATCAAATTTATCGGCACTCCACAAGATTATATGGTCAGTACCACACTTTGGCCGTATGTTTGTCTTCCCAGCTGCGATACGTTCTGGTTTTAAACCACTACGTATCATAACTGAAATGGACTCATAGTCCGTCCAAAGAGTCACTCGAACGAAACCTTGTTGTTGCCAATGAGATTCAAACCAGGAACCTTCGACTTATGTGATAAGTGTTCTTACTACTACACCACGCGCACAAAAGCATGTATGTAATGCATACTTCCCATTTTATTTAATAATTAATAGTTCTATCTTTTAGGTTCCATTTAAAGGGTGAAAAATTTAAATAACAGTAGAGGACTTTTACCGTTACAACTTAAAAATTCCGCTTTCACCCAACATATTGGAAAAAAATGTGTATGCACAGAATCGTAATCTTTTCAAGAACTCTCTACATATTTACAGTTTAATATGATACATTGATGTGGAGAAATAGAATTTTCATGATCATTCGTACGAAAAATGCTGATTATTTTACACCCTTCAATTATTTGATGCAGATACCAAATTCTTTAGTGACGCATGATACAAATGATCATGATAAACATGATCTTACTTCGAGATTTCTCGAAGGAAATCTGAACCGATCTCTCATCGAATATCGACGTGAAGTCTGGGAACGTATCAATAGACTGTACCCAACAAGTCTGGACACCCTAAGTCTACTCCGATGTGGCTGCTGGCAGTCTAGCTAGTTCGGTGTGGAACTTTGGTAGCGGGTATTCCGCGAGCAGGTTAAGTCCAAAATACAAGAACAGCCACCGATTGAAATGCTCTATTTAAAACACGTCTGGCGTTGAATTTACTTTACTTTCCTTTTTCTTCAATTCGTGAAAATGAACAACACGAAACATCCTAAACCAAAAACCCGAAATAAACTACTCGAATTCAAAACCGAATCAATCTACTGTAACCAAAAACGCAAAACCAAACTATGGCACCGCGTAACGACCGCAACATGGGTTTAATTGATACTTTTTCAGAACTAGGCCCTACGAAAGTTCACAAGAATCTTCTAACAAATCTAAATTTAAAAAAATTCAGTGATAAAAGCATCAATGGGAGAAATCTAAATAGTACTTTATCGTATATGTTTTATTTCTTTTTGTTATTTTTAGAAAAATGTTAGAAAAAACGCTAGATTAGATTACAAAAAAACAAACGACTTGTACAAAAATTCTCTTGAAGTGCCTTGTTACATATGTAAACGATGCCTTAAACAAATTTAACCAGCTACTTTCTAAAGGCATGAAACATAATTGCTGTTTTTCATTCTGTACTTTATGTAAGTTACTATCTTTTTACTGTGTAATTCATTAACGCTTTATGATACAGCCTTAAAAATAGTTTATACATGTTTTCCTACAAAATTCAAGTTGACGATTAAAATCTCGATTTTGTAACAGGTATATTAATTGTATAGTTCCTTCCGAAAAATGACATTAGTCTGGAAACAATTATGGTATTTCATTTGAATGTTTTTGCTTTAACCCACGTTCAAGTTTTCTCTTTTGACTTCGTTTGACTGGTTTTCTAGTTTATAAAGCAATTCAATTTTTTTCTGACTATTAATGTGATCAGGTGGATATGATGGCACCAACGTAGAGATGTAGAGGAAAAGAAAATTAGGTTTCAGAATTAATTTTAGTATGATTTTCGGTTTATCATATGTTTTATAGCAAGAGCCTATGTCATAATTAGGATTATTTACTTTTCATGTTTGCCCTAATTGTAGTCGAAGTTATGAACATTCCTATTGCTGATATTTTTTCTTTATATTTTTGTTCATCCATACATGTTTGTGCCATTTTAACACAATGATTCTTATAACAACGCAAGACTAAACAACATACACTACTTGTACGATTTCCAATACGAATTTAAGGTGGTAATGGTATACACAAAGGATCACTTCCGCCTAGCAATGATGTGAGCACAATTTTGTTCTACAGGTTAGTATAATTAAATCTAACGTAAAATATAGACAGTATTGTAATTTCACTGAACAATAATCAATGATTGCTACTATTGTAAATTAATCTGCTATCGTTACTTCTATCCATAATACTCATGAAAAGCAAACAATTCCTCTTATAACTTTAACTGGCATTATCGGTAATAATTAAATTTAATAATTTTTTTTTTCTACAATTAACAGTAACACTCCCATTCATTTTTTTCTTTTTTTATGGGCTACGAAATGAGAAAACTAATATTTGGACAAACACTTTTCTATAAACTATCAAAACAGGTTCTACAATAATAAATGGGTTTGAATCATAGATATAGAGAGTACTGGATCCGCAACCGGTCGCAAGAGCCGGAGCAATCAGCAACCTTCGCTAAAGTTGTGTGAAGTTGAGGTTTGAAGTAGTATGTTTTTGTTTCACGTTCACGTTTATAAAGTTTTTAATTTTGAAGATCTCATGTACGAAATCGGCACTTTAGTTCTCTGTGTTTATTAAAAACGTACGAATTTTCCATCGGCTTTGACACATGAGTTTTCTCGCCTCTACGAATTTCTTTTGCTTTGACGTTGGAGTTTTCTGTGAGAGTCGCTTGTTGTGTTGTACTCAAACTGTTTTAAGAATAATAACGAAGGCGCGATCGTGTGCACGCATAGATCTCAGAGAGAATGGATACGAAATGCATCGAGAGAATTGAAGCACTTTATCATGTAGCGTAAAGTTGTCGCGTTATTTGCTGTTGATTCGAATTTCAAATAAATTTGACGTGACGTCTCCCACTATTTTTCGCATCTTGAACTAAATCAATTTTCCGTGCGGGTATTCCAACTTGAACGATGTAAAAGATTGAGCATGACTTACCCTACGAAGGATACGTCCTTGACATGGTTCCTAGAGGTTTTTATAATCCCACACACGTCACTACATTTTTCATTTTTCGACACAAAAACACTCGCGATCCGTAACAAACTTTTCAGTTTGATTAATTATCACATTTGCACGCTTTTGCGCTAGATACAACACGGTTTATCTTAAAAAATTATTTTGTGTACAATTTTAAATTCAACTTGATTAGACGTTACCCATTAATGTTGAATTTTCACAAATCATATGTTTTCAATCATATGGTTGATATTTTGTTGACAATTCGGAGGCTAAAGTGTAAGAGGAGTGGGATTTTCGTGAGAGCAACTAGAGCGCCACTTGAGTGTGTGGATTCTCTGGCGGCGTGAAAGGTAGGGGGATTTCAATTCGCATGCGAGAGGAAGGCATGTATGTAGTAAAAGTGCTTCACTCACGTATGGATGAAAATAAGTTCATTTCGCGTCCATTACTTTATATGTTTTGTGTGCACGTGAAATGAAATTTTGTCGGTGTGCGTGTGATTCTCCTGAAGAGAAGAAAGAAAATCCTGTCTGGTAACAAAGGGAAAGGAGAAGCAGAGGGAATCAGATACTTTCGAGAGCGTAAGTTATTTATAACTTATTTATGTGGTAAATTTGCTTCCCACATGGACGAGTACACAGATTCTCGTTCTCGTCCATTTATTTATATGTCTTTGGTTTGAATGGTAATAAAATAAAAAAAAGTAGAGGAATTGGAAAGAATGTCTTTGTCACCGCACCAGAAAAGTAATTTTAGGTTGTAATATGGAATTGAAAATCATAGTTGGGAGCGATCGTAGGATTATGCAAACTTCATAGCTGCCTCCTTATACATAGTATTGAAGAGCAAATTGAATATTTTGGAAGTATATCTTGTGATTGTAGTTATATTATGATTATACGCCTTTGCCATACAAATATTATCGTTTTTGGTTTGTTTTTTTTTACTTTTTGCAAATTGTTGACCTGTTATGTATATGCAACAACCCTGCCTGTGCTGGCGTGATGATTGCACCTCACCATACACTACCACAATCCTTGATACCTAGAGGGGAAAGAGGCTGTCCTTTAGAAATAAGAAGAACCTTTTTTCTTTCATTTAAATACAAAGGATCTTTATTCTTGATTGACAATTCGTTATTTTGCACACACAAATGCTTTGGTTATTGTTGGATTTCACATTCTTTTTCAAAAAGGTGTCATTTACGAAACTCCTAATTTCCATTATCAAAATATTTACATTCTAAAGAAATTAATTCAAAGCAATCTCCACTTGAAAATTATTGATGTTGATATACTGTTTGTGGCGAGTGCTCTTAATGGCGACCCTCGTACCATGGTTTGTATTCAATGGTGTACGTTGCACCAAGGCTATAACTAGAGTTTCACCGGCTTGGGCCTAAAGAAACTCTGAATTCAACTCCTGCAGATATCCACCTCAACTCCCATGGATGGCTTCACTAAGAAATTTCTGTACTGGTGTTAAATTGGTGAATAAATTGAATTCACTTTAGCGCAACCGTGAAAGTTGACAAAAAGGTCATTACTTTAGAGTTTATTTTTAAACACTGATCGAAATAAATTACTAATGAAATGGCTAAAACTAGAATTTCACCGGCTTAGGCCTAAAGAAACTCTGTTTTAACTCCTTATACCTACGTATTGTTGATGGCGAAAATATCTCCTTTTTACAGCGAACTTATTTGCAAATGACAACCTCAATTGTTTCCGGCAGTCTCTCCTCGAGACTTGTGTTAATGCTGGCTCCCTTGTCCAATCCGCCAATAGCTTAAATACAAACGGATTGCTTACATTCCTAGCGGGAGTCGTAGAACTTCGCTCCAGTTAACTGCAAAACACTGAGTTTGTTAACGTGCTAGCTCCCCTTAATTTGCTTTACGAATTCATTCCTCTCTCGTCCCTCGGGAACAATCTTTTTGCCCGAAAGGAACGCCAGTTCCAATCTTATGTTTTTGCTGTTTTCGTCTTCAGTATTCATATATCTGAATATTCGACGACTTCTCCTCATATGATTTCTGAGTTGGTTGTTGCGGTGAATTGATACACATATTCAATTGTGTTCATGTTCCCCATTTGCTCTCAATATGGTAATTATATGGACTACCATGTATGCAGGTGGAATTCGCCACGGAGCCAATTTAGAGACTTGACCAATGAAGCGTAAGATATAAGTTCTTATATACAATAAATTGCGATTATGTATTCTGTATAGGGTGTCGCCGTTCCCTAAATATTGGCGGTGAAGCATGCATTGCTTGTTGGCTCGCAGAAAAATGCTACGTGCGACGAGTGAGGCATGGGGAGCGTGATCAACTGTTACTCGATTCCGAGCAATTAGTATTCACATATGTTAATGATTGTTGCCGTAAGGTGTCGTAAGCGAGGCATGGTGGCATGACCAATTGTTATAGAATTCCAAACAATTAGTACTCACATATGTTAATGATTGTTGTCGTAACGCCTCCTGTCCCTTTCATACTATTAACATTCTTAATTTACACTAAACGTTACCCTCTTAAAATTTTCTTTTCATATTTTCTAACTACTATATAATCGGTTATTAATTTTAAGCTAATTGCTCAAGTCTGTTATTTGGTCAGAATTAAATTTCATTACTCTACGTTTAATAAAAGTATTAATTACCAATAGTACTCTAAGTATCTTACTCTACGATAAAAACTCTAAAATAAAACGGAATTTTTCATCATAAATAATTATGTCATTTGACCATAATGATTAAAATTCTTCCCATCCTCACGATGGTCGGGTGTTTACAAACCATTCAACTCTACGTTTTATGTCTGCTCGCAAGAAACCAATTACAAGCGTGTTTGATGTTTCTTATGGAAATTTACAACGACTGGATCGGTTTCGCTTCCTAATCCATTTCGTTTTTAAGCTTTTTTTTATGTTTTTGTTATTCTTTTGAATTTCTTGGCTTTAGTTACTTTACAGTTAAAGAAATTAACAAGATAATTTCACTTCAAAACAATTTTCTCTCATTACAATCATGTTTTATATTTAATTCTCTGGCATTTTTAACAATGATACTTCTTTTAGCTAACATCTCTATTTGCGTTTTATTATTTTGTATTATCTTGCAACTACTTTCCAAAAACTAGAATCTATTTCGGGTGCTGCTATATTTCTTTTGTTAATCAGAACAAATTCATTACTCGTTCCTTATGCTTGAACGCCCTTTTATTAAATTAAATTAGAAAATAAATTTTTTAACTTAATTCCTACACATATTTGTTGTATAAGTAAATATATATCTTTTTTATTTACAGATTCAGTTTTTTTTTTTCATTAGCAAATGAAACTTTATGTGCGATGGGATGTCAATTACATGTATAATATGCTATATATTATTAAGTTCCGCTTTAGTGGTCTTACACTTACAAAAACCACACTAGATCAAAAGTACAATCAAAATCTATCTGGGATTATGCAATCTTTTTCTTTTTCATTTTCTTTAATGCAGTTTTAGAGTCAAAACAAACTCATAGCGATTTTCCTATTTTTTACTCGTGGACCTCTTCTTGTATGTTATATAGATATATATATATATATATATATATATATATATATATATATATATATATATATATATATATATATATATACATATATATATATATATATATACATATATACATATATATATATATATATATATATATATATACATATATATATATATATATATATATATATATATATATAAATATATATATATATATATATATATTGTTACATGTACAAATAATTACATGTAGAAATAATTCTGCGAGCTGCTGTCGCAATTGTTTTCATAATCAACGTCAACAAATGAATTTACTCGAACCCACGAGAACCCAACAAGCATGATCAACATCTGCAAGTGACGTCACTCCATTCATTAATTTGCTCGAATCTACCAGGTACCTCTCGGAAGAACATTCGATAATGTACGAGAAATGGGTGAATAGGTAGAGACCCTATATAAAGGCGAGCTGAATGAATGGGGGGATTTCATTCATTACAACCGCGATAGAAAACTGCGACATAGTGGAACGCGAAGAAAAGACGATTGATTGTTTGAGTGCGAAGTGATTTAGAAGACAATTGCGATAAGAAATTTATGGACAAGTGTTAGATTTTTTTCATAGTGAAAAATAAAATTAGTGAAAGTGTTAAATTGTTAAATTGTTTATTGTGCATTTCTGTAATTAAAAAAATTCTTTTAACTTAAATTAAAAGACATTGCGTTTTCACTTTCCCGGAACATTAAAATTATTGGCCGCGAACCGAAAACACGCGACAGTGGTGTCAAGAAGTGCGAAAGAAAAATTTTGAAAGTGAATATTTGAACATTTTTATAGTGCACAATAGGAAAATTTAAAGAAACATTAAAAATGCCACGAAGCTTAAACTTAAAAATTAATGAATTGACCATGTCGGAGCTTAAGGAAGAGTTGGAACAGCGAAACCTGGCTTCGCAAGGTACAAAGGCCACACTGATTGCACGCTTGCGTGACGCAATTGAATCGGAAGGCGCGTATCTGGATTCCGGTGAGCCCTCAGATGAAGAAAAAGGCGCAGAAGGTGGTGAAGCAGAAACAAAAAAAACAAAGGAACCAGAAAATGCGCTGATGCAAATGTTAATGCTGATGCAGCAAGAGCAGCGACAACAGTCATCCAATTTAACCACGAAGCTAGATGAGCAATCAGCGAAGTTAAATGAACAAACAACGAAGCTAAATGAACAATCAGCGAAGCTGGACCAACAAGCAATCGAAATCAAAGCAGACATCAAGGCAGACATCACACAGAAGCTGGAGAAACAGTCAACCGAAATAAAAGCGGAGCTCGGTAGTCTCAACAAACAAATTAAAGGCGTCGAGGAAAAGGTTGACCAGGTCGAGGAAAAGGTTTACCAGGTCGAGGAAAAGGTCAGCCAGGTCGAGGAGAGAATCAACCATGAGATGGAAAACATGAAAAAGGAATTCGAAGCAACAAAGGCAGTAGTAACCACCTCACCAGCCCCAATTATAACCGCAACGCAAGGCTCATCTAGAAATGTGCAAGCACCAATATTCGATGGGCAAACGGTCTGGACTATTTAAAAAACCCAATTCGAAGCAGCCACTTGCATAAATCACTGGAATGAGCAAGAACGAGCAACTGCATTGATTCTTGCTCTAAGAGGCCCAGCTGCCGAGCTTTTGCAGACCATCCCCGTTGAATTGCACTCAAACCCGAATGCTATAATGAATGCGCTCGACATGCGTTATGGAGACGATCATCTAAAGCAGATTTATCGGTCACAGCTAAGGCATCGAATGCAGAAGTCTGGTGAAACCCTACAGCAGCTAGCCCAAGATATTGAGCGACTGGCACTTTTGGCTTATCCAGCCTACGACCCTGAACATCGAGATGATGCAGCGACAGAAGCATTCATCAGCGCACTAAAGGACCCGGAATTGCAACAAGCCGTGCGTTTAGCTCAAAAGTAAACGGTTAAGGACGCACTGGCTTATAGTCTGAGCTTTGAGGCAGCGAAAAATGTGACTCTTACCACTGCCCGGGTTCGTGAGGTAGTGACAGACGAGTGCAGGTGTGAGCGCGTGGAAATTGAGCGAGACCCGCATGTAAATGGTGCGCCTAGATGCTGGAATTGCAGAGAGAAGGGGCACCTGCAAAGAGACTGCAAGAAGCGAAGAAAACCGAGCTATTGTCCAGGGTGTGCACCTAGGAGGAGATCCAGACCGAGTCAGGAGCCCAGAATGGAAGCCCTTCAAACAGAGGGGTCGGGAAACATGTAAGAGCCAACTTCGTAGGGCAGAGGTTGGCTAGGAGGATCGACGTCCCCAGCACCACCATCATCGTGTCAAGACTACATCGTGGAGAAGCGGACTTATGCCTTCCGGGTCAAGTTGACGGAGAACACTGCACCATAACAATCGACACTGGTGCAACCCGATCGATTATCCGACCAGACCTAGTTAGACAGCAACAACTTCACAAGGGCAGAATTTTCTCACTACGGACAGCTACGGGAGAAACTGCACCTGTTCATGGAGAGGTCAACCTCCAGATACAGTTGGGAGACCTTGTGTTCCGACATAATTTTCTGGTCGCGAACATTATGGATGACTGCATTCTCGGAATGGATTTTCTGCGACCACATGGAATCACGTTGGATTTAGGCAAACGTGTATTGAAATGGCAGAATGTCGAAGTACTGATGGAGGATCCCAGCGTCTGAATTCCCAAGATGAATGTAGTGGTATGTACTGACACTGATGTACCGAATTCTTCCGAAAGCATTGTATGGGCCAAGCTTGATGGTGATTCTGGAGACCACCGATCTTATCTGATAGAGCCAACGAAGACGTCCGCATTACGCAGTTTGATTGTAGGACGATGCCTTGTAAGATCTTTAAGGAACGGATATGTGCCGGTTAGAGTCCTTAACACCGCAGACTCAACTACGAGCATCAAAGCGGGAGAAGTCATCGGCAGCTGCCAGCCTGTTTCCACCATCACCTCTTTGGAAGCTACTCACGACCATCATTGGAAAAGGAGGCAAGACACAGACAAAGCCCGGGAATCCACGTCTGCAATATTGGAGCAGGTCAAATTGCCAGTGCAGCTATTCAAACGAGCCTCTGATCTGGTCACCAAGTACAGTGACATCTTCTCAACAAGCCCGGATGACCAAGGCCGAACGAGTATGGTAACTCACGTCATAGATACACAGGGAGCCAAGCCGATTCGACAAGCACCGAGACGTCTCCCTATAGCCAAACAAGGAGAAGTGAGCGCGCTGATCTCGGACATGGAAAAACAAGGCGTTATTGAACCTTCTGTCAGTCCATGGGCCGCGCCTGTAGTTCTAGTGAAGAAAAAGGATGGTAGCACTCGCTTTTGTGTCGACTATAGGCAGCTTAACGACGTCACTAAGAAAGATAGTTACCCACTCCCTCGCATCGATGACATCATGGACACTTTAGCCGACGCAAAATGGTTTTCTACACTCGATCTCAAGAGTGGCTTCTGGCAGGTAGAAATTGACAAGAAGGACCGAGAGAAGACCGCATTTTCAGTTGGGACCGGATTGTGGCAATTTGTGGTGATGCCGTTTGGGCTTTGCAATGCTCCAGCCACTTTCGAACGCTTGATGGAATATGTGCTACGTGGTCTAACCTGGAAAACCTGCTTGGTGTACCTAGATGACATCATCGTCATCGGGAGAACGTTCGAAGAGCATGTGCGGAACTTAGAAGAGGTTTTCTCCCGATTACGACTGGCAAATTTGAAACTTAGTCCCGACAAGTGTACTCTTTTCGCAGATGAAGTAAAATACCTGGGACACGTCGTATCAGCAGAAGGGGTCAAAACAGACCCTGAGAAAATTGAAGCCGTGAAAAGCTGGCCATCGCCAAACAACAAGCGCCAACTTCGAAGTTTTTTGGGTCTGGCGACCTACTATCGAAGATTCGTCAAAGACTTTGCCAAAATAGCTAAGTGTCTCCATCAGCTAACCGAGAAAAATCGTCCGTATGTCTGGAATGAACAATGCCAGACAGCCTTTGAGACCCTGAAGGAAAAGCTATGTGAATCACCCGTGCTGGCGTATCCGAAACCCGGAAAAATGTTTGTAGTTGACACCGATGCAAGCAACGGCGGTATTGGAGCTGTACTCTCCCAGCAGATCAATGGCGAAGAAAGAGTCCTCTCTTATTACAGTCGAGTTCTCTCAAAAAGTGAGAGGAATTACTGTGTGACCAGGAAGGAGCTATTGGCTATAATAGAGGCCACCAAGCAGTTCCACAAGTATCTATATGGCCAGAAATTTGTTCTTCGAACGGACCATGCATCACTGAGATGGTTGCTCAACTTCAAAAATCCCGAGGGACAAGTTGCGAGATGGATCGAAAGATTGCAGTCATACGACTACGAAATTGTTCATTGGAAGGGCGGAGTTCATGGAAATGCTGACGCCCTATCCCGCCGTCCATGTCCAGCTAACTGCAAGCATTGCCGACGGATTGAGGAAAAGGAACCGCTCGTTGATCTGCGATTGATAACGGCGGAATTCGATGAAGGTTGGTCATCGGAGGAGATTCGAACCGCCCAGTTAGCCGATGAAGACATCGGACCATTGCTCGTATGGAAGGAGACGACTGGGCGACCTGAGTGGAAGGACGTTTCAATGCATGGCGCAACCCTGAAAAGCTATTGGGCACAATGGAACTTCCTTCAGGTGGAGGGTGGCGTACTCAAGCGGAAATGGGAAACGGCGGATGGCAGCTCCTATAGGATGCAAACTATACTTCCCAAAAGCCGAATCCACGATGTGGTTAAGGAAATGCATGAAGGATCCTCGGGAGGCCACCTTGGTGTTAACAAGATCTTAGCGAAATTGCGGGAACGGTTCTACTGGCTCCACGCTCGAGAAGACGTAGAGGACTGGTGTCGTAGATGCCCAATTTGCGCTTCCGTCAAAGGCCCAAAGCGACGACTCAGAGGACAAATGCAAACCTATAACGTAGGCGTGCCATTCGAAAGGATTGCTGTTGACATCGCAGGACCCTTTCCTGAATCCGATTGGGGAAATCGATATACGCTGGTTGTGCCCGATTATTTCAGCAAGTGGCCCGAGGTCTACCCCATTCCCAACCAGAAAGCAACTACCGTAGCTGAACAGCTAGTGTTAAATTGGGTCAGTAGGTACGGCGTACCTTGCGAATTACATTCAGATCAAGGCCGAAACTTTGAGTCACTAGTTTTTGGCGAAATGTGTGAACTACTGGGAATACGGAAAATGAGGACAACACCGCTGCATCCCCAATCCGATGGAATGGTCGAACGGTTCAACGGCACGCTCAATAAACATCTGGCCAAGATGGTTGACGAGAACCAAAGAGACTAGGACCGACATATCCCACTATTTTTGATGGCGTACAGAGCTGCCGAACATGCATCGACGGGCCAAGCCCCAGCCAAAGTCATTTTTGGAAAGACTATTCGTTTGCCAGCCGATATAAAGTTCGGAACACCCCCTGAGAAACCCCAAACGGTCTCGGAGTACGCAAGCGATCTAAGACAACGGTTGAACCAGATACATCGGACAGTGCGAAAACACCTCGAATCGGCTACTGACCGCATGAAGACCAGGTATGATCTAAAGGCTAATTCTACTGGCTTCCAGCAAGATGACTTAGTGTGGCTTTATAACCCGCAACGGCGAAAGGGTAGGTCTCCAAAGTTGCAACATAATTGGGAGGGACCATACCGAGTTACAAAGCGAACCAACGATGTCGTATACCGAATACAGGAACATCGTAAGCCGAGAGCTAAAATGAAAATCGTGCATCTCGACCGTCTTGCCCCATATTACACCCAGGGAGAATTGACTACAAATAGCGACACATCTTTTCGGGGCGAAAAGAACTGAGGTGGGGGCAGTGTTACATGTACAAATAATTACATGTAGAAATAATTCTGCGAGCTGCTGTCGCAATTGTTTTCATAATCAACGTCAACAAATGAATTTACTCGAACCCACGAGAACCCAACAAGCATGATCAACATCTGCAAGTGACGTCACTCCATTCATTAATTTGCTCGAATCTACCAGGTACCTCTCGGAAGAACATTCGATAATGTACGAGAAATGGGTGAATAGGTAGAGACCCTATATAAAGGCGAGCTGAATGAATGGGGGGATTTCATTCATTACAACCGCGATAGAAAACTGCGACATAGTGGAACGCGAAGAAAAGACGATTGATTGTTTGAGTGCGAAGTGATTTAGAAGACAGTTGCGATAAGAAATTTATGGACAAGTGTTAGATTTTTTTCATAGTGAAAATTAAAATTAGTGAAAGTGTTAAATTGTTAAATTATTTATTGTGCATTTTTGTAATTAAATAAATTCTTTTAACTTAAATTAAAAGACATTGCGTTTTCACTTTCGCGGAACATTAAAATTATTGGCCGCGAACCGAAAACACGCGACAATATATATATATATATATATATATATATATATATATATATATATATATATATATATATATATTATTTTTTTTAACCGACTTCCAAAAGATTCAATTCATCGTGTTTTTTTTTTGTTGCTTTTTTTTGTATGTTCACGCATAACTTTTAAACGGAGATAGATAGAAGAGTCCTTTTTTTGGCAAATGATACGTCTTTCTTCCAGTTAGGTCCCGTGTAAAGGATAAGAAATTCAAGTAACGGTAAAGGACATTTACCGTTAAAACTAAAAAATTTCCGACGTTCACCCAGATTTTTCAGCATAACTGATCGACGGGTGTAAGGATTTTGATTGTAGAGGTTTCAAATGAAGGACAAAATATTGATCTAAAATAAAATGGAACAGAATTTTGATCCTTCCAAGGACTCTGTACATATTAACAGTTCAATATGATACATTGATGTCGAGAAATTGAATTTAAATAATCTTCGTATGAAAAGTGCCAATGAGTTGGCACTCATCAAGGATTTGATGGAAATACCGAGTCTTTTGGTGACGGATGATAAAAACAATCAGTATCCTTAATTTTCTGCATAAATGGTACATTTTAGTAAATCATTTCTACCGGAAATAACCAATAAATCACTTCTAAATGTGCCATAAATACAATTCAACACTAGTTAGAGGGAGCATTTCAGGATGCTTTCGCTTCCGAATTCATCCTTTGCTTACCGATGAGCTTAGTAAAGGATCCTTCTTACATCCTTAGATGTAAACGTTACATATAGGACTTATAAAATTCTCCGAAGAAATAATGACTGAGTAATTGCAAATTATAGAGTTGATTCGTTACTTTCCAGTTAATATTATACATTATAACATATGCCCAGAAATCTAAAATTAGTCATTTCCATACCAAAGATCGGCGAGAATGGCAACCTAAAAAGAGATACTTTTCTTTCTAAACTGATAATAACTTTACAGATGAAGATGAAAATGCATAGCATCATTGAACCGTAGGGTATAATTATCTTGAAACTTTCATGAAAATTAGATACCATAGTTAACTGAAAACGAAGGCGATGGCTATCGAATAAAAGTGAACGAGTGATGCGGTTAAGAAGGATCTTTATGTTTACATATATAAATACATATGTCGATAATATATATATATATATATATATATATATATATATATATATATATATATATATATAGATATATATATATATATATATATATATATATATATATATTATATATATATATATATATATATATATATATATATATACATATATATATATACATATATAAACATATATATATATATATATATATATCTATATATATATTCTTCTAATATAATGTATATGACA
>OZ017738.1:296820795-296823295 GCA_963969285.1 Odontomyia ornata
ATCATCAGGAGTGAATTGTTTGCCTTGATGGGAAAGAGATGGATTTGGTAGAGCTTCATCACTGGCAATTCGAACAGTGGCAGTTTGATGACCACCACCAGTTTAGTTTTAATTTTGAAATGCTACAGAACTGCAGTTTGCGAAAGGATTTGCTCACAAAAATCAGGGCATTTATTGCCCGGTTTGGTATAACCAAATTTCTGCGTTCCGCTGCAAGAAGCTTGTCGGTCGTTATTGAAATGTCCTTGACCGGCATTTCTAGCTCTGTTTGCCTGCTCAGTACATCGGCCAATGGTTTGTGGATCTCTTCCAAACAAATGTTTACTATGCTGATCCTTTCTTTTCCAATTTAACCAGTTCCTTCTTATTAATTATATTTAATATTATTGTCGGATGGTTTCTAATGTAAATTTTAATTTATTAAATGAAAAAATTAAAAAATGATGTTCCTTTAAACATTGTTTTTTATTTATTAAAAAAAACACGTATAACGCGTTTTCAACTGTTATATACAGTCTTCCTTAGTACACTTTGTGTGTACTGGGGAAGACTGTATATGAGTGTTATATACAGTCTTCATCAGTACACTTTGTGTGTACTGAAGAAGACTATATATAACAGTTGAAAACGCGTTATACGTTTTTATTTAAATAAATAAAATCCAATTCCTTCCACCTATCCTTCAATGTATCCAAACGACTGTAGAGCTCCTTCTCATTTTCATCGTCCATCGTACCAAACGGAGCATGTAGAGACCTGCCCACTCCATCGAAAAATTATCTCTTTGATCTCCTTTTCACAAGAGAGTCAAGTCGAGCTCAGCGCAACCTTGGTTTCTACCAACACAGAGTGCTTTAACGAGGTGTTCGGCACATTCGGCCGCATTTATCTGATCCTACATCTCACCTTAAATTGAGCTCCATCACAATATTCCAAGAACTGTGGTAGCTTAAGAGTTCGCCAGTGTTTTCAAACAGGACCCCTTGGTTGTCTAGTCTCTCAACGGAGTATGGAAGTTGATCCGCGGTGGCTCTTGGTAAAACGCTGATCAGGGATAAAATGATAAAAAGAGTGGCCATTGCTAAAAGCCGGGGAAGAGTAGTAGTGCTTAAGTCTATTATTATGGACATTGACAATTTTTTTTCCAATCGCAATGGCTTGTGCTTACGACTTTCATTCTTTAGCAAAACCTTGTCGCCAACATGGAAACTAACAGGTTTTACTTTATTATCGTAGCTAGCTTTGGATTTAATTTACTTTCTAATGTATTCTGTCGTGCTAAAGCGTACATCTTCTGTAGTTTGTGCTTCCATAGTAAGTAGTAGTTTTCATCATTGTGCATGGGTGCGGCTTCCCTTTTTAAACTTGACGGAACGTCAGAAGTCAAACCGTAAAGACAGTCCATTGGTGAAAGTTTTGTGCTGTCCTGCTCACTGTTATTGTACACGAAAGCAGCAGTACGCAGGTATTGATCCCAGGCCTGCGGGTTGTCATCCACCATGGATCGTAGATACTCTATAAGGGGTCTGTTAGCTCTTTCCAACGCTCTATTAGATTGGGGATGGTACGCTGTGGTATGCTGTGGTCTGCGTTTTCTTTATGTGATAACCATTGGCATACGAGTTTGGATACTCAAGGAAACAATTATGTGTCCGGGTATAATTTACGTGATGTTTTCTGTGTCCGTCCAGGTTTTCGGTGCGTTTCGTGAATGAAGACATAATTTCGAATGTTGTGTGAATCGTTCCTGCTATAAACGGTACATGAGAGACGCGAATTTGAAGATTTTCTCGGTTGAAACAGATTTGACGCCGGTCATAGAATTCGGATAACATGCAAATGAAACTCGCTTGCATTGTAAGTATTTACGCGCTTTTTTTTCTGATTTTTATTCCTACGGATTTTAATGAGTCTACGTTATCCTTAAAGCTTCGTGTTGAAGTAATTAATTGTGTTTTTAAGTAAAAGTTCATAATTGCAAATTACATGTGAAATGGATGTTGAGCGCTCCGTCCATAATAGTGTTAAGATTAAATTGTTGAAAATAATTCGTTTTGTTGTTGCGAAGGTGCTTGTAAAAGTTTCATGTATCGGAGTAAACGTTTTAATTGAAAAACTTTGAAGGTTTTCTAAAATACGAGATTTCGTATCAGTGCAGTGCACCTACAATATGGGAGCTGTTTTATTAATTTCGAAAACTATATGTTTATATATATATATATATATATATATATATATATATATATATATATATATATGTATATATATATATATATATATATATATATATATAATATATATATATATATATATAAACATATATATATATATATATATATATATATATATATATATATATATATATGTATGTGTATATATATATATATATATATATATATATACACATATATATATGTATATATATATATATAAACATATATACATATATGTATATATATATATATATATATATATATATATATATATATATATATATATA
>OZ017738.1:296828295-296965795 GCA_963969285.1 Odontomyia ornata
CCAAACAATTCTGCGAGCTACTGTCGCAATCGTTGTCGCAAATTTCAATAACCTTATGACCAATATTGATTGAAAAGTACACAAATGTACTCGAAAGCGCAAGAATTATCCATCATCAATATCTGAAAGTGAAATCACGGCGGGAATTCAGAATTGCTCGAAGATTCCAGGTAGTTCTCGTTCAGAACGTTCGCCAATATACGAGAAATGGATTCAATGACTAGTGACCCTATATAAAGCCGAGCTGAATGAATGGGGGAGAAATAGTAGTAGTAAAAACTGCGATAGTGAAACGGCGATAGGAGTAGAGCGCGAATGAAAGGCGATATTGATATATAGTGAAGTGATTTTTGTGATATATTTGAAAGACAGTTAGAATATAAATTGATAGACAGTGAAAAGTAAATTAAAATGCGAATTGTAAAATAGTGAAATTAATTATTGTGCATTCTTAATAAATAAACTCTTATAACTTAATTTAAAAGACAGTACGTTTTCACTTTCCCTGAACATTACAATTATCGGCCGCGAACCATAACATGCGACAATATAATCGTTATGCATTTATCTATCATACTTCTTTGAGTATGTGTATGTATATTGACTCATATATATTCACTACATTCACCGAACAAGCCCGGTTACTTTTCCTTTCATATCTGGACATGTCTTTTACTTTATACAGCCAAATTGGAAATATTTTAGAATGAATTGAAGCAATAAATTTTCTGGATTCGTTATCATCCAAACCATTCCAGTAACGACGAGGTTTTTTATAGTCAATTATTTTGTTTACTTGATATCCGTATGGTAATTCTATTTTTTTGAGAAGCCGTCGCACGTATTTTTTCTTGACAGAACGTTTCGACTTGCTTGAGTCATCTTCAGTTTCTAAACGATGCGTGGCAAGAAATGATCTTATATAGGTGTAAAGTGGGTTAAGCAGGTAGTTGTTTGGGTTATGTCAGGCAGAGGGTTATTAATGTTTTTTTTTTGATTGTCTTCCATTTTCATCGGACGGTGTGGTCTAGTTCTGGGATAATTGCATCGAAATCTGTCAAAAGTTGTTAATTGATTATATTACCGGCTTTCTTTCTGTGTTTAGGTATTTCAAGTTTTTCTAAGATGTCTTGTCTCGGTCCTTAAATTTTTTTTTGTATAACAATATAATTTAGTCGTTTATAGCATCAGGCTTGTGTCCATAGATGTGCAAGGGCGTTGTTAGAGTCTGCCTTGTTGTGTAAGAGCGTCCGCTTCTTACTCAGGCCCATAAAGAAATCAATTAACATACCTGACGTTACTTCGCGTATCGAAAACAGCGGCTCAGTAGCGTACTGTCGTATGTACTATTAAAAATCTTTATAGAATTCGTTTGATTTGAACAGCATCAGATGGCACTGATGAGGCTACTCGAAGAGGCTAGATCGTGGCATGAAGTAGTGTATGCGTTTTTGGGCCTGAGTAAGAAGGCAATGGTAAAAGAGATTGTAGGTACTCTTTGTAACTGGTCATTCGTTTCCGTGTTGTTTTACCTTTATATAACAAGTCGCAGTTCACGCATGCCAGTTTGTATATGCTGCTATTTGTGTATATTGATGTGTCATCCAGGTTTAGTTTCAATTTGTTAGTTTTGTACGCGGTTTGTATTTCTTAAGAAAGTTTGATAGTTTGTTTTGTCTCTTTGCCTGCATTTGTAAACGAAATTTACTGTTGGTCGTTCTTGGGTGAATCCAACGTGAAACCTTTTCCTATGAATCAAATTAAACACGCATGTGATGATTGGTTGCTCAGCAATGTTTTATTGAGTGGCTGCTCTTCTTTTTAAAATGTTATTTTTTGCAGATGTGCAAATTCCTTTTTGTGCGTGCATACATTTTCCACAATAATAATTTCTGGCACGCGTTCGCAGGTATAACTTTCCATTCTTGGAAATCATAGCTGAACGGGCTTATAGTCTGTCCGAAGAATCACTCACACTGAGATGAAACAGGGGCTTTCGGCTTGCAGGGTGAGCGTTCTAACCACTATACCACCCGGACTATATACAATGTATATCTTTATATATATATATATATATATATATATATATATATATATATATATATATATATATATATATATATATATATATATATATATATAGCGTTACATGTCCAAACAATGCTGCCAGCCACTGTCGCAATCGTTATCGCAACTATTAACAACATCATGATCAACGAATGTACTTGAAAGCGCCAGAATGGACCAAGTAGATCCATGATCAATATCTCAAAGTGACTCCACTGCCGGCATTGAGAATATTCCAGGTAGTTCTCGTCAGAACATTTTCCAATGTACAGGAAATGGATTGAATGACTAGAGACCCTACACAAAGCCGAACTGAATGAATGGGGTAGTAGTAAAATAGTGATAGTAAAACTGCGATAAAAGCGGAGCGCGAAGTAAAGGCGATATTGATTGATAGTGAAGTGATTTTCGTGATACAGACAGTGGGAATATAAATTGATAGACAAGTGAAAAAAAGTGACATTTTAATGATTTTTAAAGTAGTGAAATTAATGATTTTGCGTTCTTAGTAAATAAACCGTCTTAACTCAATTTAAAAGACGGTGCGTTTTCAATTCGCCGGAACGTTCATATTATCGGCCCCAAACTATAACGCGCGCGACAGAGGTGTCAGAAGGGAGACTGAAAATTTTGAAAGTGAAAAATTTTTTTAAAAATTTTCAACATGCGTTATGGAGACGGCCATCTGAAGCAGATCTCTCGGTCACAGCTACGGCATCGGATGCAGAAGTCTGGCGATGCCTTACAGCAGCTAGCCCAAGACATTGCGCGACTGGCACTTTTGGCTTACCCAATTTACGACCCGGAACATTGAGATGACGCAGCAATAGAAGCATTCATCAGCACATCAAAAGACCAGGAATTGCAAAAAGCCGTGCATTTAGCCCAAAAGCAAACTGTTAAGGACGCATTGACTTATAGTCTGAACGTTGAGGCAGCGAAAAATATGAATATGGGTTCGCGAGGTAGTGACAGACGACTGCAGGTGTGAGCGCGTGGAAATTGAACGAGAGCCGCATGTAAATGGTGCGCCTAGATGCTGTAATCGCGGAGAGAAGGGGCACCTGCAAAGATACTACAAGAAGCGAAGAAAACCGAGCTATTGTTCAGGGTGGTGGAGATCCAGATCGACTCAGGAGTCTAGAATGGAACCCCATCAAACCAAAGGGGCCAACTTCGTCGAGCGGACGTTGGCTAGGAGGATCGACGTCCCCAGCACCACCATCACCGTGTCAAGACTAGATCGGGGAGAAGCAGACTTATGCCTTCCGGGTCAAGTTGATGGAGAACATTGCACCATAACAACCACACTGGTGCAACCCGATCGATTATCCGACCAGACCTAGTGAGGCAACAACTACGTCACAAGGGCAGGATTTTCTCACTACGGACAGCCACAGGAGAAACTGCACCTGTCCATGGAGAGGTCGACCTCCAGATACAGTAGGGAGACCTTGCGTTCTGACATAATTTTCTGCTCGCGAACATTATGGATGACTGCATTGTCGGAATGGATTTTCTGCGACCACATGGAATCACGTTGAATTTGGATAAATGGGTATTGAAATGGCGGAATCTCGAAGTATTGATGGAGGATCCCAGCGTCAAAATTCCTAAGATAAATGTGGTAGTAGGTACCGGCACTGATGTACCGAATTCTTCCTAAACCACTGCATAGGCCAAGCTTGATAGTGATTCTGGAGACCACCGATCTTATCTGATAGAGGCAACGTAGACGTCGGCATTGCGCAGTTTGATTGTAAGACGAAGCTTTGTAAGATCGATAAGGAACGGATTCGTGTCGGTTGTATATACCTCTATAATACGACTGTTATTTAAACGAAAACATTGATAACAATTTTTTCATAACTTCGGGTTCAAATAAATGTTCCTCCAACTTTTCCAGAAAAACGCAAATATTGTAAATTTAATGCTAAACAAATATATATTTCGGAGGTAAGAGTTCCTCCTTCTTCAGTGTTTTTTGTTATAACGAAAAACATATATATATATATATATATATATATATATATATATATATATATATATATATATATATATATATTATATATATTTATATATATAAATATATATATATATATATATATATATATATATATATATATATATATTATATATATATATATATATAAATATGCACATACATTAGAACTTCGATACTACGACCCTCAATAGCAACGCTAACTTGATAATAAGTTCATTTGTATTGGCCCGATGTAATATCATAGCACTCCATGTTGTAATACCTATATAACACGACTGTTATTTAAACGAAAACCTCGATAACAATTTTTTCATAACTTCGGGTTCAAGCTCCAACAACTTTTATAACACACTATTTTAAATTAACAAGACGAGTCCAGTCTCAGTAACACGCAAGGTTATGTAAATAAACATTAATACCATGACTTCTAACTAAATTCATATCCATCACGGGTAACTCAGATTTAACTTGAAGTTTGTTTATAGTGTTGCGGTGTAGTGCGTTATGCTGTTCGTAGAATCACAAAAAGAAGAACTTAAGATGTCTCAAAAACGTAATCTTACACAAATGAAAGTTGAATTTAAACGAAAATTGATTAAATGTGTTGAAGACAACCCTTCGAAAAAGAAAATTGATATTGCTAATTAATTAAATATTGCATCAACTAAACAAATAACAAATAAAGATAAGAATGCAGAGGGTGCAAGAGTTGGCAGGACACGTACGATTATAAGGAGTAAAAAAGTGAATTCCCGGACGTGGAAGAGTGTGTTTTAAAATGGTTTGAACAATGTCCCGACAAAAATCTTCTTCTCAGCGGTCCTAGACTATAGAAAAAAAGCTCAGGAGTATACAAAACTTTGGAATATGACCAATTTCGTGCTAGTAATGGTTGGCTACATAATTTAAAAAAAGAAATTAAATTGTGTTTAAAAAAGTTTGCAGCGAAAGTGCTAGTGTTGACGATTGTGTTTGCACTGTGTGGAACAGTCAGATTAAAAATCAAATCACCGGATACAATCCAGAATATGTGTACAACGCAGATGAAACTAGAACATTCTATAAATGTTCACCGGATAAAACTTTAACATTTAAAGGAGTTCCCTGTCACGCTGATAAATATAGCAAAGAATGCATCACAGTGTTGCTTTGTTCAAACAGTAAGGGCACAGGCAAACTGAAACCCCTTGTTCTCGGCAAAGCTAAAAAACATACGTGCTTCAAAAACATAACCAGTTCCCCAACAGGTTACAAGGGAACCAAAAGATTGTGGATGGATAGAGATACCTTTGGAGTTTGATAAGAAGGTCAGGATAGACAACTTAAAAAGAAGAAGAGGAAGATTCTCGTTTTCATTGATAACTGCACGGCTCACGGTGTTATGCCCAAACTTACCAATATAAATGTGAAGTTCCTTCCTCCTAACACCAATTCCAAACTACAACCACTCAATCAAGGTATCGTCAAACGTTTTAAATTAAATTATTTGACTTTACCTGAACAACTTAGAAGAAAACATTCCATTGAAATTCAATGTACTTGGTGATTGCTAAAGCCTGGAACAACGCGACAGAAAAAAACAATTGGGTCTCATACATCTGAGAAAATTGAGTTAGAAGCCAACAGAAGTCACCCTGCCGAGGAAACAGTCATTACTCCGTCAGAAAAGCTTACTGATTCTTTCAACGTTCACGGAGTAGAATTTGTAGAGCTTATAACCGTCGATGATGACATTGCTGTATGTGGAGGGCTTTCAGATGCTGATATAGTTGAATCCATATCAGCAGACCCAGTTCAACAGGATGAGAAAGAAGACGACGAAGATGACCAGAAGCCGGATGAAAGCTCTAACCCAACAATAAAGGACGCCCGAAATGCTGTTAAAGTGCTAAGGTGCTTTTTGAGAAAAAAAGTGCAACGATTGATATTATCATAAAGCCCATTGATGAGCTTTATAGTGCCTTGGACGAAATCTCTAAATATCTCTAAGCAAACAAAAATCATTGACTTTTTCACAAACGTCGCGCCGTTACGTATTAAACCGCAGGAAAACTAAAGTAGTTGTGAACTCTACACAAATAGTTGTTTTTTAGTTGTGGTTTTGCAAAATCATACTTCGTACTAAAAATGTATGTCACAATTTCATTAAAGGATTAACTTGTTTATTTGAAATGCTATTATTGTATTTTTGTGAGATGAAATAAAACAGTTTTTTTGAAGATGTGTTTTTAATTTATTGCCGCTTCACGTAGATTATCTGTTACCGATTTCAATTTAGTAGCTGTCAGAACAAATCATTTTGAAGCTATTAAATCTTTCATCAAAATAGCTCATTTAAAATCAGGGCTTCAAAAAATAAGTCACCTTGATTGTTGTCAAAACAACCTTAATAACTCAAGTCTCAGCTAGGAGTGTACCTTGATAAAAAATCTGTTTCAAAGATCCCCTTGAGTGTCTTATTATTGCGGCTCTACTGTATATATATATATATATATATATATATATATATATATATATATATATATCTATATATATATATATATATATATATCTATATATATATATATATATATATATATATATATATTTATGTATATATATATATATATATATATATATATATATATATATATATATATATACATATATATATATATATATATATATATATATATATATATAGGAAGGGAGAATGAATAAAACGAGAGAGCAATAGTGTAATTCAATGTTTTAATTAATTGCAAATTTTTCAATAATTGATTAAGAATGTAATTGAAAGTAAATAGCTACCGAGGTTTGAATTTCGTTTCCACGTGTGCTTTAACCAACGGGGGATCACCGGCTCCCTCTCTGCAGGTGGTAGCATTGCCATCGTATCGTTATAACAGCTGACGCTTGGCCATCCGACTCCGCATCTGACCCAGATGATAGGTCGTCATCAATTACTGCGTAGCGCCAAAGTTTCATATGGTTGTTGCTTGTTGAAGTTATTTTTGGGTCTTTAAAATTGCCTGCCTTCCGGACTTCGTACCGGCCATTTCGCTTCACTTGCGTAACTTTGTATGGACCTAGGTACTTGTTCGCCAGCTTTTTACCCGAAAGGCACTGTGTGCGCTTTATAGCTATCAAGATGCCTAGCTTATATGCAAAGTCCTGCTTTCGTCTTTCTTTTTTGTATTCAGCTTGTGTGTTTTGTATCTGCTGCTTTGCCTCTTGCCGGAGAATGTTGCGCTCATCGTCAAAATTTTCGACCGGCTCTTCTTGAATGGTTTGTATCACACTGACATTTATTGGATCATCTCGCATTTTAACTCTAAATAGAACTTCGAACAGTGAGTATTTAGTACTTCGGTGTACCGATTTGTTGATTGCACGCTGAACGTCATCTACGAACCAATACCATTTTTCCAGGCATTCCCAAGATATTTTTGAAATCACGCTGAGAATAGTCCTGTTTACCCGTTATATTTGTCCATTTTCTCTAGGTATGCCCGTCGTTGTTTGTACGTGTTCGATTTTTGCTTTTTCGCAAAATTCTGCGAAAGTATTCGACAAGAAAGCTGGCCCCTTGTCACTAACTATGCGGGCAGGATTTCCAAATATCTTGCGCCATTGTTCGATTTTTGCCAGAACTTCGTCGGTTCCAGTACATTTTGTTGGGTACAGCCAAACAAATTTGCTGAATCCATCCACCATTGCAAAAATGTGTTCATACTTTTTCGCTGTAGCATCTATTGGACCTACATGATCTACGTGTAGTGTGCATAAAGGTGTACTCGTATTCCCTTTATCGATTGTGTACAAAAAGCCTTCCAGTTTACCTTGTCTATTGTTGCATACGATGCAGTTTCTTATTACTTTGTCCACTTTTTGCTCGAAGTGAGAAATGCAGTATAGCTGCTTTATTTGATGTGCGGTTTTCATAACACCGAAATGTCCTTGATCATGGACCACCTTTATAACTTCTTTTCCCATCATACGCGGGACCTCTAGTAAATTCTGTCCATCTGTTTCTTTAAATAACACATTCCCGATTTTTTTATAATTCATATATTGTTTCAACTCAAGTATATCCATAATCGCTTTCAAATGGTCATCGCATTTTTGAGCCTTCTCCAGTCATAAACCCAATTCATTCTTAGAGTCGACTGTTAGTATCGCATACCTGCTTAGTGCATCTATGTGTTTCATTTGCACACCCGTATGATAATTAACCGTGAAATTAATCTTGTATGTACATTATGTAACGTGATACTGAAGTCGATGTATATTCCTTTATGGTTGTGTATTTATACGCGTTGCAATCCGTAATCAAGTCGTAAATAATGCCGCAGTTTTTTCATTCCCAAGAATGCTGCTTTCGTCTCTAATACAAAGCTGTATTGTTTCGCCTCTATCTCTGTTGTTTTTTTACTCCAGAAATATGTCAGGTGTTAGTTTCCTTCGAATTCTTTGCACAAGTATAGCGCCAAATTTGTCTTCGGACGCGTCCGTATGTATCTCCGTCCGTAGATCTCTTGAAAAAATTCTAAGTACCGGTTAGTTGGTTAAGTTGTTGTATTGATCTTTGTTCTTTTTTGCCAATAAAAAACTTCACGCTTTTTCTCAATAAGTTTGTTAGTTGTCTTGCAATTATCGCATAGCCTTTTACAAATTTCCGAAAAAATCCAAAAAGTCCCAATAAAGATTATACTGCTCTTCCGTTTTTGGGCTCAGAAATTTTTTACTGCTTTAATTTTCTCATCGATGGTTCCCCCTTCTAGCATTTCTTCCAGTTAATCCGTAAACCGTATTCTGCTGCCACCCCAAAATATCGCTCAAGCTTTTTCAAATTGTCTCCTCTGGTTTTTGCAAAAATAATGATGTAGTCCATGTAGATTTCCAAAAAGGTCCTTATTAATAAGCTGTCGTAGAGTACAATTAATATACCTTATAAAATTCGCAGGTGAGTTGCAATATCCAAACGGTGCAAAATTGAACTCAAACAAACCGTCTTGTGTAGTGAAAGCCGTGTATTTACGGCTAAATTTCTCAATTGGCACATATAAAAAGGCATTTTCAATAACCAATGTGCTGAATATCATCGCCCCACTCAGTTTGTTGACAGCATCTTCCATGTTGGGTATAGGATACTGATCTTTAGAAACCACTTTGTTTAGACGTCTGTAGTCTACTCATACTCTTTTGGTCCCATTTCTTTTATCCACTAACACGACACGGCTGCAATACTGTAATGTCGAGCTTTGAATAGTTCGTGTTTCGTAATTATTTTTACATCTTCTGATGTTTTTCTGCTTGGCGCTGTGTATATCAGTACTTCTCCTGCTAATATAATTTTCCTTTCGTCCGAACTTTGTTTAACTTTAACGGGCTTGTACTTTTCTTTTAGTTTTGTGATTTCTTTTTCGTACTGCGGAGTTTCTTTATTTATTGCAATTCTCGCAATATATTTTGCCTCGCGTTCGTTTTTTGAAATCATCGAGATAAAATTTTCGACCGATATATACCTGCATTTGCTTAAGATGTCATACCCGATTATGACGTCATAATTTAGCGCGTTATCCGACGCAATAACTACGTAGTGTTCCAATTTTACTTCGCCACCAAAGCCAACAGTGTCTTCATCATATTTTTTAATTGCTTTTTTGCAAAATGTTTCCTTTGATAATTGAAATGTCCGCACCACCGTCAATCAAACACTCTAAATTGTTGTAGTCGATTCCTGCTCTTTTAAGTTTCTTCATTTCTGCAGTGCAATTAACTTGCTTTGTAGATTTGTCATCTTATTTGTTTGTACAATTTCTGGCAATGTGACCCGTCGAATTACATTTAAAATACTTTTGCATCTCTTTACATTCTCGTCACTGATGCTCTGTCGAACCGCAATTGTAACAATATTCTTTTCGCATTTCACCGTTTTGTTTATACTTCGTGTGCATTTGTTTTTTTTGTGTATGCGTTCGAATGTTTCTATTTGCTCCCTTAATTCAGCGTAACTTTTTGCACCGTATCATTTAATTTTCGCCTCTGGGTTTCCTTTTATGCCATCTACAACGTATTGGATAATTGACTTCTCCTCCACCGATCCCGCCATCCCAATTTTATGCAGGTGTAACATATATTTGCGTACACTTTCATCTTCTTCTTTTTTTCTTTCGCGGAGCTGGTTGTGGACTGCAATACTCAAAAAAGAGTGTTAAAATTCCGGTATCATTTCAGTTTTAAAGCGGTAATAATCAGTAATGATCGTTCAAATAATTATTCTGCTTTTGTCATCTCGCTACGTGCATAAATAAACTTTTTGGTATCCTCCCATCTGTATATCGTAGCTATCGATTCAAAGCTTTCAAACCATTTCAAAATTGATTAGCCTGTCTGTCCTGTAGAGCATGGGATTATCTTTTCTGCATATGCATTTACATTCGCATTAGCTTCTTGCGATATTTTACAGTTAGCAGTGCTATTAAATTTTGAAACTCGGTATTTGCCATTATCTTTGTTTCGTCTCTTTCGCCGTTTTATCAATTCCGAATTTTCCAATAACTGGCTTTGATTACCCCAAGGGGAGAAAATGTAAAGAGTTAAGAACGTAATTGCGCTTTAACCGACGGGAGATCACGGACTCCCTCTCTGCAAGTGGAAGGGTTGCCATCGTATCGTTATTAGTGCCTATATATATATATATATATATATATATATATATATATATATATATATATATATATATATATATGTATATATATATATATATATATATATATATATATATATATATATATATATATATATATATTGTTTTGTGTTTGGACTCCTTTGTCCTGGCCAAATTAACAAAAAACACCTTCCGTTCGCGTAAATTATTTTCTTTAATTATATCGCAATGGAAACAAGAAATTTGTTCTGAATTATTACAAGATACTTTGCGTATGTAATTATTTAATGTCATGACACGAGTGACACGACTGTCAACTCAAGACTGCTGCGCAAAATATAACTTCAAATCAAATGCAACATAATTACCGCAAGTCATAACATCTATTCATGCAAAAGTGCACACGCAAGCACAGACGCTCCCACGATTTGAGCTGACCGTGCGTACATGTACACTCATCGCATGCAGCCACAGCGCGATACGATCATAGCATCATTTGCAATTTGCAATGTTCGCACAGTCCAAATGATACCATGCAATATATGCACATGTGGACGTTGCATACATGATGGGTGGCCATGAAGTCGATACGGGCAATGAAATACTCGTACCGGTTTCATGGCAACTTGTGACGCGATACTGACCCACAGCAAATATTGTTGCAATAAAATATGCAAAGCAAAGCAAACTTTGAATTCAACATATATATATATATATATAAATATATATATATATATATATATATATATATATATATATATATATATATATATATATATATATATATATATATATATATATATATATATATATGTATATATATATATATATATATATATATATATATATATATATATATATATATACATATATATATATATATATATATATATATATATATATATATATATATATATATATATATATATATATTATGTGGTGCAAAATTAATCATCCAATTTTGTTTCTGAATAAGTTTTTCACTAAATAAAAAATTTTTCGAGTGGAAAGCTTTATTTGGATCTTTACGTGTGACTTTAGTTCGTACAACCATAACAATTTGCTATTCATATTTTTCTTCTCAATTCGATGAGTTTCTCGATTCTCTTTGCTGCAGTTCGAGAGTGGTTAGGGTCAGGTGAACTGACAATGTCGTGATCAAGCTTGTGACTTCTCCCTGACTTCTCGCTGGTTGAGGAGCTCTGGCCTCAATGGTGAGTTTAGCCAGCTCCTGCTCTATCGCTGTGACTCTGTTCTGGGTCATTTTTTTGGTTTTTCCGAGGATATTCAGCGTTGAGTCGATAATGGAAGTTTGGTTCTTCAGCAAGGAGTGCAGCCTATTTTGATCCCCTTGCACAGCGTTGATGGTTTGGGACATCTGGTTGGCGTAGTCGTCAACTTGGATGCCAAATAAGGATCTAGTGAGGCCGCCCACGGCATTTATCGCTCTCCTCTTGGTTCTGACCTTCAACATCTGGTTTACACTTGAAAGTTGATCCCTCCAGTGACAGAAATGTTCAATCAAGAACGGGCAGTCGGTCTGGTAGGATTTCCGATCGCATAGCTATTGCAACAAAGTCGTACCATTTAGCAGCATGTCTAACTTCGTCCAATACGGTGCCAGATCATAATAAACCAAAATCTTCCACTAAATTGATGACAAAAAGGCATGGCCCAGTGACTGTAAGTGCAGGCCGGGATGGGTGCCAGTTGACGTCACCTTGATAGGGTTGGTCATCACTCGAGAAATCAGCAGACAAGTGAACAGCAGTGACAAAATTGAAGTCCTCTTTCTTCTCGGATGATTAATTGGATCGTGATTGATGAGGGCGACTGTTTGAGATTCCACGCCAGAAGACGGTTGTGCCTCCGGTTCGAGTTTTACTTCTTCGGATGGTGTGTTCTCCAGCACTGGCAATGGAGCCAGCTGGTGAATGGGCCGCCTCACCATTCCTGTAGCGGTTTTTATGTCAATCACTCTAACGTAGCCGTCTGCCCCTTCGTGGGTTTGTACGATGCGTCTCATCGGCCATCTCATGGTTGGTGTGTTGTCTTCCTTCACGATAACTATTGTTCCGGGAACCACGTTTGGTTGGATCTGTCGCCACTTGGCCCGATATTGGAGCTGTGACAGGTACTCACGCGACCATCGATGCCAGGACTCGTTTCTGAGTTGATTTACACGCCTCCATCGAACACGGAGACTGCTAGTGACTGGCTGCGCTTCAACATCCACCATAGCCGTAAGTGGTTCTCCGATGAGGAAGTGTCCCGGAGTAAGCGCTGCCAGGTCATTAGGGTCATCTGATATCGGGATTAAGGGTCTCGAATTGAGGATTGCCTCCACTCCAACCACCAGTGTATGCAGCTCCTCATAAGTGAGAGTAGCCGATGAAGCGCCTCGGAGGAGCAAATTCTTAGCCGACTTCACCGCGGCTTCCCATAATCCACCAAAGTGAGGGGACGAAGTGGAAATCTATTCCTTGGCTACTGCATAAGCTGATCACCTTGTGCTGAGCCTCTGCCAAGTAGAGTGATGAAGACAATTCACGTAGTTGGTTGTGCGCACCCACAAAGTTGGTAGCATTGTCGCAATACAGGTCCTTGCAGTGCCTTCGTCTCCCAATGAAACGCCACAAGGCACCGATGAAAGCGTCAGTGCTGAGATCGCTCACCAATTCCAAATGAATGGCCTTGGTGGCGAAGCAACAAAAGATAGCGATGTAACCTTTCTGTGGCCGCACACCTCTCCCACGGTAGTGTATTAGCAGGAGCTCGCAAAAGTCGACTCCCGTGGTACCAGGAAGACTTCCCATACCTTGGTCGAAAAGCTGTGGCCTTGCTCGAACACATCACACGCATCGACGCATAATTGATCTTGCCAGCTGCTTCCCCTTGATAGGCCAGAAGCGTTATCTTGTCATGGCAAGCAGCGCCTGAGCTCCAAGATGGCAGTTGTCGAGATGGATGTCTGTCATCAGCAACCTTGTAAACGAATTTGTGAATGGCAGCAGCATCGGATGCTTGGTCTCGAAAGGGAGCTGCGAAGCCTCCAGCCTTCCGCCAATGCGCAGGATTCCGTCCGAATCCAGAAAAGGAGCCAGCCCTGCCAGCGGGCTATTTTTGTTGACTTGCCTCTTGAGTTGAATATCCCGTAAGTCCTCGCGGAAGTCGTCTTGTTGAATGCATTTCACTATGACTACCAGGGCTCTGGAAAGTTCATGACTTGTGACGGCTGGATTGCGCACTTGGGAAAGCTGAGAGTTAGGTTTGCAACGCTCCACAAAACGCAGCACGTAGGCTACTACCCGTTGCAGCCTTCGGAATGAGTTGCCGTGTTGAACCTCTTGCATGTAATGAATGTTCGCCTTGGCTGCCGTTAGTGTGATTGCCTTGATTCGCTTTTTCTCCAGCTCACAGGATCCCTTATGCTTGTACTCGGGCGGCCACTCCGCCTTGGGTCTGCTTAGGAAAGGCGGTCCATGTAACCATAGCTCGCAACCACCTAGTTCAGCTGGTGCCAAACTACGGGATAGGATGTCAGCAGGATTGTCTCGTAAAGCAACGTGACACCATTGGTTTGATCGCGACGGCAATTGAATAGTCGAGACACGATTTGCAACGAAGGTGTTGTAACCCTAGGCAATAGAGTTAGTCCACGCTAATACAATTTCAGCATCCGACCACAAGACATGGAAGACATCTCGCAGGTGCTAACGTGTCGGGGAAAACGAACCTTCTGCAATGATGGTAGCATACTGCGAAACTGGGCCCACTGCGTGTGGATCCCGGCTGGCAAGGCTGCATCCCAGTCCAGATCCTAACGCCACAATGCCTGCAGGAACAATTTGGCGATCACAATAACGAGTGCCAGGATGCCCAATGGATCGAACATCCTGGCGATGCCGGAAGCGATCGTCCTTTTGGTGAACTTTTCCTCAGTGAGGTCTAGATTGATGTGAATTTGGTATTCGTCCGCTTTCGGCAGCCAAATTACTCCCAAAATTTTGATGTAGTCTTCCGATAGACTACTGAAGTCCAGTTGAATCTGCTGGTCCCCCGCCTTGGTTGGTTGCAGAAGGCTCGGATGATTCACGCACCACTTGCACAAATGCATGCCGGCGCTCGTAAGTATTTTGCGCAACTCAGTCTGCTTCTGAATTGCCTCGGTCAATGTGTTAGCCCCGGTCATAACATCATCCATGTAGAAGTCATTCTGCAATGCTTGGCTGCCCAAAGGAGTTTGATGCCGTTCTGCTTGAGCTAGGACTTGAAGGCACTTGGTTGCGAGGTATGGGGCAGATGTTGCACTGTACGTCATGGTCTTCAATTGATAATAACGCAAAGGCTGAGATGGACTAGTTCTCCAAACCACTACATGAAACAAAGTGTGGCATGCGGAAGCGGAGCAAAATTGCAAACAGATCATCCTAGATCATTGGTCCGGTGTGTAGAAGATCGTTCAAGGAGAATGTTCGTGGCCGTTTTACTGGACGCGTCGCAGACCACTCTCAATTGCGTGGTACTACTCTCCGGCTTCAGAACGCAGTGATGTGGCAGAAAATAATATGGTTTCTTGCCTGCTGACCACTTGATTTCTTCTATGTGCCCAAGTCGTTCATACTTGTTCATAAATTCTGCGTACTGGAACTTCAGCTCGGGATTCAGCCTGCGCTTGATTGTAATGAATTTGCGTATGGCAACGTCCTGCGACTCGCCTAGCATTCCAGGGCCCTTGTTGAAAGGATGTCGAACCATGAAACGACCGCCCGACTCCCGCTGCGTTGTCTGTACAAAGTGTGCTGCGCAAGCGCTTTCAGTGGTTGTTAATTTGTTTGGCTGGCACTTCTTCCACCTCCCACAAACGTTTAATGGTCTCGCACAAATTGGTGTCTTCTGCCAGGATTCCACAGGTAACTGATGAAGTTTCAGGTTTGCCGACCTTTCCTGCTACAATCCAATTGAGCAGTGTATTCTGAAGCACTGGAAGTTCGGGTCCCAACTTTATTTGCTCGATGGACAAGATCTCGAAAAAATGCTCAGCACTCAATAATATGTCGATTTTGTCGGTCATATGAAAGCTGGGATCTGCCAGCTTAATATTCTTGGGAAGTGGCCTATTGGACACGTTCAGCTGTTGAGCTGGTTGTGGTGAGACTATTTTGTCCAGCACCTGCGCCGCCACTTCCCTGGCATATCTTCGAGACTGCAGCATAAACTTCACTGTTCCGACCCCTTCAATGAGCGTTGAATTGCGTATGGGATTTAGCCCGAGTCTTCGAACTGTATGCGTTGTTATAAAATTTATCTCGGAGCCTGGATCCAGCACAGTTCGACATTCCGTTGTTCTTCGATTGCTGCCAATTAGCCTTACCACAGCTGTGCTCAGGAGTACATATCCCTTTGAACGAGGATTCGACACTGTAGTCAGAGAGAGTGCAGGTGTCTCCGCTTGGTGCTTGCTTTCCTGTTGGTGTGCAGCCTTGTTCGGAAGATTCACCTTAACTGGTTTAGAATTGGTCTCTCCACCTAAATGCAGCAGGCTGTTGTGTTTCCTGGCGCATTCTTTGCATCCTCTGGTGGAACAATTGGCGGACTTTTGTCCTTCTCGAAGACAGTTGACACAAAGTTTTTTGGCCTGTATAAATTTCAATCGCCAAGTGGCATTGAGCTTCCAAAACTCCGGACAGTAGAAAAGCGGATGCGTCTGCTGGCACATGAGGCATGAAGAAGTCGCCACGACAACTACCGTGGTTTTGATTACTTTCTTCCGGTTGTCAGGTGCCTTTGATTGGTGTCCGATCGTTTCGAGGGCCTGGAAGCGAGTCTCCAAAAATTGCAAAAAAGCCTTTAGCGATGGCAGTTCTCGAGGACTAGACAAGGTCTGCTCATAAATCGCATGAGTGGTCGAGTCCAGCTTCCTTGTCAACACATGCAAAGGAAACGGGTCCCACTCATCGGTAGCAACATTTAGATTTTCCAGTCCTCGGAGGCATTCTTGGAATGTGTCGAGTAAACATTTCACAGCAGTGACTGACGGCCTCTCGCCACAATGGGAGGACTGTCCCAACAATCTATCGAGGAGTGCAGTTACCAAGAGCCGTCGATTGTCATAACGCTGCTTTAAGGTCTTCCATGCTGCTTCGTAGTTCTCTTCCGATAGAGCGGAATTCATTATCAACCGCTCAGCTTCTCCAGTGAGGTTGGCCTTGAGATACCATAATTTTTGGCAGTTGGATATGGGCTGATTATGCACCATTTGTTCAAACAAGTCCTGAAATGGTCGCCACCGTAAGTACTCTCCATCGAATTTCGGTGGTGTAATTTTGGGCAGACATAGTTTGGGGCTCGTCAAATTGGGCGTAGGTGTTTCGGGCGTGGTATCGCAGGCATCCAGTCCAGTCTCCAGCTGGACCAGCCAGTCCTGAGCAACTTCCTCTAAACTGGTATGCTGTTCATGGTTGAAGCCCACTTCTTCAGGATCATCGCTGAGCTCGCAAAGCTGATAATATTGCTCCTCCGATTGAGCCCAGCTTCGTTGGACCGACATAATCTTGGCCTTATACCACTGGCGTGAGCGTTGCGGTTGATCCAAGTGGGAGACCAGACGGAAAAAGGCGTCCGCCATCACTTTGTAGCGTCGGAAAATCTTGGAGACGGCTGGATCACTCTGTGATGGAATATCTGTTGGTTTCAATCGGCTGACATCTTCTGTGGAGCGCAAGCTTTTCCGCTCGGACGGCCCTTAGTATCATCCTTGGGGTATCTCAATGCCAACATTCTCTCAGAAAAGTGTCGCTGAAAGTCGATGAAATTGGCCTGCGTTGTCTCATACATCTGACTGGTGAAGTAGCTATGCGACAGCGGCACATCTGGTAGTGCCCGCATTTGATTGTTCATCTTCTCAAATTCGTCCCATATGGACTCGAGCCACCGAAGTCGCTCCTGATAATATTCTGCCCCTTGCTTTCGCGCAATCAGGTCCTTTTTATAATTCAGGATTATTTTGTCCAATTCTTGGGACAGCGACCTTTGCTGTTCCGCCAGTTCCTCCATCGTTGGAAATTCCCTGGGTTAGACGAAAACTATCACGGGTACACCACCAGAGCACACGCACTGCTCTCTTCACTAACGAGCGGACACCAATCACACACACAACCAACACCAAATCCAGCAAAAATGTTGGGCGAAATATCCTGGTATTGCCAATCGATGTCAGGAAATGAAAATTCACCAACACAAAATCCAAAAAATAAATGTTAGAAGAAATATCCTGGACTCACCAATCGAGTTCGCAGGAATTGAATCTCGCCGGGGCTTCTAATGTTTTGTGTCGGGACTCCTTTGTCCCGACCAAATTAACAAAAAACACCTTCCGTTCACGTAAATTATTTTCTTTAATTATATCGCAATGGAAACAAGAAATTTGTTCTGAATTTTTACAAGATACTTTGCGTATGTAATTATTTAATGTCAAGACACGAGTGACACGACTGTCAACTCAAGACTGCTGCACAAAATATAACGTCAAATCAAATGCAACATAATTGCCGCAAGTCATAACATCTATTCATGCAAAAGTGCACACGCAAGCACAGACGCTCCCACGATTTGAGCTGACCGTGCGTACATGTGCACTCATTGCATGCAGCCACAGCGCGATACGATTATTGCATCATTTGCAATTTGCAATGTTCGCACAATTCAAATGATACCATGCAATGTACGCACATGTGGACGTTATATACGAAATGCTCGTATCGGTTTCATGGCAACTTGTGACGCAATACTGACCCGCAGCAAATATTGTTGCAATAAAATATGCAAAGCAAAGCAAACTTTGAATTCAACATATATATATATATATATATATATATATATATATATATATATATATATATATATATATATATATATATATATATATATATATATATATGTACATATATATTATGTGGTGAAAAATTAATCATCCAATTTTGTTTCTGAATAAGTTTTTCACTAAATAAAAAAATTTTTCGAGTGGAAAGCTTTATTTGGATCTTTACGTGTGACTTTAGTTCGTACAATCATAACAATTTGCTATTCATATTTTTCTTCTCAATTCGATGAGTTTCTCGATTCTCTTTTGCTCAGTTTTGTTTTGGAATAAGTTTTTCCCTAAATAAAAAATTATTTCGAGGGGAAATCTTTATTTGGACCTTTACAATTTTTTCAAGTGGAAAAGATTATATCCTTCAAATGGCTGCCGGCAGTGTTGATACTTATTTGTGTCCCTTCTATCGCATTTACTATGACCCATAGAATATTTACCTTCTTCTTCTTCTCAGCGCTACAGCCCCTCTCGGGCCAATTGCCTCGGTCCGTTGACCGCGTCTTCCAATTCCAAAATCCGAGCAGCGATGAACTGTCTTCGTCAACCAAGTTAGACCAGCGTTTCCTCGGTTTCCCCACTGGCCGCCAGCCTTCATATTTTCCTTAAGGTCTGTGTTTGTGTGAAGCTTGTTGGCATAAGCCCGCAACTTCATGTAGCCTCAAAGAAAACAATCTGGGATGTTTAAATCGGGCGATCTTGCTGGCCATGCCAAATCACCAAAACGTGCTGTGTGTGCAGTTGCACAGTCTTGTTGAGACCACATGTTCACCAAGCCCTGCTCATGCGATTCCGGCAGTAAGAAGTAATCTATCATGGCCCTTTAGCGTTCGCCAGTGACATTGATCGTATTGTCGATGGCTTCCTCAATAAAATACGGCGCGATCACTCCTCCCTCGTGAATCCCACACCACACAATGGCTTTGAGTGTATATAATGGCTGTTCGTGCAATTTTGCTTACTGGCGTAACCACTTAAGTTGAAATGCACCTCGTCGCTCATAATGATTTTCGATATAAAATCGCCCTCTCCGTTGTTGATATTGAGGATGGCTTGACAGTAATTCACACGCGACTGACGGTCACTAGGCATTAACGGATGCAATGTTTTCACTTTTTAAGGGAACATATGTAAGTTTTTCACAATAATTTGCTGTAGGGTCCGTCTGATGATGCCCAATTGCGTGGCCTGTCATCTAGTTGATGGTTCATCGTTCTCAGCGAGATCGGTAGCCGAGTTCGAGTCCAGCATCTAGGCGCCGGATTGTTTGCCTAGTTGGCGTGCACCAACACTACCGACCGATTATTAGTCAAAAAAATCGACACAATTATTCCACGCTCTTGGGGAATGTAGCCCTCCATTGCTTGTTAATTTGGATGCTGCAGCTCTCTTGTTCATAAATATGAAATATGATTCAGGTACAACCCCATTTGTAATGAATTAGGTAGATAAAAGGTCCGTAAAGGACTGCAGCGATGGACTGCTGCCTTGGCAAAAGAGGATGGTGGGATTCACCGAGATTGGCCTTGTCTGAAAACGCGTGAATGCGCTGGCAGCCTAGCATTGCGGTATTGTGGGGTGAGTTCTTTTCCCAGAACATGGACCCACTACAAACGAATTTAAAGGTACGAAAACATATTGACCGGAGTCAAGCCTACTAAGGGTTGAAATTGCTTATAGCCAGTAACCAACTGGGCTGGAAGAAAACAGACGGACTTTAGAGCAGACTTCGTCGCTACCGACGATACTTATGGCCCCCAAATAAGAATGGGGCCTCTAAGTGAAAGTGGTACCCCCTAGCAACAACCAGCTGCATCAAGATCCAATGTAGACATGGCCATATATTATCCATTTATGTGAAAAACTCATACAAACATAATTTGCATGAATTTTTCACTTAAATGAAAAATATGAACGTAGCAAATTTATATTATAGTATTATGTGATGAAATTTCATAACCCTATACCATAAATACGCACGCGAGCGGAAAGCCACTCTACCCTGCAAGAGAACCTGTAAACGATTTAAAAAGGGGTGAGCTCACCCAATGGCTAGCTCATTATAGTGGAGGGGCCAGCCTGCGTGATAGATCCCATACCCGGTCAGGTTCCAAACACAAAACGAAAAGACCGAATGTAATTTTAATTACTAAACATTTTTATTTTCAAATACGGGAGGCAATTCAAACAAGATAAAACTATATATTGCTATTCTTGGACACAATTTAAGGTAAATGACCAAATATCAGGTAAATTTTGATACCAGTTAGTTAAATAAATATGAATCAGTTCAAAAAGTGCAAATAAATAATTAAATATCATGTGAATTTTCGGTAAGAAATCTGGTAAGGAAAAATAATTTAAATAGTAAAAAGAATCGCAATTTTTCTTATTTTTGTTCCAAAGAAATTGTTATTAAATTTCTATTAGCCAGTGCATAAATAAATATAATAATTAATTTTATTCATCCTTATACTAACGACCTTCCATCGCAGTTATGAACAATGTTCCACGATCTGGAAACATCATCCCATTTCCTTTTAGCCACTTATTTCTTGCGAACAACACCGTATCCAACAGTGATTCGTAAAACAACCAGTATCCCATTCATTCAGATATTGTATTATAACATCAAGTTTCTCAATCCCGTCTGGCATTTCCACGTCCTTTGATAACATTTATCACGTCTGTTAATTTATTGTTAGTAACAACCTGCCGTACACAATCCACAATGTTTGAGCAATTAGCGTCGTCACTACCAGTGATATCGATTTGCCGTGACAGTAGTTGGCAACCAGATGATGTGGTTTCTAGCGGATGCATAATCTCAAGGTTGCAAATTTTATTTCCAACCAACGCGCGACTTGGAGAAAAAGATACCTGAAGGTCTTTCTCGGCAATTTTCTCCCTGTAGCTGCTTTCCACGAGTCAGCATCACCACACCTCTAACAGGTTGTTGTTTGGCATATTATACTAATGAATGTCTTGTTGTAATTAACCTCTTGTTCACTTTTTCAACTGTAAGTATTAACTATCTATACAACTCGGTTATATCCAAAAGGTTTACCTCTTCTTCTTCTTTACAACCCCTTCACTTTCACATCACTTTTTTGAATAGCCTTCAAAGGATAACCGCTAAAAAGGGTATTCCAGAATATATTTTTTTGTTGAGGGGATCGTAACCAGTGTTAAATACCAGTACACCCTATATGTACTGGTACGCACTGGGAGCTTGAAACGATGTGTATCCTATATACATATCAAGGCTCCCGGGGAGAGAGGAATATTCCTGCATAACACTTACCTGCTACATTTTACTTGTGTTCATTTATTTATTGAGTTAAGCTTTTATTTAATACAATGATTTCATAATGAATTCTTCTAATAATTAATTTATTACAGAGACAATTAATGAGACTTTATTTTTGCATACATATAAGGTTGGAGCATTAATGGAGCTTGTAAAACTTCTGCGATTTATATTTACTTTAATTATATTTGTTACTTGAAAACCAATCAATTAAAGCTTTAATTGTTACTCGAGCTGACGCTTTGAGCACGCAGTTATATTTACGAATCAATTGATTAATAATCCATCTGCTAGCCCCGGGTGCAAAGTCTTGGGACGCTTACACTCGGGCTGATGCCTTGAGTATGCAGTCAGATTGATAAAACAATCAATTATTCGTTCAATTGTAGGCCCCGGGCGTAACTGCCTTGGGCGCTTACACTCGGCAGGTGCCTTGAGTATGCAGTTGAACGTGTTCTTAATTCGCTTATCCCGGGCTAAGTGCCTTGGGATAGAATAAGCTCGGGCGCACGGCTAGAGCCATTGAATGGAGAAATACTTCTCAATTTTCTTGCTTCTGTAATTGTCGTTTATCTCATAATTATGCTGACTTAATTGCTTCTTCCGTTGCTTCTAGTCCGCGTGGCTTAGTGGTTAGAGCACTAAGCCCGTAAGCCGAAGGTCTCTGGTTCAAGTTTGGTTGGCGTCAACGAGATTTAGTTCGAGTGGTTCTTTGGATGGAATATCAGCCTGTTCAGTTATGATACGTGCTACTTTAAAATCAGAACGTATTGCAGCTGGGAAGACGGACACACTACCAAAGCATGATAATGATCATATCATCTTGTGGAGTGCCGATACATTAGATTATGACAATGAGATACTCTAACTATCTCTAAGCGAAGGCCCGAAAGGGGCTGTAGGGCTACGAAGAAGAAGAAGAAGAATTGCTTCTTCTTCTTCTTCTTAGCACTATAGCCCGTCTCGAGCCTTCACTTCCTGCAAATAGTGCCTCCAACTGTCTCCTCCAATTTTGAAATCCGTCCTCCAATTTTGAAATCCGAGCAGCAATGAACTGTTTTCGTCGACTTAGTCAGACCAGCGTTTCCTCGGTTTCCCCACTGGCCTTCAGCCTTCAGTTCTCCCAACGAATACCTTTTTGGGTATCCGTTGTTCGTCCATACGATTCATGTGGCCAGCCCATTGCAGCTTCCGCAGTCTTACAATTGTTGAGGCCTCCGGTTCGTCAAAAAATTTCATACAGCTCATGGTTGTATCGAATTTGCCATTGGTCCCCGTCTAGTTAAGCTCCGATTATTCGCCTCAGGACCCGTTGCTCAAAGGTATTCAAAATATTTGCGGATGTTTGGGTTAGGGTCCATGTTTCACACCCATAGCATAACACAGGTCTTATCACAGATTTGTATACACGGAGCTTTGTTTTCCTGTGTATGACGTAATTGCTTTCCAACTAAAATAATGAAGACAATTTAAAATAGTCAGCAACCAAAAATCAAAATGTAATGCCATCTCTCTGTGACTGGTGCAACCACAAAGCTCAAGCTTTCGCTCGATTTGCCTCATTGAGAATGCGTGTAACCAATTCGTTCCACTGAGGAGGTACGTTCAATTGTGGAGTCTTGTGTGTATATGTTTAATACTTAATACAAGTATGGATACACACCCTCTTCTGCAAATCCATGATACGACGCCACGCCCACAGATGCTTTGATTACAATTCGCAGCTTTTCGTATATGAATGTTGTCATTCACAGTATGCAGAGAGGAACGACGGAACACGGACCGAATAATATTTGGACTGCGGCTCCCGTAACACCAGTAACTGTTTACAAATCTTAATTTCCCGGACGCACTGTATTTAATTCACCCTCTAGTCAAAATACAAATTGCAAATTATTGTCACGCTAAATAATTTAATCATTGACCATTAACCACTTTAAGCTCAACAAGTCGTCACTCGTGTGACTTTAGTTCATACAATCATAACAATTCACTATTCATATTTTTCCTGTCGATTCGGTGAGCTCAAATGTTTTTGATTCAGCGAGTTTTCAACTCACTAATGTGCCGCTCCTATATATATCAGAGCATATAACCACATGTTACTGGCGGGCGAGTATATCTTTATCTCTAGTACTATTCAGCCAATCACGCTAACGGCAACTAAGAAAGTGCCTTCGTTCCAAAACAGCGCTATCAGCAACGGGCACGGTTTGACGCCGACCGGTTCGATTGCTTTGCAAAAATGTCACACGAGCGAAGGTGAAAACGAAAATAAAAATTAGCAAATTCTAATGGGGAAATCGCAGTTGTAGGCGGTGGAGTGGCACACATCTGATTCAATTGCACAAGCTGGCCTTTTTCGCGAACCACTTTTTCGCTTTTGGGGTCATGACAATATATTGGTTAATTTCACTATCCAAGGTTCTCAACACAGGATATTAAAAAGATTTTACGACTCATGCATGCAACAGGCACCGGTCAATTCTTGCAAGCACGCAGCGTAACATCTTCTCCTTTTTGAAATCGCGTCGCGCAAGAATTGCAACAAGAAGATACTTTCCACCTGTGCCATACTGTCAGGAGGAACTCAAACAAATGTAGTGAAATTCTGTATGATATTTTGTCCGTGAAGGACTGCAGCGATGGTCTGCTGCCCCAGTGGAGATTGGCCTTGTCTGCCTTGTCTGCGTACGCGAGAAGCTAGCGTCGTGGTGTCGTGGGGCGGGTTCTTTCCCCCTAACACAAGACCCACTACAAAAACATTTTTCGTATTCACGAATTTGGATGTATTCTTTGATTCGCGACCAGAGTCGAAATTAGGAGATAACCGGCTAAGGACTTTGAATACGCTGGTTCAGAGGACAAATAGGGCCTTGCAAAAACGGACGGACTTGAGGAGACTTCATCGTTACCATCGATGCTTATGGTCCCCAAATAAGAGTGGGCCATCCAGGGGGAAGCGGTGCCCACTCGCACCCTCCCAACCAGATCAAGATCCAAAGGTAGACGGTGCCATGCATTTCCCATTTAAGTGAAAAACTCATACAAACTTAATTTGCATGACTTTTTCCATCAAATGAGGAATACAAACGTAGCCAATTTATGTTATAGCATTATGCGATAGAATTACATAACTCTATACCATAAAAGGGTACGCGAGTGGAAGCGGAAGGCCACTCTACCCGGCAAGAGCCCCTGTTAAACAAAAGAAGAGAAGAGCGTGCCCGATGGCTAGCCCAATTAAGTGGAGGACCCTGCCATCGTTGCGGGTCCCATACCCGGTCAGGTTGTCAAAAAGGGAAAGAGCGAGTATAATTTTAACTTTAGTTGAACATTATTTTATTGCATGTCATTACGTGTGTGCAATACATTTTCAGCTAATTATTGGGTGAACTATATGATTTAACACTTTATACTCGTATAATAAAATAACCCCATATAAAATTCTCTCAATTATAAAATTTACTCAGATATAAAATTTAAACAAATATAACAAAAATAATCCATAGTAAAATTTACTCAAATATTAAATTTACTTAATTATAAAATGTCAATAAATATAAAAAAATAATTCAGGGTAAAATTTCCTCAACTAGAAGATTAATCTAATATAAAAATTTACACAAATATAAAATTTTATTCAACATAAAAAACAGAATCAAATACAAAATTCAATCCAATATGAACTTTTAAACAAATATTACATTTCAAACAAATATAAAAGAGAATTCAATTTAAAAATTTAAGCAAATATAAAAAAATTTAAAAATGCGTACTCACCGGCATCCTCATGAGCGCTCGCTGACGATGTAGGCGGTGCCAGTAGAGATGAATTCATTTTATTTTTTTTTTATAATTATACTGGAAATTCAGAAATGAACAACTTGCTTATGGGATACCTTTGGAAGAAATTTTCTCGGTTATACCGATATCAAGCAAACACTCCGCGAGAAGGGAATAGAAATCACTTTTATGTTTGAAATTACAAATATTATTCGTTTTTGGTTGCAAATCAATTGTTCATTCGTAGAATAATTTACAGAATGTATTTAATTGTTGGAATGGTGATGGCGAAAATATAATCGTGTTCCTTTAAAGACGTCTGTATGAAAACTCTCAAATTATTGACAGCTGAAACAGCAAGTCATTGAATATAAATGTACTTGCGATGAATAATTCCAATTCAAATGCAGGGGCTTTTTGACAAACTTGCACAAGTTCAAATCGCACCAGTAATCAAAACTCTGATCTCTAAATCAATTTAGTATGCGATTTTGCATTGGTCGTGCATGACTAAAGAATGCAAAAACTTACGAATCGTTCCCAAGCACCATTAATTCATCGTATCACAATACCATCAAAGTAGACAACAATCGATACCTTACTCTGAATTGATTACGGACTGGTCAACGCTTAATTGGTGCTACCGGCGGCCTGTCGAAGCTGTATGTGTTCATCGATTTTTCGTATACCAAGTAACTAATGCCCGCCAATTATGCACAAAATCGAAAAGCTGGCTGATATCATATGTAATAGTTGGCGTATTCGGGTTGCGGCGTTTTAAATGCTCTTCGTAGATTTTGCAAGCACCCTCCATACATTAGTTTACGCTTTCGTAGTCACTGCACGTTCCAGTTTCAGGCCAAATTCCGGGTTGTGCAAGCAAAATTGTATGTGGCATCTATTGACGTTTCTGTTTTTGGTAAACGTAATATATGTTTGTAGTCTCATAGTTTTAATACTATGTTGGCATTTCCTTCAGCAATCTAGATTAATTTCGTGTTGTCTAAATTAACAATGCAATCCATGAGGTGGAAAGTCAAATAACGGCGCTTATTACATCCGATGGAGCAGTTGGAATCCGAAGTTTTTTGCCTATAAATCGATCGAAGGGTACGATATGCTATGCAAGTCGATCGCACACTCCTCCCATTGCTCGTATTTCTGTTCACTTGAACTATACATTCTATGCAACTAACTGGCACAGAAATATCACCCAAAGTGATGTTCGTAACAACGAAATCCGCAAATCAACCGTTGAGCAAATACATATCCTTTGAACGAATCACAGCGATATTTTAAAGCGACGAAATTAATTTCGTTAAAGTTTGTTGTAGGAACATGCATGACATCATGCATGTTTTTAATTCAAATAAGGGGCGCACGATCAACACCGTTTTTTTCTTATAAGTTTCTCATGAACTGAACACTTTCCCAATCAATCCCGGCGAAGTTCGCAACAACAGTCCGTTCGCAGCAGTGATTCGAATTGCACTGTTTAGGTTTGGAGAAAGATTCATGGAAAAGTGGACGAAAGACTAGTTCCAATGTATGTAAGAAATTATTGTCGTTATTGCTGGTTCGCAGGTATGCCTTCCAATATGACCATCAAGTTCACTTGGAAGTCTTCTTCACGGTAATCCCGTTGAACGAACACTTTAGTGCAGTCCGACTGCAGAGCACTACTTCCAGGGGCGTTGTTTTGTGGCATTTTCCCACGTGAAGCCGAATATTGCTCGTGAACTTGAATAAACGGAAACTGACATTCTCCTTAGATAACAGCTGTCAGGTCCGTTAATTTTATGGACAACACTTTGCACCTGCTCACTATGAGCTAATTTCACCAATGGATGAGCATAATTTGTACGTTTTTGTACTATCGTCATTTGTCGCATGAAATTCGGTCATGGACGTGTGGATTCATGGTCTTACGCTCTTTAACTCACCAGCTTGATTTCGATTTCCAATGGTTTTCCCATCAAAACGTTCGCAGTTTCTTTTCATATAGTTGAGCTAAATCCTGATGAATTCCTGTTGCTTGTGCTTCAAATGAAAACACCCGAGGTTGAACATGGGAGGGATCACGGTGGTTGATTACTTGGAGCAAGCACGCTATCAACTTCTTTAATCCACTTTTCGCACACTAAAACTATTCCGGAAGGTAGTGGAATAAAGAGAAAGAGCGAAAAACGAGCAAAATACGGAAATTGCCACACCTTCCAACGCCACTACTATTAATTTTGCGCACGTGTAGTCTTGGGAAATCGCAAACTTCTACCCCCGACGTGATTGCTCTCGCGATCTAAAGCAGACTGCTCCACTTGTTACTCGTCGTCACCTAGCACAACCACTCATAACCAGTCGGCGAGCGCTCCATCCACTTTTCGCGTCATCGCGAAAGTGCAATCGTGGAAGAGCTCCGTTGGAAAGGGGGTTGCCGTATCCAGATTTAAATTGTAAATTAATATGATGAATATTATTTTAAATTTAGAATTGAAATTTGGATCAGCAAAATATTGGTTTTTGAGCATTTTGCTTAGGCGACCGCTCGATTATTACAGGGCAGCTAACTTCCTCGCGATTCCAAGAAGAAGAGGATGGCAGAAAAGGAGCTGAAGGATCTTCAGGTGAAAAATCGATTATTTTCGGGATCGGAACACGGAGCGGAACAACAGAAGAAAACGATTAGCAGACGGACAGACTGACGCAAATACTTTTGATTTGCTATAAAAGGGTAAATTCTGCATGTGAGCGAAGCTAAGCTCGGACGGAAAAAAATACGTATATATTTAACTATCAACGCAGGTCTTTTGCGTGATATACCCCAACTTCTTTCCCCGATAGGTCGTTGAGGAGGTACTGATTGGGTCCTACAATCTTTTATGCACGGTTTTTCAGGAAACGGTGATCTAGCTTGGCATTTTAATACCCAGCGGCATCGCTTTGGCGGAAATTGCGACGAAAAACCTCATGCCTTCTTTCAAATCGGAAAGTCGAGACCTCAGATTGTAATGAGCCTCATTTGCACCTCCTGCGGCCTTTATCTTCCGTCCGATTTGTTAGTGGAGGTCTTCTAAACGCTCGTGGGGCTCCAGCGCAACGAGGGGATCTCCCAAACACTTCAATTGCCGTAGTAGCCTGTATCATTTGCCACGGCAAATCATGTGCTGTCCGAAGGCAGCAAAGTCAGGCGAAGCACCTGTGACGGAATGATAAGACGACCGCAGAGCGCAAGTGATGGCGGACAATCTGCGGTTGAATGGACAAAAGAACGGATCACGGCTAATAGTGTGCGATTCAAACGTTTTGATGCGTTAAATTGAGGAGAATATATGGGCGTCAGTTGGTGTTCGAAACCGTATAGTTTGAGTAGACCCTTATATTGCGGAGACTGAAACTCTACTCCGTTGTCCATGTACACACTTTCTGGTACCCCAGACACATGGAATATTCGACTCTCTTAAAATTTCACGATGGGTGGAGTCGTGAATTTGCGAATAGGTTCCGCCAATGGGGATATCGAGAGCTGGTCTAGCACAACGATAGCTCCTATGTGTTCCATAGAAGAACGAGGATATGGACCATGTAGATGTTGGAATATGCGCTCCGAAACGTTAAGCTGACCCACAAGAGGTCGAAGAGGCTGGCTGGTAGCTTTAGTGCTTTTACAGGTCTCACAGGCACTTACATAGTCTTTGACCTGGGATAACCTTTGCAGGCCCAAAAAAGTACTTTTTAAGGCGCCTAAGCATCCGGCCGTAACCACCGTGGGCACTTAGAGGATGGTCGTGTGTGCGGAGGACCAGATTATGAGTCATTTCCTCCGACACCCAGATTTTCCAGGACTCTTCTTCCTGTGATGGATCATCACATAGCCATCTATCACTTTCAAATCAGGCAACTGTGTTTGTTGGGTCACAATGGTTGGCTTCAACCCGTTGTAGCTGTTTGACTTAAAATGCGAGCTATCCAAGTCTATCTCAAGAGGATCATCATCATTCACTGTCAATTTTGCTCCCTCGGGTGAAAAAACATTCGCAAGAGAGTATCGGGCACGATGTTTTGGGTACCTTTTCGGTGTTTGATGGAAAACCAGAACCCCATCGGGCCAGACGTCCGTGTAGGTCCGCTTGGTTCATCAGCCATTGTAACAATGCGTGGTCTGTGATGATTTCAAACTGTTGGCCTTCGATATACGTTCGGAACTTTTTTACAGCCATCACCGGTGCCAAACATTCTTGCTCGGATACAGCGTAGTTCCTTTTGAGCCGAATTCAGTTTATTGGACATGAAAGCAATGGGATCTTCCTCTCCTTCTTCGGTGCATTGCACCAGCATGGCTCCAACTTCAGGTTGACTTGCATCACAACGAATAGAGAAGGGTTTCTTAAAGTTGGGGCTGTGCAAGACTAGAGCAGATGTTAAGGCTTGTTTGAGCTCTTCAAATGCCTTTCGTCTGAGCTCGGTCCAAATGAACTTATCTTTCCGAAGCATGTTCGACATGGGCGCTGAAACTGTTGCATAATTCCGAACGAACCTTCGGCACCAACCACACACTCCAAGAAAACGTCGTAGCTTCTTAACAGTTTTCGGTAAGGGGAACTCATCAATCGCCCGAGTTTTGTCCGGATCTGCTTTGATGATGCCATGTCCGATGACATGTCCTCAGATAGCGGACTTCATTCATAACAAACTTACTTTTCTGGACGTTGATGGTGAGTCCCGCCTTACCAATATGCAGGGCTACTTCTTACAGGAGTAGAAGGTGTTGGTCAAACGTTTCCGTGATGAGTAGAAGATCATCCAGGTACACGAACACTTGATATTTCAGATGAGGTGGGATTACTTTGTGCATCAGCCGGGTCATCGTTTGTGGAGCATTACAGAGGCGTAAAGGCATTGTGATGAACTAGTAAAGTGGTCGTCCGGGCAATGTGAAAGCGGTCTTATCCCACGACCGTTCATCGAGTGGAATTTGCCAGAATGCATCTTTTAGGTCGAGACTGGTAATGTAGTTTGCTTTCGGCAGTTTCCCCAATATTCCATCGATGAGCGGAGAGGGTAAGTATCTTTAACGGTCACTGCATTGACTTTCCAGGCATCTAGATAAAGACGGGCTTCACATGGCTTCAACCCCAAGGCTACCCGTGAGGAGCAGGCACTTTGGGACTCCTCTATAACCCCCACCTCAAGCATCCTGTCCAACTCTGCGTAGACTAGTTTTTCCATGGCTGGTGAGATGGCATAGTGTCTCTGCTTTTTTGGCTTACTATCACCAACATCGGTGACATGTGAGACCAGAGTAGTGCAGCCAAGGTCGTTGTCGTTGATTAGGCGTTAATTCGTGCCTGTCGGGTATAGAAGTGGGTTCATGGACATATCAAGTATTTACAGGTGAATCTGTGAATAGGTCTGGGGCCAGCTTTGTGCTGACATGGGGTGACCTCTTCTTCAGTAAAAATCCTCGCTCGTGCAGCAATATACTCCTGCCAACTAATATGGTATGGTTTCAATACACGGGTCTCTGGCTGCCAGAGTTCTTCAACAATATCTTTGGAGAGGCCTCCGGAGTAGATATGGCATCTGCTGCATCGTGGACGAGCAGAGGTATCGTGGTTTTTGTATCTAGTGGGTTTACTGGCGAGGAACTTGTCACGTTGGAACTGTCAGTAGACGGGATGGAGTACCGTTCCATTACTGCGTCTGGCGCGAGTGCTGCGGGCTGTTGTGGGCACTTGCCTGCAAGTTTTTGGCTTCTTGCAAATGGTGCAGTTTGACGCAGCCATATCGGGCTTTTCTCAACGGAAACACAAAATGTTAACCTCTGCCTGGCATGCGGTAACAAGATATTCCGTCTGCTGGCAGTTCCAACATATGGTAACTCGTGTTCAAGGAGCTAGTTCGTGTACTTTGGTCTGATGTTCTGGGTCTAGTTTGGTGGATAATGAAGAAAGAATCTCCGGCGCGGTGTCTATGGTGGGAGAAATGAGACAAGCTGGTGCGGGTAGAGACGGCACCCTGTGTTTGAGCGTCATTCTGGTTGCTTTCGTTGGCCAAGAATTTACCTGGGTGTGCAAACCGCTGGGAATATTGCACCGCTTCCAGCTCCTTTGCTGACGCACGAAGCGCATGCACGTTGTGGTACTGGGCGAACACCAGTTGCTCTCGCAGCTCGGGCCTGATTCCCTCACAAAAGAGCCTGAGGAACTCAGACTCTGGTATGGGGCTCATCAGACGATCCCAAAGGCAACACAGGGCTTCGTAGTAGTCATCTACGGTCTCCTGCGTCTGTCGGTGTCGGTTCCGGATTCGCTGCATCAAAATGTCATCCCCCTTGACTAGAGTGAACTCCCGCAAGGCGGTAAGTCTCAAAGTTTCCCAGTCCAAGGTAGGAAACGTGTCCACAAATCTCCAGAACCAACGAAGAGCTCTCCCAGTAAATAGCATTTGGGCACAGCGTATGATGGCTCTCATGTCCCCCCCTAAGCTCAACGAAGCCATGTTCTTGACCCTTTTCAGAAAGGTCCTGATGGTCGTAGGGTCGTCCTGGCCTGTGAGCACTAACTTCCAGCTAGCCACTATGTGTGCTATTGTGGATGGTAGGATAACACACGGCCAATGATTGCATTCATTACTGGACGGTCTCCTTCCCGTGCAGCGATATCCTGGCTGGGTTTATGTTGGTAATTTCGAAGTATACCGAGGCATCGAGCCATGATCATGAGCTGCTTGCACGAACAATTGTCACTCAGGGCTCCAGGCACTCATATTATTCTGCTCGTGCGGTCGTAAAGTCGGGATACTAATCAGGGGCCTCTTTTCTGGGGCCATGAGGTTCATGACTCCGCCGAGCCTATTGGGTCGCCAGCTACTGTTAAGAGTGGCTCTGTGACCTCTGCGTTATCCGCTCGTGCCGATAATGAAGAAGGCTTGGCCGGGGGTTGTGGAACGGACAGTCGTTGTAGTTGCTGTCTCATCTATTCTATACTTGCCGCCATAGTTTCCATGAAAACCAGCAGTTCAGACATCTCTGGGGACGCTGAAGATGAGGGTTTGGTACTTGATCTGCCTGTTGATAGGGCTCCAGCTTCACTAATATCACCACGCGTACCCATTGTAGTTGGTAGAGGAAGTCCGCGTTTGGACACTGCTCCACTAGCAATGGAGGACTGACGTCGTTCTGACGAGATGGATATCTGCTTCAGAGCCTGACGACAGAGCGGGCATGTAGACGAGGTTTGCCGTAGCTGGCATAAACACAGCTGGTGTAACCAATGCCCACACGGCAAAGTCTGACTTGCTGACTTGTCTAAATTCTCGTGGCAGATGGAACACAGGAGTGTTGGTCTAGCATCCGACCTGAGCTTCCTTCGTTCAGGAGTCCGCTTTGTGGGCATTTTTCCTGAAAACCTGTCAATGTCAAAAAGAAACTAGTTTGAATAAACTGAGTGGCCATCAGTGGCGAACTAAAACAACCATCAAAACACAAAACAAAAATCAGATGAAAAGATATGATAACATATATTAAGATTGGTGTTAAAAATGATGTTGAGTAACAACTTCCAAATACACGAATGGAACCTAATATTATTTGGCCTTGCTAGTCATACAATGGTGGTAAACCACCAATGTATAAATCAAAAGCAGATCCAAACGATATTGATGTCCAAGGACAACACACGTTCGGATGTTATTAAGCTGCTGGGGCACGATTGGTATTGCACTAATCGTGCCCAAGCAATTTAATAACTTAGGGGCTACCTACCCGCCAAAAATCTGAACACCCAGAGACGTTGGACTGCCTCGTGCTCAAAACTGATGATACAGCCGGGCTTTTCGGGCCCCACGTTGGGCGCCATTTTGTAGTGAAATTAGGTAGATACAAGTCCGTGAAGGACTGCAGCGATAGTCCGCTGCCTCAGCGGAAGAGGATGTTGGGATCCACTGAGCTTTGCCTTGTCTGGGGACGCTTGAATGCGCTGGCAGGCTAGCGTTGCGGTGTCATGGGGCGCGTTCTTTCCCCCTAGCACAAGACCCACTACAAAAATATTTTTCGCATCCACGAATTTGGAGGTGTTCTTTGATTCGCGACCGGAGTCAAAGAACGAGATAACCGGCTAAGAACTATGACTACGCTGGTTCAGAGGACAAATGGGACCTTGCAAAACGACGATGCTTATGGTCTCCAAATAAGTGTGGGGCATCCAGGTGAAAGCGGTGCCCACTCGCATCGTCCCAACCGGATCAAGATCCAATCGTATTCGTAGCCATGTATTTCCCATTTGAGTGAAAACACATACGAACCTAATTTGCATGACTCTTTCCGTCAAATAAGGAAAACAAACGTAGCCAATTTATGTTATAGCATTATGCGATAGAATTACATAACTCTATACCATAAAAGGGCACACGAGCGGAATGCCACTCTACCCGGCAAGAGCACTTTAAACAAAAGAAGGGAAGAGCGCGCCCGATAGCTAGCCCAATTCAGTGGAGGCGCCTGCCATCGTTGCGGGTCCTATACCCGGTCAGGTTGTCAAAAAGGGAAAGACCGAATTTAATGTTAACTTTAGTTGAACATTATTTTATTGCATGTCATTACGTGTGTGCAATACATTTTCTGTTAATTATTGGGTGAACTATATGATTTAACACTTTTTATAATAATATAGCCCCATGTAAAATTTACTCAAATATTAAATTTACCCATATATCAGACTTAAACAAATATAACAAAAAAAAAATCATTGTAAAATTTTCTCAAGTAGAAGATTTAAACAAATATAAAAATTTACACAAACACTAAATTTAATTCAACATAAAAAACAAAGAATCAAATACAAAATTTAATCCAATATGAACTTTTAAACAAACATAACATTTTAAACATATATAAAAGTGAATTCAATTAATAAATTTAAGCAAATATAAAAAAATTTAAAAATGCATACTCACCGGCATCCTCACGAGCGCTCGTTGACGATGTAGGCGGTGCCAGTAGAGATGAATTCATTATATTTTTTGTTATAATTATACTGGAAATTCAGAAATGAACAAATTGCTTATGGGATATCTTTGGAAGAAATTTTCTCGGTTCTCGATACCAAGCAAACACTCCGCAGGGAGGGAATAGAAATCACTTTTATGTTTGAAATTACAAATATTATTCATTTTTGGCTGCAAATCAATTGTTCATCCGTAGAATAATTTACAGAATGTATTTAATTGTTGGAATGGTGATGGCGAAAATATAATCGTGTTCCTTTAAGGACGTCTGTAAGAAAACTTTCAAATTATTGACAACTGAAAAAGCAAGTCATTAAATATAAATGTACTTGCGATGGATAATTCCAATTCAAATGCAGAGGGATTTCGATAAATTTGCACAAATTCAAATCGCACCAGTAACCGAAACTCTGATCTCTAAATTAATTTAGTATGCGATTTTGCAATGGTCGTACATGACTAAACAATGCAAAAACTTACGAAACGTATCACCATGCCACCGAAGTAGACAACAATCAACACCTTACTATAAATTGATTACGGACTGGTCAACGCTTAATCGGTGCTACCATCGGCCGGTCGAAGAACTACCTAAATTATCTCCTTGCTCCATTCCTTGTTGTAAGGCACGTATGTACGCGTCGATTTTTAGTATACCTAGCAACTAATGTCCACGAATTGATCTACAAAATCGAAAAGCTGGCTGATATCGTATGGGCGTATTCGGGTTCCGGGGTTTTAAATGCTCTTCGTAGATTTTGCAAACAACCTCCATACATTCGTTTACGCTTTCATAGTCACTGTACGTTCCAGTTTTAGGCCGCATTCCGCGTTGTACAAGCAAAATTGTATGCGGCATCTATTGACATTTCAGTTTTTGGTAAACGTAATATCATATATGTATGTTTATAGTCTAATAGTTTTAATACCATGTTGGCATTTCCTTCAGCAATTGTAGTGATAGTAGGTAATTAACATGTCCGTGAAGGACTGCAGCGATGGTCTGCTGCCTCACCGGAAGAGGATGTTGGGATCCACTGAGATTGGCCTTGTCCGGGGATGCGTAATGCGCTGGCAGGCTAGCGTTGCGGTGTCATGAGGCGGGTTCTTTCCCCTAGCACAAGGACCCACTACAAAAAAATTTCGCATTCACAAAGTAACAGGTCAACATGCCGATCGACTGGCGTCTCGGCCGAGGTAACCTACTAAGGGTTCAAATTTTTTGTTCGAAGAACAAATTGCGCCGAACAAAAGTGGACGGACTCTCAGGGACTTCGTCGTTACCGATGATCCTTATGGCCCACATGGAGGTGGTGCCCCCTCGCACCCTCCCAACCGGATCAAGACGTGACCAGGTTTTTCCCATTTGAGTGAAAAACTCATACAAAAGCACTTTGTATGACCCTTTCCCTCAAATGAGAAGCACAAACATAACCGATTTCTGCTATAGCGTTATGCAATGAAATCACATAACCCTATATCATACAAGGGCACGCGAGCGGAAGGTCACTCTTGCCGGCAAGAGCCCCTGTTAAGCGACAGAAAACGGAGGAGCGCGCCCGATGGCTAGCCCATATGAGCGAAAGAGCCTGCCATCGATGCGGGTCCTATGCCCGGTCGGATTTGATGAAAAGGAAAGACCAAAATTGGATTAAAATAACCCGATTCATCTATTCATTATTTTTATCTACAGATTAACAGTTAATGCGTTTCGCTTTCATTCGCGGGAAGAAAAGAAATTGATGTAAGATTTGACTGTATAAACACAAGGCAAGAATTTACGAATATTTAATATTTATTAACAAAATAGAAAAATTGAATTAATTTATCGTTAATAACATCCTTTAAAGTATCTATTTGTTATTTTTATTCAAAATTTACAGTAATTGCATTTCGCTTTCATTCGCGAGAAGAAAATAAATTGATGAAGGATTTTTCTCTATGAACACGATGCAAGAATGTGCGAGTATTAAATATTTATTAAAAGGATACAAAAAAAATTTTATTTATCAGTAATAATAGACTTTAAATTTAAATTATTTTCAAAAGGAATAATTTGTATAATAAAAATATCAACAAGTAAAAAGAGTAATTAAACTCACCCATTCTCCTCCGACGAGCGCTCGTAGTTGGGGCGGATGAGACCTGTAACTTAATGAAGTAGTAATAACATTAATCATTTAACGTTTCCCCTTCGTTTTCTTTTTCTTCATAAAAACTTCGTTTTCTTTTTCTTCACAAAACACGCATCGCTTTCTATTTTACAATTATCCAGTCACGTAAAAATATCTGCAAATAGATAAGTTCGGCGTGGTGGTGCGGAAGAAAACTTGCTGATGCGAAGGATGATGATAATTATTTTCATTAGTGTATGATTCCTGGTCAAGTTGACTCGTTTTGGCTCTACTCTATTTATTTCCAGTCGAATACACGTTCCTTTTTTATCCTTAATGCCCCCCCATTTCCCACTAAATACGTCTAAAACTTTTTAATACTATTAAAATTATGTTTATATTGATTTTCCCTTCCTGATTTGCTTATAACTCTTTTACTTAACCAGCCAAAATGGGATCATCACCGGATTCTTATCTTTTCAGAACGACGCACATTTTCCATAAGCGCACTTTCATATCATTGTATTTTGATTTATCCTAAATACTTATTGCAACGCTCACAGCGCAAGATGTAATTCCAGTGTCAGGCGTAATGGATATACTCGGTAATTTTCATGAATTTGAACGTTCATAGTTTACTAAAACTTTCCTTTTTATATTTTTCTCACTTTAAACCCTTCAGATTATCGTTTCAAGTAATGCGATCTTATTTCGAAATCCTCCGTGTTCACTTTCAACCTTACTGCACACCGCGGAGGTTAGCGGTGCACCAACGCGAATCTCTCGCGTTGGTGCACCACTAACCAGTCCGTCCCGCTCGACGTTTAAAATGCAAATTTTTCACTGTTTGCGAAATTGTACTTAGTTGAAAATGTTACGATGCCCAATTCTAGGGAACGCAGCATTTGTCGACACTTTACAACTGACTTCAAATGGAAATAGCAGGAAATTCGATTGATTAATGTCAGTTAATTTGATATCGCCTCCGCTAACGCGACGCCTATCCCGCTCGACCTTTTCCATCAGACCTCTCGGATCGCTGTCCGATTCGAAGCAGACTCCCTGGTTTGGTTGGCATATTTCCTGCAGAGTTGCATTATGGCAACAATACTTGCACTCTGGTCTTTGCTTGATTCATTTCACCAAGTATCCACAATACAAACACCCCCTATATTAATGAACGAGTTCGGGGTAGCTCTGCACAAAGTCAATTTGGTTGGTATCTTTACGAGTCACCTACATACATATGTGTGCACGCTTCTTGCGACAACTATTGAGCAGGTATTTCCAGGAGTGTAATGGAACATGCTCTGCCATTAAGGACTCATTAATGGTACAGTTAATTGCTCCTATATACACCTCATTATTTCTCATTAATTGTTCAAGTCGCGAAGACAGAAGAGGATCATTGACTCAATGCTACGTTGATACTACAGCAACATTTGAATAAGCCTTTTAACCTTGTTTCAGAAAGCAACCTTGCATTATCTCCTGCAGAACCATCTTTTTAGTCACTTAAATTGAGTTGTCGGTCTCAAACCAATGGTCATTAATTTAAGAGAATTAAGGGAATTGCGGAACGCTTAGTGTTTTCGAGCACAAAGACAAGACCATCAACATTTTTTGGCGATTCAACTAATAACTTCTCAACAAATGGTTTAAGGGAGAGACGAACTTTTGCACACTCAAGCAAAAACACTTCGACTATACGTTTGACGGAGCACTCAAATTTTCTTCCACTTTTTATTAATCCGCTGCTAACAAAGTGTCCACGATTTGAGCAGTACTTTGTATCATAGTGTATACACTTCAGCGTTAGTTTAAATTTACAATCGATACAAGTGGCGCTTTCCTGTCACGCCGGCATAGACCATTCGCGACGTGCTGACTGTCGTGATCCCAAGCTGGCTTCCCTGCTATTTTCAATTCAACCGAATCTGCATCCCGCAACGGTGGTTTTCTCGCGTCTTGTCCTGTTTTTTCTTGTCCGTCGTCTACCGTATCGTCATGCTGTTACGGTGGATGAAGACGAGCCCCTTGTTCAGCCACTGTAGATTGCGTTTGGCAATGCAATCCGTGGAATGCTGTATTATATCAGCGTTCCCTTACTCGAAATTTTGTGTGCAGATTTAAAATTTTTTAAAACAAAATTTAACTGAAGTAAAGAAAATTTAACTGAAGTAAAGAAAATTGAAGAGGACTGTAAATAGTAATAAAAGTTAAATCTCATGGCGAATATAATTAAAGGGAAACGTTTAAATTTAATCTAAAGGAGAATTGATATAAGTTCACATTTAATTAAAAATAATAAGAAGAAAAATTATTCTACAAATTACGATTACGAATGAAAATAATTACATTTTTTTTTTTCTAAATCTGCCATAAAATCTCGAGTAGGAGATAGGAAGGTTCTCGAGCAGCTTGCTTGTATAACCGCTCGATTACTACAGGGCAGCTAGTTTTCTCGCGATCCCAAGGCGACAAGGATTGCGAAAAATTAGGTGAAGGATCTTCAGTTGGAAAATCGATTGTCTTCGGGGTCGGGATGCGGATGGAACGAATGAAGAAAACGCTTAACGGACGGATAGACTGTCACGTATATTTACGTTATGCTGCGATTATGTAAACTTGCGTGTGGTTGAAGCTGAGTATAGACGGACTTAACAGACGTATATATGTTACTATCGGCGCAGGTTTTTTGCATGATATACCCCGACTTCTCTCCCCGATAGGTCGGTGAGGAAGTACCGAATGGGTCGTTTAACCTTCTGCGCACAGCTTTTCAGGAAACGCCAGTCTCACTTGGCAGTGCAATGTGCAGCGGCGTCACTTTGGTGAAAATTACGACGAAAAACCTCATCTCCTGCTTTGAAATTGAAGGGTCGGGACCTGCGGCTGTACTGTGCCTCATTTGCACCTCCTGCGGCCTTTATCTTCCGTCCAATATGTTGGCGGAGGTCTCCTAAATGCTCGTGGGGCTCCAGCGCAATGACGGGATCTCCCAAACACTTCAATTGCCGTAGTAGCCTGCATCATTTGCCGTGGCAAATCATGTGCTGTTCGAAGGCAGCAAAGTAAGACAAAGCACCTGTGACGGAATGATAAGACGACCGCAAAGCGCAAGTGATGGCGGACAATCTGTAGTCCCAATCCCTCTGAGTTGAATGGAAATAAGAACAGATCGCGGCTAACAGTGTGCAATTCAAACGTTCTGAGGCGTTAGACTGAGGAGAGAATATGGGCGTCAGTTGGTGTGTGACACCAAATTGTTCGAGTAGACCCTTATATTGCCGAGATCTGAACTTTGCTCCGTTGTCTGAGGACATAATTTCTGGTACCCCCAACACGTGGAATACGCTACTTTCTAAAAATTTCATGATGGTGGAGTCATGAATTTGTGAATAGTTTCCACCAGTGGGAATTGCGAGAGCTGGTCTAACACAACGATAGTTCCGATGTGTCCATTAGAAGAATGCGGATATGGACCAAGTATATCTTTATACAGACATTGGAATACGCGCTCCGGAATGTTGAGTTGACCCATAGGAGATCAAAGAGACTGGTTGGTAGCTTTAGTGCTTTTACAGGTCTCACAGCCGCTCACATAGTCATTGACCTAGGATGACATTTTAGGCCAGAAGAAATGCTTCTTAAGTCGCCGAAGCGTCCGACCATAACCACCGTGTGTTCTAAGAGGATGGTCGTGAGCGTGGAGAATCAGATTATTAGTCATTTCCTCCAGCACCCAGAGTTTCCAGGACTCTCCTTCCTGCCATGGATCACCGGTGGCATATTCATTCCGTCGATAAACGTAGCCATCTATCACTTACAAATCAGGCAACAGTGTTTGTTGGGTCACGATCGTTTGCTTCAACTCTTTGTAGCTGTCTGACTCAAAATGTAGGCTATCCAAATCTATCTGAATGGGGTCCTCGTCATTCACTGTCAATTCGGCTCCCTCAGTGAAAACATTCACGAGAGAGTATCGGGCACGATATCAGGCGTCCATGTAAGTCCGCTTGATTCATCAGCCATGGTAACAATGCGTGGTCTGTGATGATTTCAAACTGGTGGCCTTCGATATACGCTCGAAACTTTCTTATAGCCATCACCAGTGCCAAACATTCTTGCTCGGATACGGGATAGTTCCTTGGGCCGACTTTGGTTTATTGAAAATGAAACCAATGGGAGCTTCCTCTCCCTCTTCAGTCAATTGCACCAGCACGGCTCCAACTTCAGGTTGACTTGTGTCACAATGAATGGAGAATGGCTTCTTAAAGTCGGGGCTGTGCGAAACCGGAGCTGATGTTAAGGCTTGTTTTAGCTCTTCAAATGCCTTGCACTTGAGCTCGGACCAAATGAGCTTCCCTTTCCGAAGCATGTTCGACATGGGCGTTGAAACTGTTGCATAATTCCGAACGACCCTTCGGCACCAACCACACACTCCAAGAAAACGTCGTAGCTTCTTAACAGTTTTCGGTAAGGGGAACTCATCAATCGCCCGAGTTTTGTCCGGGTCTGTTTTGATGGTGCCATGTCCGATGACATGTCCTAGATATCGGGCTTCATTCATAACAAACTTATTTTTCTGGACGTTGATGGTGAGTCCCGCCTTACTGATGTGCAGGGATACTTCTTACAGGAGTAGGAGGTATTAGTCAAACGTTTCCGTGATGAATAGAAGATCATCCAGGTACACGAATGCTTGATGTTTCAGATGAGGTGGGACTACTTTATCTATCAGCCTATCAGCATCATACAGGCCGAAAGGCATAGTGACGAACTGGTATAGTGGTCGTCCGGGCAATGTGAAAGTGGTCTTATCCCTCGACCCCTCATCCAGTGGAATTTACTAGAAAGCATCTTTTAGGTCGAGGCTGGTAGTGTAGTTTGCTTTCGGCAGCCTTCCCAATACTCCATCGATGAGCGGAAGAGGATAAGCGTCTTTAACGGTCACTGCATTGACTTTCCAGGCATCTAGGCAAAGATGGACTTTACCTGGCTTCAACACCAAGGTTACCGGTGAGGACCAGGCACTTTGGGACTCCTCTATAGCCCCCCCTTCGAGCACCCTGTCCAACTCTGCGTACATTAGCTTTTCCATGGCCCATGAGATGGCATAGTGTCTCTGCTTTTTTGGCTTACTATCACCAACATCGATGAAATGTGAGACTAGAGTGGTACGGCCAAGGCCTTGCGTAGCGTAAGATGGAAAAGCTGCGATGGATGCTTCCAGACGTTGTCGTTGGTTGGGCGTTTATTCATGCCTGTCGGGTACAGAAGCGAGTTCTTTGACATATCTAGTATTTAATGGTGCATTGGTGAATAAACCTGGGGCCAAACCAAATTCAAGGACGTAATCGACGCCAAGATACACGTTCTGAGTCAGAGGAGGGATAATAAAGAAGGTAATATCCTTAGCTTGACCTCGGAACGTCACGGATGTTGTCAATCTACCCTGGATAGAATGCTTAGTGCTATCCGCGGTGCTGATTTTAGAGCACCAGGGCTTAATCAAGGTAGAATGTTGATGGAGTACCTTTGAGCCAAGGCCCGAGGCAAGGCAGATGATACTTGCACCCGTGTCAACCAGTGCAATAGCGATTTCGCCCAACACTTTGATTGGGGAGTAAGGTCGAGTGTCATTCTCAGAAACCTCCGAGATGTTACAAAAGTTTATGGTTTGACGGCAGGTGCGCACTCTCTTGCGGAAACTTCGCCAATGACGAGCTGACCATTTTGTTTTGCGCAAGTGAGAGGTGACTTCTATGGAAGCAAATATTCGCTCTCGAGCCGCACGATATTCCTGCAGTCGAACATGATATGGCTTTAGTATGCGAATTCGGGACTGCCGAGGTTCTTCAGGCAGTAACTTCAGTGGTCGCTTCAACAGTGTCATTGGTGAGGCTTCCAGAAGAGAGGGAACATCTGCAGTCATAGTTGTCAAGGCTGATGTGTTATTGTCAACATTGAGGTTTGCAGCTGGCTGGGAACCTACTGTGGGGCTTTGAAGTACCGCTGTGGTGGTCGGGTACTCACTCGTACATTTATTGGAGTGCCACAATTTGGGCAGTCCGGGGAATAGGTGTCCGGCTTACCGCATCCGTTGCAGAAAACCATACGCTCTGCCCGACATGCAATAAGCCGATGTACGGTTTACTTGCAGTTCCAGTAGGTCGTGAGGTTCCCCTTCGCGACTACAGTAAGCTTATCCGACTCCATGTCGTTTTCCTCCAGATCTGGAGTGTTATGTTCTAGTGCTGCTTGCGCGATCCCATGCCGCGGAGCCGTCCTCGCTAGCATTTATGTCCGTTCCCGCAGGTCTTCCTCGACTCCCTTCTGTCGACTAACGGCTCTCAGTAGCGATTCCATATCTTGCGGTTCTGAGTTCGCGACATGGTGGCGAAATTCCGACCTCAAGCTACGTTTCAACGCCCGCAGCAGTTGTTTTGATGTCATCGGCTCGGACAGCTGGTCACTTAGCCGTAGGAGTCGGCTCGGTATTGATGGAAGGACTAATCGGGACGTTTCCATCTGGCATGGATCTTCTCAATAAACCTCTCGTCCATATTGACCGTGGGCTACTCCATGCGGAGTACCTCCTTCAGCCATGACCAGCGTAGAGATGGTGGAGTCGAATGTATTCACCAGTAGGTCTCCAGCGCTGCCCCCCTAGGCAGCATCGGCAAGTAGCCTGCCAGCGCCGTGTGGCCTCCTGCCAGCATCTGTTCGATCAGGGACTTCACCCAACCAATGAAGACTTCCACATTGATTGTGTTTGGCTCCCCGCTAAAATGCAGATTCAAGCCATGGATGATATTAGGAATCTGCGTCGGCTTTAGCCAATACGGTGTATGTGTGTTACGAACGACCGAGTGGAACTCCTGCCTATCGTTTAACGCTAAAAGCGTCAGCCAATGACGCCAATGTACATTACGGCAGATAAACAACATCATGATAACCATGTACGTTGCGGCCGCTGCGAAGCTTCAACATATGGATGACGTGTACATGGCAGCGAGTAACCACAAACGAGAAGCTCTATGTATGAGCAAGCTCATGAAATAGCGATCATGTGAAAGCTTTCGCCTGCCAACTGAGAGCTGCGGCGACTATGGGGGCGAAAAGCTTTCCTCGCTCGTATGCAACGTATTTCCCCCAAGCTGGCTACGATAATATCGTAATATTGCAGAATGGCTCTCATCATCTATAAATTGATGAGGTGAAGCGGGGAGAGAAGTTCACAGTAAATGAGAACTCACGTTTTCATCGTCTCAGCGATTTTAGCGGCAAACTAGACCAAAAGCTCGTTTCGCGACCATTTATAAACAATTTATGGAGTACATTCAGTCAGTGTGTTTTCAAGTCCAATTATCATTTACATCGTCCAAGTATTCGCGTTTAAGTTGAAAGTGCTGTCCAGTATCCGACAAAATGGTGAAGCGTGAAGTGTTGGCTTGCGCTGCGATCCTCAACCGGCCCTTTGGCGTTTCACGCCGTGTGGCCACCCCGAACCATTAATGCGACAAGTTGGTTCCCTCTTCAGGCTGGCTAATATTTAGAGTTTTAAAATAATTTATAAATTGGATTGTAATGTAAATATTTTTAGAAAATAATACAATAAAAGTAATGCTTTAAAATTAACACTCGTCTTTGGTCAGAGTAGCAGGTAAGTGCTGTTACAGCGAGTTCTTTCCCCGGGAGCCTTGATGATGTATATAGGATAAACACCAAATAAGCTCCCAGCTCATACCAGTATACATAGGGTATACTGGTTCGTAACAAAATTGGCACAGCCGGTAGGATATCGGTTTTGCATAGACCACAGTGTAGTGCACTGTGTAGCAAACTTAAATGGGCTGAAAATTGATTTTCCTAGCCGGTATCCGAAACCATTCAACTCCTCTGTGACACCATTGCTACTCATACTGTCCATCAGACTAGATCAGCCTCCCAAAATAAAAATCAAATAAAAATTTAATCATTTAAATAACAAAAATATAACATCAATATCTAAATATAATATTCATGCTATCTGCTTAAAAAGAATAAATAAAATAATATAATCGTCCAAATAACAAAAATATAATATCAATATTCAAATATAAAATTATCAATACTCGTATAGTCCATCAAATCTCACTTACTAGAAGCTGTTCAGCATAAGTTTACCCGTATTGTGTTTTTCAAATTCAACGTAGCTTATGAGTCTTATGAGCGTCGTCTATCCATACTTCGTCTCCCTTCTCTGTCGTCCCGTAGAACCTTCTTAGATCAATGTTTCCTTTATAAGTTGTACCACCAACAAATTGCCTCCACCCTAAGCGCAGACTTGCACTACAGACTGTATGCACGTCCTAGTCGGTCTAATCACATTCTCGAGGTTCCTTACGCCCGGACAGATTTATATTTTCACTCAATTATGCCATTATCATTATCATCAGAATGCATAACAGCCTCGAGCTTGGTTCTCTATCCACGTCCTACCTTGTTTTTAAAATTAAACTGAAGACGCTACTTTTTGCGAATAGCGATTAATGTTCCTTATCACACAATTTTTTCAAACTTTTATCTAGACCCTAACTTCATTTCTTACATGTTTTAATTAACTTTTTTCTGCTTGATTTGTTGTATTAATTTGTTTTACTCTAAATTATATTTAATTATATTTAATTGTCTAAGTCTATTTTGTTATTGGATTTCTGTCTGTTAAATGGATTTGAATAAATAAATAAATAAATAAAACCAAATCAGTCTCCTTTTAAAAATAGGAATAATTATATTGATCATTCTAATAGCTAAAATATCATATCAATATCCAAATATGATATTAACCCTACTCATACTGTCCATCAAACTAGATCAACCTTCATAAAAAAATCAAATAATAATTTTAATAATTTAAATACAAGGAAATAATAATATCAATACCCAAACATCACATCAATGCTATTTAAACAGTCCATAAAACTAGATCAATTTTCTTAAGAAAAAAATCGAATAATTATTTCAATCATTTAAATAACAAAAAGAAAGTATGAATAGCCAATTATAATATTATTGATCAAACTAAACCAGTCTTCTTAAAAAAAATATAATCATGTTAATCGTTTAAATAACAAAAATATAATATCCGTTTAACCATACCGATCATCTACCCAGATCAGCCTTTAAACGAAACAAATAATTATATTGATCATTTTAGTAACTAAAACATAACATCAACATTCAAATAAAGTATTATTTCTACTCATAATGTCCATCAAATAAGATCAGCCCGAAAATGAAATAGTCATATTGAACATTTAATTCTTCATTCATTTACTCCCTCATTCATATATCTTAAATCTCATCTTTCTTATCTGAAGGTCATTCAAACTAACTCCTAACCCATTCAAACCCAACGTACAATTTATAGAAGATATAAAGTTTCAATCAACAAACATGCAAAACACAAAACATTACAAGTAAATATTAAACACAAATAAGCAAAACGAAAACTTAATAGCGAGCAAACAAACGCGTGCCGATTGTTATCGAAATATGATCCCATCTATCACTTCAACTACTTAAACAATACGCGTACCCACATGCATAAAAAGTCTTATCTTTCGAATTGCCTGAGATGCAATTCAAAGAGTAAACAAAAACAAACATTTAAGTACACATTGAATAGATAGATATCTGGGCAATAATTTTTAAATACAATAACATTGAGGAGCAAACGAAATAAATAAACGGCGCGAAATAAATATAAAAAATAATCTACATGAGAACGGCTATTTCTAAGTTAATTTCAAGTTACACTGAAACAATTTAAGTATGGGAACTTTGAAACAACAGAATAGTTATCAGAACAATACAACAATGCAAACGATTTTACCCCAAAACCAATTATCTCTTTCAAGTTTTACTGCAACTCACTCTCAAATCACCATTTGCCATTTCATAATGTTAGCAGTAACGAAACGGAAAAAGTGGCAGTCAAAACTATCAGCAGACACGCTTTTTCTATGTCTAAATTGCACAATCACTGGAATGAAAACCAGTATATTTAACAACAGCCTCTGAGCCGATGACATAAGCTGTCGGCGGACACGCTATTTTTAGTTATAAGTTTCTAAAGGAAAAAATAATAGCCTCTGAGCTGCCCCATTTCAACTTTCGGCAGACACGCTACATTTAGAATTAAGTCATATGCAAAACAGACACCGATTTACTATCCAGTCATAGCCTCTGAGTTGTTGATCTAAAATGGTTTGCAGACCCGCTATCAACCAAGTATCCTTTAAACAAGCCACTACGTTTCCTTGCTCAATAAAAACATTATAACTGCTAACTATTAAAAAAAAGTCACAAATAAAACTCCTGTAGAAAGTGCCAGACAATTAAAAACCCACCCATTTCACACCCTTTTACTTTACATATGGCAACGATATCAAATTGCGTCTTAGAATGCTATAATATATACTTTAAGATTCTTTAAACAATCGTTTTCTCAAGATCTATATCAAAGATTTTATAAACGGCTAGTGAAGTGACCTCACACGGCACTGTACTGTCTTCCAGCAAGGCCTATATGTTCCCAAGCCCAGATAGTGATAGTGTCGCTTCGACCATTATCTTTTCGGCGAGATATTTTCAACGCAGTATACCTGTTTAACAGTTGACTAAAATCAATAAAAGTATATACCAGAACTTTTAAGCTTACAATCTCTCCTTTTAATTTCAATTTAATGAAACAGATCATCGTCATTCACAACTCATACAATATTTCTATACTTAAAAAAAAACCTTCATAATAAATAGTAGATTACGATTTATAAATAAGCCACAACTATTTACACATACTGCTGAATACATTTCTGATAACCCTCCATTACTACCACCACAAACGGATAAAAAAGTATGTAATAGACAACTTAAGCCAATTAAACGACAATTAAATGCATATACATTAAAAGCTCTTCCTCCTACACAATTCCACAGCATAGATGGATTAAAAGCCCTGCCCACTACGATATGCATTAAGCCGACTTAATTAAAAACAAATGCTCTTCAAGGCAATTACCAGCCAACCACGAATTAGTACATACATATCATATACTTCACATACTTCCTAGCAATCAGCGTATTTAAAAGCTACAATACATCGCTTCATTCAATTTTGTCATGCGTCATTGCAGAAGCAATGTTAATCATATCTTCAAAGCACGTTAGCGGCGAGCAAAAACAATCACATAAAACTTCAGTCCATGACTCCCATTCCCATTAACAACATTAACCATACATATTAAGGGGAAAGTTTATTTATCACACTCATTATCTCGTACCCTATAAAGCCAAGATAGCTTATACTAAAGTCTTGGGAATACAACAACAACGACTCCCAAGCTACATAAATGGAAAGCTATTCTCTCGGCAAATCTTCTTCCGAAGCGAAGCAATTCCCGAACGTAACGATCGTGTGAAATATTCATTCCCCGTTGACATATTTACTCATTCCCAATAAATAACCGCTAAAGCTTTAACAATATTTCCTATTGAAACTTCTCTACTAACCTGTTCGCACAATACATAATTTAAGAAAATGCTGGCAGAAGCTTACATAAAGAACTTTTGTAATAGCATTAAAGAAAGTAATTTAATAGAATATTAATAAACTATGAATGGAATAAAAAACGAATTTCTTCGCACATTTAAACTATTTTGAACATTTTAAATCCTCACTAACGCTAACTGTGTATAATTTACTAGAACCTATACTAATCAAATAGTAACACCCTAATAATAACCACTAACCAAAAGAAACATTAAACCATTAACTTCCAAATACAAAAAAAATCGGCATTGAGTATGGATATTAAAAGAAATTTTAACTGTACTATTACAATAAGTAAAGCCGATTAAAAGAAAAATTGATTTTTGGCACCCTTCAAATGTAAAAATAATAGTTTCATTCTCAACAGGAAATGTTTTAAAACCGAAAAATTGTATTCAGCCTATAGTTCAATATCTGCATCAAACGAAACATTAATACATAAGTGTAAAAAATCAAACTTTAACTTATTAATCTGTAATTGTAGTAATTTATGAATGCAATATGGATATGTAATACATATTAATTAGCATTAACTTATGGTACCGAACAAAATAATATTATATTAATTTATGATTGAATCCAGACATTAACTTATTAAGATAATATGAAGCGAAAAACATTAATGGATAATTAGATTGAGGCAAACAAATCATGAATCCAGAATTGTATAGAATCAAACCAAACATTAACTTATTAATTTATAAATGTAGAAATTTACAATTATAGCGTTGACTGGTAACAATATACAGGGTGCGGCAGCATAACTTCCTTTTTTGAAATGCCCGCCCTTAAAGTGCTAACTGTTATAGCGCGGCGCTAGTAGTCTCATTCGAGAGAGGTGATTTTAAAGTTTTGCTCATCCCTTGGTTAGTCGCTATCATGCGTTGGAACAGTGCGGAGCGTGCATTTACCGTTGAAAAATTGAAAATTTGTTTTGTTGAATTTTGAAAAAAGGAAGTTATGCTGCCGCACCCTGTATTAAGTAACGCGAATTAAAAACTATTTTTAAAAAATAGTATACTCAAACTACTTATATTAATGAGCCATGACTAAGTATTAAAGGGTATTTGTAACTTCTGATCAACGGAAGAAAGAATTAGTTTTAATTTTCACAAACAATCATTCAGAAACAATTAGTTAGTTAGCAAAACAAGTCAAAGGAATGAATAGGTTTAATTTTAGAAGTCAAATGTATTTATGAAGCAAACTCTAGCCATTAACTAGTATTTCATACATTGTTAGGTTACTGACCATAATGGAGAATATATTAAGAAGCGAAACAAATCACCACGATCAATTAAAAACTTTCCAGCGCACATATAACAGGGACCAGCAATGCCCGTAGCAAGGTAAAGGTGAACAGAACGAGAGTTTGTGTACAAATAATCAATTTAATCCGCTAAGAAAGAACACCGATTTAATGCACTCTCCAAGTAACATTAAATCCTATTTTCAATTGCCGGAGGAAATGTTACGAACGAGCAAGTGGAACTCCCGCCTATCGTCTAACGCTAAAAGCATCAGCCAATGACACCATTTTTGTTACAAACCAGTATACCCTATGTATACTGGTATGAACTGGGAGCTTATTTGATGTGTATCCTATATACATCATCAAGGCTCCCGGGGAAAGAACTGCCTGTAACACCATTTACCTGCTACTCTGACCATCAAAACCAGAACACCAAAGATGAGGGTTAACTTTAAAGCTAGATGGGTGGATATTCTGGACACGCTGGAAAACTCTTTTCAAGTTCCAGAATATCTAATGCGGCTTTTGAGGAACTACCTAAAGGACCGAAGCCTGCTCTACGACACGACACAGGGCCAACGAAGGATGGAGATTACATCGGGTGTTGCCCAGGGATCTATTCTTGGTCCGGACCTGTGGAACGTGTCTTACGACGGGCTACTGAGACTTGAGATGCCAGATGAGTCGCGCTTGGTCGGCTATGCGGATGATGTTGCGGCTCTGGTCGCCGGACGCACCGTTGAACAAGCGCAACTTAGGCTAGGTATGCTAATGCGCCGATTGAAGGACTGGATGACTGCTCGCGGGCTCAGTTTAGCACTGGAGAAAACCGAAGTGGTCATCTTGACAAAAAAGAGAATCCCTAGAGTAAGGATGATCAGTATTGGAGATATACAAATCGAATCGAAGCCAGCGGTGAAGTACCTAGGGCTACTGATCGACTCGAAGATGAGTTTCTCTGAGCAAATCAGGGCAACGGCTGAGAAGGCTGCTTCGGGAATATCGGCCCTGAGTCGACTTATGGCCAACGTAGGGGGACCCAGCCCATCAAGAAGACGCCTCTTGATGAGTGCTGTAGGGTCAGTGCTACTGTACGGAGCAGAGGTATGGGGCGACGCTCTCGGTAAGGAGGTATACCGAAAACGATTGGCACAGGTACAGAGAAGAGGAGCACTGAGAATTACATCTTCGTATCCAACAGTCTCCGACTCGGCGGTGAGAGTGATTGCAGGCGTGATACCTGTCGCCCTCCTTGCTAGAGAGCGCCGCGCTATTTACCTGCGCCGAAACGAGGATGCGAGGGAGATGATTGTCCGCGAGGAGAGACAACGCTTGCTCAACGATTGGCAGCAGTCTTGGGGGAATTGCACGAAGGGAAGGTGGACTGCGCGCCTCATCCCGGATGTGAGACCGTGGCTAAATCGAAGGCATGGTGAGACTGACTTCTATCTGACCCAGCTTTTGAGCGGGCACGGGTGTTTTCAGTCTTACCTGCACAAGATCGGTAAGTCACGGTCTCCCGATTGTCGGTTTTGCCCAGGAGAGGAGGACAATGCCTGTCACACATTTTTTACGTGTACAAAATGGGTCAGGCTGCGAAGGGAACTCTACAGGGAGACAGGAGAGCTCACCCCGGATAATATAGTTGCGGTGATGCTCGAATCGGTTGACAAATGGAACCAGGTGGCACATTATGCTCGGGCAGTCCTAAAATATAAAAGGGACTCACAGCAGCCGGAGACGCTGGGGCTGGGGGATCGCTCTTCTGGCATTTCCTCTTCCCCTCTCCCCTCCCGCTAGGAAAGGGACTCCCCAGCTTGAAGACGCCCCACGGCGTAACAAAACGAGACCTGGCCCGAAGTAATGTGTCAAACGGTTCCAGGCTAGGTTCTCAGATTGACAGGGGAGGTGTTTAGTGGGTAGTCCAAGGGTATCTTCCATGGGAGTCCCACACTGCCAGACTTGGCGGGCGTAAATGGCTTCACCTCCCTACCACAAAAAAAGAAATGCTATAACAAAAGTTCTTTATGTAAGCTTCTGCCAGCATTTTCTTAAATTATGTATTGTGCAAATAGGTTAGTAGGGAAGTTTCAATAGGAAATATTGTTAAAGCTTTAGCGGTTATTTATTGGGAATGAGTAAATATGTAAACGGGGAATGAATATTTCACACGATCGTTACGTTCGGGAATTGCTTCGCTTCGGAAGAAGATTTGCCGAGAGAATAGCTTTCCATTTATGTATGTAGCTTGGGAGTCGTTGTTGTTGTATTCCCAAGACTTTAGTATAAGCTATCTTGGCTTTATAGGGTACGAGATAATGAGTGTGATAAATAAACTTTCCCCTTAATATGTATGGTTAATGTTGTTAATGGGAATGGGAGTCATGGACTGAAGGTTTATGTGATTGTTTTTGCTCGCCGCTAACGAGCTTTGAAGATATGATTAACATTGCTTCTGCAATGACGCATGACAAAATTGAATGAAGCGATGTATTGTAGCTTTTAAATACGCTGATTGCTAGGAAGTATGTGAAGTATATGATATGTATGTACTAATTCATGGTTGGCTGGTAATTGCCTTGAAGAGCATTTGTTTTTAATTAAGTCGGCTTAATGCATATCGTAGTGGGCAGGGCTTTTAATCCATCTATGCTGTGGAATTGTGTAGGAGGAAGAGCTTTTAATGTATATGCATTTAATTGTCGTTTAATTGGCTTAAGTTGTCTATTACATACTTTTTTATCCGTTTGTGGTGGTAGTAATGGAGGGTTATCAGAAATGTATTCAGCAGTATGTGTAAATAGTTGTGGCTTATTTATAAATCGTAATCTACTATTTATTATGAAGGTTTTTTTTTAAGTATAGAAATATTGTATGAGTTGTGAATGACGATGATCTGTTTCATTAAATTGAAATTAAAAGGAGAGATTGTAAGCTTAAAAGTTCTGGTATATACTTTTATTGATTTTAGTGAACTGTTAAACAGGTATACTGCGTTGAAAATATCTCGCCGAAAAGATAATGGTCGAAGCGACACTATCACTATATGGGCTTGGGAACATATAGGCCTTGCTGGAAGACAGTACAGTGCCGTGTGAGGTCACTTCACTAGCCTTTTATAAAATCTTTGATATAGATCTTGAGAAAACGATTGTTTAAAGAATCTTAAAGTATATATTATAGCATTCTAAGACGCAATTTGATATCGTTGCCATATGTAAAGTAAAAGGGTGTGAAATGGGTGGGTTTTTAATTGTCTGGCACTTTCTACAGGAGTTTTATTTGTGACTTTTTTTTAATAGTTAGCATTTATAATGTTTTTATTGAGCAAGGAAACGTAGTGGCTTGTTTAAAGGATACTTGGTTGATAGCGGGTCTGCAAACCATTTTAGATCAACAACTCAGAGGCTATGACTGGATAGTAAATCGGTGTCTGTTTTGCATATGACTTAATTCTAAATGTAGCGTGTCTGCCGAAAGTTGAAATGGGGCAGCTCAGAGGCTATTATTTTTTCCTTTAGAAACTTATAACTAAAAATAGCGTGTCCGCCGACAGCTTATGTCATCGGCTCAGAGGCTGTTGTTAAATATACTGGTTTTCATTCCAGTGATTGTGCAATTCAGACATAGAAAAAGCGTGTCTGCTGATAGTTTTGACTGCCACTTTTTCCGTTTCGTTACTGCTAACATTATGAAATGGCAAATGGTGATTTGAGAGTGAGTTGCAGTAAAACTTGAAAGAGATAATTGGTTTTGGGGTAAAATCGTTTGCATTGTTGTATTGTTCTGATAACTATTCTGTTGTTTCAAAGTTCCCATACTTAAATTGTTTCAGTGTAACTTGAAATTAACTTAGAAATAGCCGTTCTCATGTAGATTATTTTTTATATTTATTTCGCGCCGTTTATTTATTTCGTTTGCTCCTCAATGTTATTGTATTTAAAAATTATTGCCCAGATATCTATCTATTCAATGTGTACTTAAATGTTTGTTTTTGTTTACTCTTTGAATTGCATCTCAGGCAATTCGAAAGATAAGACTTTTTATGCATGTGGGTACGCGTATTGTTTAAGTAGTTGAAGTGATAGATGGGATCATATTTCGATAACAATCGGCACGCGTTTGTTTGCTCGCTATTAAGTTTTCGTTTTGCTTATTTGTGTTTAATATTTACTTGTAATGTTTTGTGTTTTGCATGTTTGTTGATTGAAACTTTATATCTTCTATAAATTGTACGTTGGGTTTGAATGGGTTAGGAGTTAGTTTGAATGACCTTCAGATAAGAAAGATGAGATTTAAGATATATGAATGAGGGAGTAAATGAATGAAGAATTAAATGTTCAATATGACTATTTCATTTTCGGACTGATCTTATTTGATGGACATTATGAGTAGAAATAATACTTTATTTGAATGTTGATGTTATGTTTTAGTTACTAAAATGATCAATATAATTATTTGTTTCGTTTAAAGGCTGATCTGGGTAGATGATCGGTATGGTTAAACGGATATTATATTTTTGTTATTTAAACGATTAACATGATTATATTTTTTTTAAGAAGACTGGTTTAGTTTGATCAATAATATTATAATTGGCTATTCATACTTTCTTTTTGTTATTTAAATGATTGAAATAATTATTCGATTTTTTTCTTAAGAAAATTGATCTAGTTTTATGGACTGTTTAAATAGCATTGATGTGATGTTTGGGTATTGATATTATTATTTCCTTGTATTTAAATTATTAAAATTATTATTTGATTTTTTTATGAAGGTTGATCTAGTTTGATGGACAGTATGAGTAGGGTTAATATCATATTTGGATATTGATATGATATTTTAGCTATTAGAATGATCAATATAATTATTCCTATTTTTAAAAGGAGACTGATTTGGTTTTATTTATTTATTTATTTATTCAAATCCATTTAACAGACAGAAATCCAATAACAAAATAGACTTAGACAATTAAATATAATTAAATATAATTTAGAGTAAAACAAATTAATACAACAAATCAAGCAGAAAAAAGTTAATTAAAACATGTAAGAAATGAAGTTAGGGTCTAGATAAAAGTTTGAAAAAATTGTGTGATAAGGAACATTAATCGCTATTCGCAAAAAGTAGCGTCTTCAGTTTAATTTTAAAAACAAGGTAGGACGTGGATAGAGAACCAAGCTCGAGGCTGTTATGCATTCTGATGATAATGATAATGGCATAATTGAGTGAAAATATAAATCTGTCCGGGCTTAAGGAACCTCGAGAATGTGATTAGACCGACTAGGACGTGCATACAGTCTGTAGTGCAAGTCTGCGCTTAGGGTGGAGGCAATTTGTTGGTGGTACAACTTATAAAGGAAACATTGATCTAAGAAGGTTCAACGGGACGACAGAGAAGGGAGACCAAGTATGGATAGACGACGCTCATAAGACTCATAAGCTACGTTGAATTTGAAAAACACAATACGGGTAAACTTACGCTGAACAGCTTCTAGTGAGTGAGATTTAATGGACTATACGATTATTGTTAATTTTATATTTGAATATTGATATTATATTTTTATTATTTGGACGATTATATTATTTTATTTATTCTTTTTAAGAAGATAGCATGAATATTATATTTAGATATTGATGTTATATTTTTGTTATTTAAATGATTAAATTTTTATTTGATTTTTATTTTGGGAGGCTGATCTAGTCTGATGGACAGTATGAGTAGCAATGGTGTCACAGAGGAGTTGAATGGTTTCGGATACCGGCTAGGAAAATCAATTTTCAGCCCATTTAAGTTTGCTACACAGTGCACTACACTGTGGTCTATGCAAAACCGATATCCTACCGGCTGTGCCAATTTTGTTACGAACCAGTATACCCTATGTATACTGGTATGAGCTGGGAGCTTATTTGGTGTTTATCCTATATACATCATCAAGGCTCCCGGGGAAAGAACTCGCTGTAACAGCACTTACCTGCTACTCTGACCAAAGACGAGTGTTAATTTTAAAGCATTACTTTTATTGTATTATTTTCTAAAAATATTTACATTACAATCCAATTTATAAATTATTTTAAAACTCTAAATATTACCCAGCCTGAAGAGGGCACCAACTTGTCGTATTAATGGTTCGGGATGGCCACACGGCGTGAAACGCCAAAGGGCCGGTTGAGGATCGTGGCGCAAGCCAACACCTCACGCCTCACCATTTTGTCGGATACTGGACAGCAGTTTCAACTTAAACGCGAATACTTGGATGATTTAAATGATAATTGGACTTGAAAACACACTGACTGAATGTACTCCATAAATTGTTTATAAATGGTCGCGAAACGAGCTTTTGGTCTAGTTTGCCGCTAAAATCGCTGAGACGATGAGAACGTGAGTTCTCATTTACTGTGAACTTCTCTCCCCGCTTCACCTCATCAATTTATAGATGATGAGAGCCATTCTGCAATATTACGATATTATCGTAGCCAGCTTGGGGGAAATACGTTGCATATGAGCGAGGAAAGCTTTTCGCCCCCATATTTGCCGCAGCTCTCAGTTGGCAGGCGAAAGCTTTCACATTAATTCATTTATCGTTAATAACATTCATTAAAATATTAATTATTTTTATCCGAAATTTACTGTAATTGCATTTCACTTTCATTCGCGGGAGAAAATAAATTGATGAAGGATTTTTCTTTATGAACACGATGCAAGAATGTGCGAGTATTAAATATTTATTAAAAGGATACAAAAAAAATTTTATTTATCAGTAATAATAGACTTTAAATTTAAATTATTTTCAAAAGGAATAATTTGTATAATAAAAATATCAACAAGTAAAAAGAGTAATTAAACTCACCCATTCTCCTCCGACGAGCGCTCGCAGTTGGGGCGGATGAGACCTGTAACTTAATGAAGTGGTAATAAAATTAATCATTTAACCTTTCCCCTTCGTTTTCTTTTTCTTCATAAAAACTTCGTTTTCTTTTTCTCCACAAAAAACGCGACGCTTTCTATTTTACAATTATCCAGTGACGTAAAAATATCTGCAAATAGATAAGTTCGGCGTGGTGGTGCGGAAGAAAACTTGCTGATGCGTAGGATGATGATAATTATTTTCATTAGTGTATGATTCCTGGTCAAGTTGACTCGTTTTGGCTCTACTCTATTTATTCCCAGTCGAATACACGTTCCTTTTTTATCCTTAATGCCCCCCATTTCCCACTAAATACGTCTAAAACTTTTTAATACTATTAAAATTGTCTTTATATTGATTTTCCCTTCCTGATTTGCTTATAACTCTTTTACTTAACCAGCTAAAATGGGATCATCACCGGATTCTTATCTTTTCAGAACGACGAACATTTTCCATAAGCGCACTTTCATATCATTGTATTTTGATTTATCCTAAATACTTATTGCAACGCTCACAGCGCAAGATGTAATTCCAGTGTCAGGCGTAATGGATATACTCGGTAATTTTCATGAATTTGAACGTTCATAGTTCACTAAAACTTTCCTTTTTTATATTTTTCTCAATTTAAACCCTTCAGATTATCATTTCAAGTAAGACCATCTTATTTCGAAATCCTCCGTGTTCACTTTCAACCTTACTGCACACCTCCGCAATCACGCAAATCTCTCGCGTTGGTGCACCACTAACCAGTCCGTCCCGCTCGACGTTTAAAATGCAAATTTTTCACTGTTTGCGAAATTGCACTTAGTTGAAAATGTTACGGTGCCCAATTCTAGGGAACGCGGCGTTTGTCGACACTTTACAACTGACTTCAAATGGAAATAGCAGGAAATTCGATTGATTAATGTCAGTTAATTCGATATCGCCTCCGCTAACGCAACGCCTATCCCGGTTGAACTTTTCCATCAGACTTCTCCTGATGGCTGTCCGATTCGAGCAGACTCCCTGGTTTGGTTGGCATATTCCCTGCAGAGTTGCATTATGGCAACAATACTTGCACTCTGGTCTTTGCTTGATTCATTTCACCAAGTATCCATAATACAAACACCCCCTATATTAATTAACGAGTTCGGGGTAGCTCTGCACAAAGTCAATTTGGTTGCTATCTTTACGAGTCACCTACATATGTGTGCACGCTTCTTTCCAGGAGTGTAATGGAACATGCTCTGCCATTAAGGACTCATTAATGGTACAGTTGATTGCTCCTATATACACCTCATTATTTCTCATTAATTGTTCAAGTCGCGAAGACAGAAGAGGATCATTGACTCAATGCTTGCTGTGTGTATTACATAAACACGTGCAAAGTAACAGGTATGGCAAATTACCGCTATGCGGCACCTACTACGTTGATATTACAGCAACATTTGAATAAGCCTTTTAACCTCTTTTTAGTCACTTAAATTGAGTTGTCGGTCTCAAACCAATGGTCATTAATTTAAGAGAATTAAGGGAATTGCGGAACGCTTAGTGTTTTCGGGCACAAAGACAAGACGATTGCGATGCACTTTGATTGTCAGGCGGAAAACAACTTCTCAACAGATGATTTAAGGGAGAGATGAACTTTTGCACACTCAAGCGAAAACACTTCGACCATACGTTTGACGGAGCACTCAAATTTTCTTCCACTTTTTATTAATCCGCTGCTAACAAAGTGTCCACGATTTGAGCAGTACTTTGTATCATAGTGTATACACTTCAGCGTTAGTTTAAATTTACAATCGATACAAGTAGCGCTTTCCTGTTACGCCGACACAGACCATTCGCGACGTGCTCACTGTCGCGAACCCAAGCTGACTCCCCTGCCATTTTTAATCCAGCCGAATCTGCATCCCGCAACATTGGTTTTCTTGCGCCCAAGCAGATTCTCCTCTTTTCTTGCCCGTCGTCTACCGTATCGTCACGCCAGAGCATATCTACTAAATAGCAGCTGCAATTAGAACAAATTTATTTTGTACGGTACTTATAGAGTAAAGAGAATTAGACTAAAAGTGCATATGTATGGTAAACAAAAACTTGAATTTGCAAGCAATTGAACCAACACATGGTAAACTTTAATCCATCTTTTATACATTTATTTGCCTCTCTTTTCATTTTGACAGCTCCTCGATTGCAGATGCTAGTTAGTATATATGCTCTGGTCACGCTGTTACGGTGGATGAAGACAAGCCCCTTGCTCAGCCACTGTGGATTGCATTTGGCGATGCAATCCGTGGAACGCTGTATTATATCAGCGTTTCGGTACTCGAAATTTCGTGCGCAGATTTAAAATTTTTTAAAACAAAATTTAACTGAAGTAACGAAAATTTAACTTAAGTAAAGAAAATTGAAGAGGACTTTAAATAGTAATAAAAGTTAAATCTCATGGCGAATATAATTAAAGGGAAACATTTAAATTCAATCTAAAGGAAAATTGATATAAAATTAATTTTATAAAAATAATAAGAAGCAAAATTATTCTAGAAATTACGTTACGAATAAAAATAATTACATATTTTTCTCAAATCTGCCATAAAATCTCGAGTAGGTGATAGGAAGGTTTTCGAGCAGTTTACTTGTATAACCGCTCGATTACTGCACAATGTAGCTTAACTTCATGTTGTCTAAATTAACAATGCAATCCATGAGGTGGAAAGTCAAATAACGGCGCTTATCACCTCCAATGGAGCAGTTGGAATCCGGAGTTTTTTGCCTATAAATCGATCGAAAGGTACGATATGTTATGCAAGCCGATTGTACACTCCTTCCATTGCTCGTATTTCTGTTCACTTGAACTATACATTCTATGCAACTAACTGGCACAGAAATATCACCCAAAGTGATGTTCGTAACAATGAAATCCGCAAATCAACCGTTGAGCAAATACATATCCTTTGAACGAATCACACGGATATTTTAAAGCGACGAAATTAATTTCATTATAGTTTGTTTTAGGAAGATGTCATGCATGCATTTAATTCAAATAAGGGGCGCACGATCAACACCGACTTTTTCTCATAAGTTTCTCATGAACTGAACACTTTCTCTATCAATCCCGCTGAAGTCCGCGATGGACCCTCCGTCTGTTTGCAGCAGTGATTCGAATTGCACTCTCTGGGTTCGGAGAAAGATTCGAGAAAAAGTGAACGAAGATGACCATCAAGTTCACTTGGAAGTCTTGTATGAAATTTGACGGATGTTCCTTCACGGTAATTCCGTTGAACGAACACTTTAGTGCAATCCGACTGCAGAGCACTACTTCCAGGGGCGTTGTTTTGAGGCTGTTTTCCCACGCAAACCCGAATATTGCTTGTGAATTTGAATAAACGGAAACTGACATTCTCCTTAGATAACAGCTGTCAGGTCCATTAATTTTATGGACAACACTTTACACCTGCTCTCTATGAGCTCATTTCACCAATGGATGAGCAAAATTGGCATGATTTCGTACTATCGTCATTTGTTGCACGAAATTCGGTCATGGACGTGTGGATTCACGGTCTTACGCTCTTTAACACACCAGCTTGATTTCGGTTTCCAATGGTATTCCCGCCAAAATGTTCGCAGCTTCCCTTCATATAGTTGAGCTAAATCTTGATGAATTCCTGTTACTTGTGCTTCAAATGAAATCACCCGAGGTTGAACATAGGAGGGATCACGGTCGTTGATTACTTGGGGCAAGCACGCTATCAACTTCTTTTATCCACTTTTCACACACTAAAACCATATTGGGAGGTGGTGAAATAAAGAGAAAGAGCGAAAAACGAGCAAAATACGGAAATTGCCACACCTTCCAACGCCACTACTATTAATTTTGCGCACTTGTAGTCTTGCGAAATCGCAAAGTTCTACCCCCGGCGTGATCGCTCTCCCAATTCAAAGCAGACTCCCCCACTTGTTGCTCGTCGTCGCCTAACACGACCACTCATAATCAGTCGGCGAGCCTTCCACAAACTTTTCGTGTCATTGCGAAAGTACAATCGTGAAAGAGCTCCGTTGGAAAGGGGGTTGCCGTATCCAGATTTCAATTGCAAATTAAAATGATGAATATATTGTTTTAAATTTCCAATTGAAATTTGGATCAGCAAAATGTTGGTTTTCGAGCAGTTTGCTTAGGCGACTGCTCGATTATTACAGGGCAGCTAATTTTCTCACGATTTCAAGAAGAAGAGAATGGCGGTAAAGGAGCTGAAGGATCTTCAGGTAGAAAATTGATTGTTTTTGGGGTCGAAACGTGGAGCAGAACGACAGAATGAAACGATTAGCGGACGGACAGACTAACGCAAACACTTTCGATTTGCTACAAACGGGTAAACTCTGCGTGTGTCAGTCTAGCGGATGGAAAAAAGGACGTATATATTTGACTATCGACGCTGGTCTTTTGCGTGATATACCCCGACTTCTTTCCCCGATTCGTTTGTGAGGAGGTACCGATTGGGTGCTACTATCTTCTGTACACAGCTTTCCAGGGAATGGCGAGCGCTTTGGCGGAAATTGCAACGAAAACCCTCATCCCTTCTTTAAAATCAGCAGGCCGAGACCTTAGATTGTAATGAGCCTCATTTTCTCTTCTAAACACTTGTAGGGCACATCAATCGCCGCAGTAGCCTGTATGATTTGCCATGGCAAATCATGTGCTGTCCAAAGTAAGCTAAGACACCAGTGACGGAATGATAAGACGACCGCAGAGCGCAAGTGATGGCGGACAATCTGTGGTCCCAATCTTTCTGAGTTGAATGGACATAAGAGTGGAACTTATATTGTGCGATTCAAACGTTCTGATACGTAAGATTGAGGAGAGATCGGAGCTCTACTCCGTTGTCCATGTACACACTTCCTGGCACCCCAAACACATGGAATACTCGACCCTCTTAAAATTTCACGATGGGTGGAGTCGTGAGTTTGCGAATAGGGTCCACCAGTGGGAATTTCAAGAGCTGGTCTAGCACAACGATAGCTCCTATGTATCCCAGAGCAGAACAAGCATATGGATCATGTAGATCTATATACAGACATTGAAAAACGCGCTCCGGAACGTTAAGCTGACCCATAGGAGATTGAAGAGGCTGGCTGGTAGCTTTAGTGCTTTTACAGGTCTCACAGGCGATTACATTATCTTTGACCTGGGATGACATTTTAGGCCCAAAAAAGTACTTCTTAAGGCGCCTAAGCGTCCAACTGTAACCACCGTGGGCACTTCGAGGATGGTCATGAACGCGGAGGACTAGATTATGAGTCATTTCCTTCGGCACCCAGATTTTCCAGGACTCTTCTTCCTGTAATAGATCATCACATAACCGTCTATCACTTTCAACTCAGGCAACTCTGTTTGTTGGGTCACAATGGTTTGCCTCAACTCGTTATAGCTGTCTGATTTAAAATGCGGGCTGTCCAAGTCTATCTCAATGGGATCATCATCATTCATTGTCAATTCTGCTCCCTTGGGTAAAAAAACATTCGCGAGAGAGTATCGGGTACGATGTTCTGAATCCCTTTTCGGTGTTTGATGGACAACTTGAACCCTTGCAGTTTAAGGGCCTATCGGGCCAGACGTCCATGTAAGTCCGCTTGGTTCATCAGCCATTATAACGAAGCATGGTCTGTGATGATTTCAAACTGGTGGCCTTCAATGTACGCTCGGAACTTTTTTACAGCCATCACCGCTGCCAAACATTCTTGCTCGGATACGGTCTAGTTCCTTTGGGCTGAGTTCAGGTTACTGAACATAAAAGCAATGGGAGCTTCCTCCGCGTCTTCGGTCAATTGCACCAGCATGGCTCCAACTCCATATTGACTTGCATCACAATGAATGGAGAAAGGCTTCTTAAAGTCGGGGCTGAGCAAGACTGGAGCAGATGTTAAGGCTTGTTTGAGCTCTTCAATTGCTTTTCGACAAAGCTCGGTCCAAATGAACTTCCCTCTCCGAAAAAACATTTGATACAAACCACACACTCCAAAGAAACGTCGTAGCTGCTTAACGGTTCACGGATTTTGGGTAAGGGAAACTCATCAGTTTTTCCGGATGCGTTTTGATAGTATAATGTCCGATGACATGTCCTAGGTATTGGACTTCTTTCATTACAAACTTACTTTTCTGGACATATATGGTGAGTCCCGCCTTACTGATATGCAGGGCTACTTCTTGCAACAGTAGAAGATGTTGGTCAAACGTTTCTGTGATGAGTAGAAGGTCGTCCAGGTACACGAACACTTGATGTTTCAGATGACGTGAAATTACTTTGTCCATCAGCCGGGTCATCGTCTGCGGAGCGTTGCACAGGCCAAAAGGCATTGTGGTCGTCCGGCCACTGTGAGCGTGGTCTTATCCCTTGACCCTTCATTGGGTGGAATTTGCCAGAATGCATCTTTTAGGTCGAGACTGGTAATTTAGTTTGCTTCCTTCAGTCTCCCCAATATTCAATCGATGAGCGGAAGAGGGTAAGCATCTTTAACGGTCACTGCATTGGCTTTCCGGGCATCTTGACAAATACGGACTTTACCTGGCTTCAACACCAAGATTACTGGTGAGAACCAGGCACTTTGGGACTGCTTTATAACCCCCACCTAGAGCATCCTGTCCAACTCTGCATACACTAGCTTTTCCATGGCCGATGAGATGTCTCTGCTTATCTGGATTACTACTCGAATCACCAACATCGATGACATGTGAGACCATAGTAGTGTAGCCAAAGCATTGTCAAAACGGAGTTCCCTTGCGTGGGAAAGATCAAAGCGAGACTGACACCAGAAAACAATAGGGGACAACGCATGGCCATAATTGACTTGACCGAAAAGGACACCGGACAATTTCTGAATAAGGGCAAAGTATGAATAGGGTGGGTTGTCTGTAGGATACGGCGAAGAGCAACGCCTCTTCAATGTTTCAAATGCCTTGGCTATGGTCACACCATACAAGTATGCAAAAGACCCGATAGGAGTTCTCTATGTTACAAATGCGGTAAAGTTGGACATAAAATAAAACAGTGTACGAAAGAGGCACACTGTATTCTTTGCAAGGATGCTAATCCAAGACATGATTTTGGACACGTCTTGGAATAAGGAAAATGCCGGGTTTTCCAGAAAGCCCAAGTCAAGTCAAAATCAGAACTTCAATGACCCGCATCCTGCAGCTAAACCTACACCGCAGTTCAAACGCACAAAATCTGCTTGAGCAGTTCGCAAGGGACGTGAAAGCCGACTTTTTGCTGCTGAGAGAGCAACATCAAGATAAAAGTTCAGCATTATAATATCCTGATGAATCTGGTACTGCCACCATCTGGCTTCAAAATAGTGGTTTCCAGGCGGAGAGCTGTGGACGTGGAAATGATTTTGTTTGGGCTCGGTGCTCAGGGACCATCTTCTTTAGTGTGTACCTAACACCAAACGAATCGATATCATCTTTCCAAGCCAAGCTTCAGGATTTGGAGGGTGCTGTTTCAAACGCAGGCGGGAACGTGCTCATTGGGAGAGACTTCAACGCGAAAGCAATCGCATGGGGCATGCCTCAATCAGATCCGCGGGGAAAACGTATCCTCAAAATGGCAGCCAGAATGGCGCTCGTCGTACTAAACATCGGCAATATACCGATTTTGCACCGTATTGGCTGTGAAGGAAACATATTGGACATGACATTCGCCTCGCAGTCCTTAGTACGTAGGATACACAATTGGAGAGTATTATAGGGCTACTCAGCTAGTGGTCATCAGTGCATTCTGCTTGAGATAAGCGATGTTGTCTCCTGACGTCCGTGCTCTCGGCCTTCTACAATTGGATGAAACATCGGAAGGATGGACCTCGAGAGGTTCGTTGAGGTTCTCACAGCAGGTGCACCACTGCAGGGAGATCCAGAGGAGACGGAAGAACTGGCAGCTCAAGACGTGGTGAACTCAACTATGAGCATCATCACGATTGCTTGCAAAGCTTCTATGCCCCGTCGAAAACTCCAGCACGGCAAGCCCCCAATGTACTGGTGGTCAACTGAAATTGCTGGAAAACAAAGAGAGTGTCACAAGTTTTGGCGTGAGGCTCAACGGACGCGGAACCGTGACGAGGCAAGCAACCGCACAGCAGCATATAAGTCGGCCAGCAAATGCCTTCGCAAATCGATCAACAACAGCAAGGCTTGCTGTTGGCAAGATCTACTGGACAATGTGAACAGGGATCCGTGTGGCCTTGGCTACAAGCTAGTTATGTGGAAGCTTGGTGCCCTCCCGAAACCTTGTATACATGACGCGGAAGAGACGGACGCGATAGTGCGGGCACTCTTCCCCGCCCATCCCGTCCGTGTTGATGCTATCCATGGTGAAACAGCACTTGAGTGTCAACTCTTCACACAGCCGGAACTGGAAGAGGTAGTCCTTTCGGTGAAAACGAGGAAAGCTTCAGGTCCAGATGGTGTTCCAGCTGAGGTGTTGCGGCTGGCCTATCACCATTGTCCTGACTTGCTGCTCAGCACATTCAACGCTTGCCTACCGGACGGGGTTTCCCCGAATCCTGAATCGCCGTCTGCATACCGCCTGTTATGCATGCTAGACACGGCACGGTTCGTTAGGCGTTAATTCATGCCTGTCAGGTATGGAAGCGAGTTCATGGACATATCTGGTATTTACAGGTGAGTCTGTGAATGCGTCCGGGGCCAGTTTTGTGCTGGCGTGGGCTGACCTCTTCTTCAGTAAAAATCGTCACTCGTGCAGCAATAGACTCCTGCCACCTAATATAGTATGGCTTCAATATACGGGTCTGTGGCTGCAGGGGTTCTTCAGGCAGTACCTGAGGTCATCGCTTCAACAATGTCTTTGGAGAGGCCTCCGGAGTAGATGTGGGTTTACTGGCGGGGAACTTGTCATGGTGGAATGTCAGTAGACGGGATGGAGTACCATTCCGTTACTGAGTCTGTCGCGAGTGCTGCGGGCTATCGTGGGTACTCGCCTGCAAGTTTTTTGGCTTCTTGCAAATGATGCAGTTTGGCGCATAAGTATCTGGCTTCCCACAACGGAAACCAAAAATGTTCCAACATGCGGTGACTCGTGTCCTAGAAGCTAGTTCGTGTACTTCGGTCTAATTTTCTCGGTCTAGTTCTGTGGATTGAGAAGAGAGAGTCTCCGGTGCGCTATCTGTGGTGGGAGAAATGAGACAAACTGCTCTCGTAAGCTAAATAATTTACCTGGGTGTGGGAATTGCTTGGAATTTTGCACAGCTTCCAGCTCCTTCGTTGACACGCAAAGCGCATGCATGTTGTGATGCTGGGTGAACACCAGTTGCTCTCGCAGCTTGAGCCAGATTTCCTCCCAAAAGAGACTGAGCAACTCAGACTCTGGTATGGGACTTATCAGACGTTCTCAAAGGCAACACAGGGCTTCGTAGTAGTTATCTACGGTCTCCTGCGTCTGTCGATGTCTGTTTTGGATTCACTGCTTCAAGATGTCATCCCTTTTGACTGGGGTGAACTCCCGTGAGGCCGCATGCCTCAACGTTTCCCAGTTAAAAGTAAGAAAAGTGTAGACAAATCTCCAGAACCAACGAAGAGCCCTCACAGTAAATGGCATTTGGGCACAGGGTATGATGGCTCTCATGCTCCTCCTAAGTTCAACGAAGAAATGTTCTCGACCCTTCTCAGAAAGGCCCTGATGGTCGTAGGGTCGTCCTGGCCTGTAAATAATAACTTCCAGCTAGCCACTATGTGTGCCATTGTGTTGTGGATGGTGGGATAACACACGGCGAACGATTGCATTTGTCGCTTGACAGTCCCAGTGCGTTCTCTTTGCTTTGAGTAGGCCCTCCCGTTCGGCGGTCTCCTGGCTGGGTTTATGTTGGTAATTCCCAAGTATACCAAGGCATTGAGCCATGGTTCTGAGCTGCCTGCTCGAATAGTTGTCGCTCAGGGCTCCAGGTACTCATATTGTTCCACTCGTGCGATCGCAAAGTTAGGACACATACCCGGGGCCTGTATTCTAGGGTCATGGGGTTTATGACTCCGCTGAGCCTATTGGGTGATCAGCTATTGTTAAGAGTGGCTCTGCGGTCTCTGCGTTATCCGCTCGTGGCAGATGGAACACAGCAGTGTCAGTCCAGCATCCGACCTCAGCTTCCTTCGTTCAGGAGTCCACTTTGTGGGCATTTTTCCTGAAATCGTGTCAATGTCAAAAAAAAACTAGTTTGAGCAAACTGAGTGGCCGTCAGTGGCGAACTAATACAACCCTCAAAACAAAAATAAGATGATAAGATATGATTAGAGATATTAAGATTGGTTTTAAGGATAATTTTCGTTTTTAAATTTCAAGATAAATTCACCGTACTTTTCAAAGTACGGTGAATTTATCTTGAAATTTAAAAACGATTCGCTTTATTAAAATCTAACTCAGTCTTTCCATTTCGATTTCCCCTCACAGGCAAGGACATGGTGAGCTCTTCCTTTGCCTTACAGGGACTACCCTCCTGAGGCACCAGAAGAATCAGGGTTCAGAAGTGCTCTCTCGTTCGCAAGTTTTAACAAGGTATACTTTGTCAGCCCAGGGCTGATTCTGACCCGCAAGCAGCGCGTGTCTTATCATGGATAGTCACGGACTAGCTAAGCAGCCAATCACGTGAAGTCAAAATTCATGTGATGGAAGGCACCACTTGGTTTGGGGTGCAGATCAGAATTTATCCGCAAAAATGATGTTGAGTAACAACTTCCGAATACACAAAAGGACTCTAATATCATTTCGCCTTGCTAGTCATACAATGGTGATAAACCACCAATCCATAAATCAAAAGCAGATCCAAACGATATTGATGTTCAAGGACATCACACGTTCGGAAGTTATTAAATTGCTGGGGCCCGATTAATGCAATACCCTTCACGGTTACCCACCCGCGAAAAATCTGGACACCTTGTAGGGTCACCTAGAGACGTTGGATTGTCTCGTGCTTACGACTAATGAAACAGCCGGGCTCTTCTGGCCCCACGTTGGGTGTCCTTTTGTAGTGAAATTAGATGAATACAAGTCCGTTAAGAGCTGCAGCGATGGTCTGCTGCCTCAGCGAAAGAACATGGTGAGATCCTTCGAGATTCGCCTTGTTTGGGGACGCTTGAATGCGCTGGCAGGCTAGCGTTGTGGTGTCGTGGGACGGGTTCTTTTCCCCTAGCACAAGAATCACTACACAACTTTTTTCGCATTCATGAATTTCGAAGTGTTCTTTGATTCGCGACTGAAGTCGAATAACGAGGTAGCCGGCTATGGACTATGAATACGCTGGTTCAGAGGACAAATAGGGCCTTGCAAAAATGGACGGACTTGAGGAGACTTCGTCGTTACCGACGATACTTATGGTCCCCAAATAAGAATCGAGCATCCAGGTGGAAGCGGTGCCCACTCGCACCCTCCCAACCAGATCAAGATCCTAACACAGACGAGGCAATGTATTCCCCATTTGAGTGAAAAACTCATATAAACCTAATTTGTATGACTTCTCCATCAAATGAGGAATACAAACGTAGCCAATTTATGTTAAAGCATTATGCGATAGAATTACATAACTCTATACCATGAAGGGGCTAGCGGGCGGAAGGCCACTCTACCCGGCAAGAGCCCCTGTTAAACAAAAGAAGGGAAAAGCGCGCCCGATAGCTAGCCCAATGGATTGGAGGACCCTGCCATCGTTGCGGGTCAGCCATCGTTGCCCGGTCAGGTTGTCAGAAAGGGAAAGACCGAGTGTAATTTTAACTTTAGTTGAACATTATTTTATAACTATATGATTTAACGCTATATATAATAAAATAACCCTATATAAAATTCACTCAATTATAAAATTTACTCAGATATAAAATTTAAACAAATATAACAAAAATAATCCATAGTAAAATTTACTCAAATATTAAATTTACCCAGATATTAAATTTAAACAAATATAAAAAAAATAATTAATTGTAAAATTTTCTCAAATAGAAGATTTAAACAAATATATAAATATTTACACAAATTTAAAATTTTATTCAACATAAAAAACATAGAATCAAATACAAAATTTAATCCAATATGAACTTCTAAACAAACATAACATTTCAAACAAATATAAAAGAGAATTCAATTTAAAAATTTAAGCAAATATAAAAAAATTTAAAAATCGGTACCCACGAGCGCTCGTTGCCGATGAAGGTGGTGCCAGTAGAGATGAATTCGTTATATTTTTTTGTAATAATTATACTGGAAATTCAGAAATGAACAGGCTGCTTATGGGATACCTTTGAAAGAAATTTTCTCGGTTATACCGATATCAAGCAAACACTCCGCGAGAAGGGAATAGAAATCACTTTTATGTTTGAAATTACAAATATTATTCATTTTTGGTTGCAAATCAATTGTTCATTCGTCGAATAATTTACAGAATGTATTTAATTGTTGGAATGGTGATGGCGAAAATATAATCGTGTTCCTTTAAAGACGTCTGTATGAAAACTCTCAAATTATTGACAACTGAAAAAGCAAGTCATTGAATATAAATGTACTTGCGATGAATAATTCCAATTCAAATGCAGAGGCATTTTGATAAACTTGCACGAATTCAAATTGCACCAGTAACCGAAACTCTGATCTCTAAATCAATTTAGTATGCGATTTTTCAATGGTCGTGCCTGACTAAACAATGCAAAAACTTACGAATCGTCCCCAAGCACTATTAATGCATCGTATCACCATGCCACCGAAATAGACAACAATCGACACCTTATTCTAAATTGCTTACGGACTGGTCAACGCTTAATCGGTGCTACCGGCGGCCTCTCGAAGCACTACGTAAATTTTCTCCTTGATCTATTCCTTGTTGTAAGGCACGTATGTATTCGTCGATTTTTGGTATACCAAGCAACTAATGTCCGAGAATTGATCCACAAAATCGAAAAGCTGGCTGATATCGTATGTAATGGTCGGCATATTCGGGTTCCGGCGTTTTAAATGCTCTTGGTAGATTTTGCAAGCACCCTCCATAAATTCGTTTACACTTTTGTAGTCACTGTACGTTCCAGTTTCAGGCCAAATTCCGGGTTGTGCAAGCAAAATTGTATGCGGCATCTATTGACGATTATGTTTTTGGTAAACGTAATATATGTTTGTAGTCTGATAGTTTTAATACTATGTTGGCATTTCCTTCAGCATCTAGATTAACTTCGTGTTGTCTAAATTAACAATGCAATCCATGAGGTGGAAAGTTAAATAACGGCGCTTATTACATCCGATGGAGCAGTTGGAATCCGAAGTTTTTTTCCTATAAATCGATCGAAGGGTACGATATGTTATGCAAGCCGATTGCACACTCCTTCCATTGCTCGTATTTCTGTTCACTTGAACTATACATTTTATGCAACTAACTGGCACAGAAATCTCACACAAAGTGATGTTTGTAACAATGAAATCCGCAAATCAACCGTTGAGCAAATACATATCCTTTGAGCGAATCACACGGATATTTTAAAGCGACGAAATTAATTTCATTATAGTTTGTTGTAGGAAGATGTCATGCTTGCATTTAATTCAAATAAGGGGCGCACGATCAATACCGATTTTTTCTTATGAGTTTCTCATGAACTGAACACTTTCTCTATCAATCCCGGTGAAGTCCGCGATGGACCCTCCGTCTGTTCGCAGCCGTGATTTGAATTGCACTCTTTGGGTTCGAAGAAAGATTCGTGGAGAATTGAACGAAAGACAAGTTCCAATGTATGTAGGAAATTAGTGTCGTTATTGTTGGTTCGAAGATATGACCATCAAGTTCACTTGGAAGTCTTGTATGAAATTTGACGGATGTTCCTTCACGGAAATTCCGTTGAACGAACACTTTAGTGCAATCCGACTGCAGAGCACTACTTCCAGGGGCGTTGTTTTGTGGCGTTTTCCCACGTGAAGCCAAATATTGCTCGTGAATTTGAATAAACGGAAACTGACATTCTCCTTAGATAACAGCTGTCAGGTCCGTTAATTTTATGGACAATACTTTGCACCTGCTCTCTATGAGCTAATTTTACCAATGGATGAGCAAAATTTGTACGTTTTTGTACTTTCGTCATTTGTCGCACAGAATTCGGTCAAGGCCGTGTGGATTCATGATCTTACGCTCTTTAACTCATGAACTTGATTTCGGTTTCCAATGGTATTCCCACCAAAATATTCGCAGCTTCCCTTCACATAGTTGAGCTAAATCCTGGTGAGTTCCTGTTCCTCGTGCTCCAAATGAAATCACCCGGGGTTGCACATGGGAGGGATCACGGTCGTTGATTACTTGGGACAAGCACGCTATCAGCTTCTTTTATCCACTTTTCAAACACTAAAACCATTCCGGAAGGTGGTGAAATAAAGAGAAAGAGCGAAAAACGAGCAAAATACGGAAATTGCCACGCCTTCCAACGCCACTACTATTAATTTTCCACACGCGTAGTCTTCTGAAATTGCAAACTTCTACCCACGACGTGATCGCTCTTACGATTCAAAGCAGACTCCCCCGCTTGTTGCTCGTCGTCACCTTACGGGACCGCTTATAACCAGTCGGCGAGATCCATCCATTTTTCGTGTCATTGCGAAGGTGCAATCGTTGAAGAGCTCCGTTGGAAAGGAGGTTGCCGTATCCAGATTTCAATTGCAAATTAAAATGATGAATATTATTTTAAATTTACAATTGAAATTTGAATCAGCAAAATGTTGGTTTTCGAGCAGTTTGCTTAGGCGACTGCTTGATTATTACACAAATCACTTTAACTGCGGAACCGACATAACCGGCGGAGATACTTAACGACGCCCGATGCATGTGGCGATTAGAAACAGACTCCCCGTCTTGTTGCTAGTCGTCAACTTACCGCATCTGTCGCAGCGGGAGTTCTCGACCACCGTTCATCCGTCTGTATAGATTGCCTCCAGCAATGCAGTATGTGAATGAGCAGCGCGAGAAGGTGTTACCCTGTGTTGTCGTCGTCGCGATGGTGGCATGGTGTGGCGTAAACTATGAACGAGAAACTGGAAGGTGACAACTTGAAACTGACAGTGAATGGAAATAACCTCGTTGTAATTTATTATTATTACGAGCTGATAGAATCGCGTAATATATGTGGCATACTTTGTTTTCTCTTATTTTGTATTAAATGGCATTCATGTTTGCTCATAAATAACACACAATGCACAAATGCAGCGTTGTAAGTGCAGAGTTTGCTCGTATGTAGTGAACAAGGTAAAATGTTATATTTTATAAATCATGCATACTGATTCGATTCATGTTGCCAAGGCGTGATATAAAGTAAAAGTGAGCTTACATGCCAATCAATTTACTCAATATGCTGTCAGTGAGAAAGGGAAAAAATTGGAAGATGAGAAACGCTACGGACTTAGCATCCCTTAAGTTCTCTAATTATATGTAAGAAGGTTGTAAGCCACGCTTCGGATTCAGAAGACTGACTCGATCAATGCGTAGCAACAACTGGATTAAGAAGAGTTTTTGTGATGATTGATTATGAGTTTGTCGAAAGCGATAAGTGAAGTTGATGTCCTGTATAACAAATACAAACTTGAAATGTTGGCTTTCAGTTAGGATTTGGTCCTGTGAATCAATTAAAATGCAATATTTCAGATGATGAAACATCCTAGACTAAAATTCTGGACTTAGTGGGGGGAATATTGCGAAAATGCTTAAAGATGGTGATTTTCGAGCAGTTTGCTCAGGTGACTGCTCGATTACACATTGGCAAAAGTTATAACATCTTCCGATAGGATGATTACTTTTTTACCACCCTTTTTTGAGTCTATATATATATATATATATATATATATATATATATATATATATATATATATATATATACATATATATATATATGTATATACATATATATATATATGTATATATATATATATATATATATATATATATATATGTATATATATATATATGTATATATATATATACATATATATATATATATATATATATATATATATATATATATATATATATACATATATATATATATATATATATATAAAAGGGGTACCGTGTGGTTTTCTAACAGATGGCGTAACTTGATTTTTTTTCCAGTGATTCACCTTTCCAAATATGTGTTGGAAAGCTACTGTCATAAAGTTTCAGAATCAGTATGTGTCATTTAGCTGAAGCGTAAACAACAATACTTTTTTTTACTCTGAAAATAAATGTCGAATTTTGTGCCGAATAAAGTGTGTTTGCGGGGAGCACTTCTTCAATATGAAGAAAAAGGCTGCCGAAAGTCATCGTATTTTGGTGGAAGTGTATGATGTGCATGCTCTAGCTGAGTGTACGTGCCAGAAGTGGTTTGTATGGTTTAAAAGTGGCAATTTTGACTTGGAGGACGATGAACGGCCCAAGTTTGAAGACCACGAATAGGCGACATTGCTCGTCCAAAATCCACACCAAACTTGCAAAATCACTTGGCGTCGCTCAACAAACCATTTGCGATCGCATAAAAGCAATTTTTCACAATAAACCTTCAATTTTCGAAAAAAACGGTACCCCTATTATATATATATATGTATATATATATATATATATATATATATATATATATATATATATATATATATATATATATATATATATATATATCGTGGCGGACAAAAGCCTACGACAATTCCTTATATTGAGATACCGGTTAATTGGAAGCTTTAATCAAAAATCCATTGAAGTGCATTTTCCAGTAACGTAAATATATTTATAAAAAAATAAAGATAAAAACTGTTCATACGAGAATTAAGGAGAAAGTCCTAAAAAATTGAATGGACAAAAGTCTACGACAGTCAGTGTTGACTCAGTTATACACGAAAAATTTCGAACTAAACATAACGGAATGTCATCAATATTTATTAACTTGGTATTGTTATCATTCTGTATATGTGCTGCTGCAATTTTGTTTTAGTTTTATCGCTAGTATCTAACTGTAAGACCGCAAAATTGCATGGCGAAAAGAAATTTCTACTGATATCCGAAATTTAGTCGTACAGTACAAAAAAAGAGAATAAATCGTGCTGGGAAATCGCGAAATCACTGAAACCTAAATGAACTTCTGTGTATACAATCATCAAAAACTTTGAAAACGGTGGTTCCATTGAAAATAAGCCGCGAACTGGCCGACCGAAAAAGTTGTCGCGCAGAGACATTAATTTTATTCTAGAAGAAGTGAACAGTAATCCAAAAATAAGTGCTCCAGACTTGGTGAAACAACTGGGTATGGAAAGAAAAAAGGACATCCATGCAATAACCATCACGAGAGCATTAAATATTAATGGGTTTCACAGTAGAACTCCACGTAAAAAGCCATTAATATCCGCCAAAAACCGGTTTCTGCGTCTACAGTTTGCCAAGGCCCATATTGGCAAGGACAAAGATTTTTGGAATCGCCCCCTTTTCACAGATGAGTCCAAATTCAACATTTTTAGAAGTGATGGTCGCAGTAAAGTATGGAGGAAAAAGAACATGGCTTTAGAGACCAACAATTTGATCCCTACTGTCAAGCACGGTGGAGGTAATTTGATGATTTGGCGAGCCATAGCTGCATCTGGGGTTGGCAGATTGGCTTTTGTTGAAACTACGATGGTTCGTTATGTTCACAAGAACCTGTTAGAACAACATTTGAAGCCATCAGTGGAGAAGTTGGGTCTTGGAAAGAGATGGATTTTCCAACAAGACAATGATCCAAAACATACAGCACTTTTCGTCAAGAACTACTTGTTGTACTACACTCCCAGGCAACTTAATACGCCTCCGCAAAGTCCAGATTTAAACCCGATAGAGCATGTATGGGAGCTTTTAGAACGGAAAATTCGAAATGTCACATTAAAAATAAAAATTTGTTGAAGGAAGCGCTTGTTACAGAATGGGAGAAAATCACATCTGTAGAAACTGCTAATTTAGTTCCCTCTATGCCCCAAAGACTGCAAGCAGTAATTGATGTGAAAGGGGGTCCAACGAAATATTAAGCCAGCAAAATTTTTTAAAATTTCCAATACGTTTAGTTGAAAATATTTTGTGTACAAGTCAGCCAGCACTGACTGCCGTAGACTTTTGTCCATTCATGTTTTTACGAATTTTATTTGTTTTTGTTTTTTGATAAATATATTTAAGTTACTGAAAAATGCACATCAATGGATTTTTGCTTAAAGCTTCCAATTAACCAGAATCTCAATAAAAGGAGTTTTCGTAGACTTTTGTCCGCCACTGTATATATATATATATATATATATATATATATATATATATATATATATATATATATATATATATATATATATATAATCATTATGCATTTATCTATCATATTGTTTAATGAAAGTAATAAACAAACATTTTTAGTTATAAACAAATAGCATATGTTTTTATATTAATATGTTTGGTATAACTAGCAAGTGTACGCAGACTTCTATGATTATGTGTATGTATGTATATTGACTCATATATTTTCACCACATTGACCGAACAAGCCTATTTTCTATCGTATCTAGACACGTCTTTTACTATATACAGGCTAATTGGAAACATTTTGGAATGAATTGAAGCAATAAATTTTCTGGAACCGATATCATCCAAAGAAGATTTTTTATAGTCAATTATTTTGTTTATTTGATATCCGCAGGCCAATTCTATTTTTTCTTGAGAAGCAGTCGCACCTTTTTTTTCTTGGCGGAACGTTTCGACTCGCTTGAGTCATCTTCAGTTTCTAAACGACGCGTGGAGAGAAATGATCTTATAAAGGTGTAAAGTTGGTTAAGCAGGTAGTTGTTTGGGTTATGCCAGCCAAAGGGTTATTAAGTTTTTGTTTTGTTGATTGTCCGTATGCTCTGATTTATTTCGCTTCCATTTTCATCGGACGGTGTGGTCTGGTTCTGAAAAAATTGCATCGGAATCTGTCGAAAATTTTCATTGATCATGATACCGGTTGAGTCCCTGTCTCGTGTCCATAGATGTGCAAGGGCGTTGTTAGAGTCTGCCTTGTTGTGTAAGAGCGTTCGCTTCTTACTCAGGCCCATAAGGAAATCAATTAACATACCTGACGTCACTTCGCGTATCGAAAACAGCTGCTCAGTAGCCCTAAATTTCCGTAAACAACTGTCCAGAAGGCTTGAAAGCAGCATCTCAGTAGGCTGCAAGTGGGCTTTTGGGATTGTCAAGTATGACATTTCTCAGATGACATCTAGCCGAAATGATACAAACGAGAAGGAAATGTATATATTTGCTTGCTAATGTCTTGACCGCATCAAATCTAAAATGAATCGTTGACATAGTACTGATTAAAATTTCAAACGTACTGTCGTATGTACTATTAAAAATCTTTATAAAATTTGTTTGATTTGAACAACATCAGATGGCGCTGATGAGGCTACTTGAAGAGACTAGTTTACGGCGTGACGTAGTGTTTCCGTTTTCAGGCCTGAGTAAGAAGACAATGGTAAGAGAGATCGTAAGTACTCTTTGTAACTGGTCGTTCGTTTCCATGTTGTTTTGCCTATATAAAGGGTTTTCCAGTAAGAGACTTCTGTGGCTGTCATTTTTTGACATTTGACAAGAAGAAACTACGCCATTAATAAAAATAGAACAATACACGCTTCAACAATGCATTGAAATTATTAAAATTCACTTTAAATATGGTGAAAATTTAGCAGAAACTGTTCGTAAAACTCGAATATTTTTGGGTCGTCGTGAAGCACCTTGTCGGGCAGCAACACAGAAATCGGTTAAAAAATTCGAGCTGTTGGGACAACTTAGTCATGTGAAGAATAAAATCCGTGCATGCCACTCAAAAACAGCCGAGAATATTGCTGCTGTAGCTGATAGTGTTGAAGAAAACCCAGGTTTGTCCATTCTCGTCATTCTTTGGAATTAGGCATTCCAAAAACGTCATTACACCGTATTTTGCATAAAGATTTGGGTCTTAAGGCTTATAAAGTTCAGTTAACACAAGAAGTCCAGCCGATCGATCATCAACAACGTCGTGTCTTTGCTGATTGAGTCCTTGAAATGCATGAAAATGATCCGGAGTTCCATCGAAAAATCATCTTTAGTGATGAGGCCATTTCCACCTTGGTGAGTTCGTCAGCAACCTAAATTGTCACATCTGGAGCTCGAAAAACTCAAGAATTATTGTTGAAAAGCCTCTTTATCCTCAACGTGTGACTATTTGGTGCGGTTTATGGTCCGGCGGAGTTATTGGACCTTACTTTTTTGAAAATGAGGCTGGAGCATCAGTTACGGTGAATGGATTGCGCTATCGAGAGATGATTAATGATTTTTTATGGCCGGAATTAGATGGAATCGATCTGGACAACGTTTGCTTACAACACGACGGCACTACGTGCTAGACAAGCAACAAAACAATTGATCTTTTACGGGAAAAGTTTCCGGGCCGTGCTATCTTTCGAAGAGGTGATCACAATTGGCCACCAAGATTTTGTGATTTAACACCTTGCGAATTCTTCCTTTGGGGCCACGTGAAAGAAAAGGCCAACAGTCCAGCGTCGATTCAAGACTTCAAAGATGGAATTCGTGAGGCTATTGAGGGCATAGGGCAGCCACTTTGCGATTCTGTTATGCAAAATTTTATGAAAAGGATATGGTCCTGTAAGCGTGGTCGTGGTGGGCATTTGCCTGATGTTATTTTTCACTATTAACGGCATACCTTTTTCTTTATAATGAAATAAACATTCGATCATTTATATTAAAAAATGGCATTTTTCTTTTAATATCAAAATAACACCTCTTATTGGAAAACCCTGTATAACAAGTCGCAGTCCACGCATGTCAGTTTGTATATGCCGCTATTTTTGTATATTGATGTGTTATCCAGTTTTGATTTCAATTTTTTAGGGTCTTGTAAAATAATTTTACAAAACCCTTCTAAAATCGCGTCCTGTCTGTCTGTCTGTCCGTCCGTCCGTCCGTCCGTCCGTCCGTCCGTCCGTGTGTCACAGCAGTTTTTCTCGGAAACTACTTTAGCTAGAAGCATCAAATTTTGTATGTAGGTGTAAAGTGGTGCTCTCTTCAAAGTTCAATTACAAAAAATTTTTATAAGGTATTTAAGGGGGGTCTCCCCATGTAGGGGAGTGACCCCCCGGAAAAAAAATTTCATTGAAGGTAGCCGATATGGGTATCAAATGAAAGGTCTTGATGAGAACTTTTCAAAACAGGTCTTATTTTGGTAAAGTTTGCTTCGAGGGGCGCACAGGGAGGGGAAATACACGAGAAATTTGTGTCCCCCCCCCCCTCGCGATTGGACACCTGTGATCCGAAAAATCTGAAAAAAATCAGGAATGTAGGCCTTAATGAGTACAACAACAACCAATACGTGAGAAGTTGCAATTCACTCAACTTTGTTAGTAATAGTATGATTTATCGATTTTATGTTTTCTTTAATAAAATCTTAATGGTACCCTTAAATTCAATAAAATTCAGTACACAGATGACTATTTATAAGATTGATTAACCCTGCAAGTTTCATAAAGATTGAATCATATTTAGCGAAGTTATAGCGGTTTGATTTTTCCTGTAATACTATGGAACAATATGCGCTGCATGTATTACTATGGCAACATATGGCTATGGAACAAGATGCGCTTTTTACCGACTCAGACACTACAGTTTTGCTAGGATTTGCATGAAAAAAATCAGGAAAGATAGGTGTCATTAATATCTTTGAGAATCGGTTCAACTAGTGGTATCAGTAATCGTAAAACAAAATAGTGGCTGTTTTAAATGCGAAGATTGAATAATTTTGAGTTATTTTTTCCCATCTTCAACGTTTAAGGTGCATGCTTTGAACACTTGATTCAATTTAATGAATGACTGAAGATGAGTACCTACAATTAATACTCATAAGTGAAACAAGTCAAGGAGGCGGGAGAGAGCTCCTAGCAAAAGGGCTTTGTAACAACTCTAGGATTCGAAAAAATTGGCCATTAATCGATGGTAACAGTACAGGAGAGTGGCTCCTGAAAAAAATTCATCAAACGTAGCCGATATGAGTATGAAATGAAGGTTTCCATGGTAGCTTTTCAAAACAGTTCTTAAACTGTCAGTTTTTGCTTCAGTGGGGCACAGGGGGGAAATACATGAAAAATGTGTTTCCTCCCTTGCGAATGGACATCTGAAATAATTATTAAGGGAGATATTTATGAGTATAGCAATAACAAAAACCTCAGAAGTCTAAATTCGTTCAACTTTGTTAACAATAGTATGATCTTCGAATTTCATAGTTTCTCCAATAAAATCGTCATTGACATGCTTCTTGACTTTATTCAATCTGGTGACTGCATTTTGAAAATTGAATACAAAACCCTTCTGACATGAGCGTAGGTCTGTTTACCCAACTTGTTTTTTCTTAAGAAAGTTTGATAGTTTGTATGTCTCTTTGCCTACGTTTGTCAACGAAATTCACTGTTGGTCATTCTTGGGTGAACCCAACGTGAAACCTTTTCCTATGAATCAAATTAAACACGCATGTGATGATTGTTTGATCCGCAATGTTTTATTGAGTGGCTGCTCTTCTTTTTAGAATGTTATTTTTTGCAGATGTGCAAATTCCTTCTTGCGCGTGCATACATTTTCCACAATAATAATTTCCGGTGCGTGTTTGCGGGTACAGCAACTTTCGATTCTTGGAAATATTGGTTATAGATTTTGAGTGCGAATTATGCATGAATTAATTGAACATAGATTTTTACATTGAACTTAAGGCAATTTTGCATTTTAATAAAAGTATGAGATGAATGATTCTTATTTTGATAGGTTAACGTTAATTGATTGTAGTTTATGTTTTTAGATTGTATGATTATGGCAAATTTAAATATTTTCCTAACATAAACACAGACCAAGAACCGCTAGGATCTTAAAGCCGGTGTTCATCGTACCACGTTGTGAATGAAGGTTGTGGGGATATGCAGTTGATCCTTCTGGTGCGCTACATACAACAGTAGATCATGGTGATGATAAGCCGTGCACAGAGAAGGCAGGATAAAGAAATATAGATTTTTTACACATGAGGCCTAATAGCTTTCAAATGGATTCCATCAATTCCATTGACCAGATCTTCTTATTAGTCTTATAAGATCATGAACGATTTGGATGGTAGAATAACCTTTGAGATGTTCAACAATTTTATCTCAATGTGATTAATTGTGAGGAAGAGCTCTGGAACATTTGGTGATAAACAAACTGGAAGAGGATGTCCTGTATGTCCTACGAGAATGACGTCATCAGCTTGGAATTGACAATTCTGTGTTATCCTGACTGTTCCCGTTCCGGTGATTAGAAAGTCGTTGTGTGCTCCTTGGCATACTGAATGAGCACGGATAGGCCGAGGGGTAATGAAGAGTCATGAGCTATGAAACATCATTTGCTGCCAGATCGCACTGCAAATTCGGACGGGTTTTTTCAAAGGCGAGTGCCATTTTCAGCCATGTAGACACTGTTAACATGGGTTATCCGTTTTCTTTACAGCCATGGGAAAACAAGTTAATTTCACACTTAAAATGCGTGTTCATTCCACATGAGATACGCGTGTTATTTTAACACGGGACACGCGTGTTATTTTAACACGGCATGCACGTGTAAATGCAGGATCCGAAATTACATTTGTGTTTATACTGTTTACTAATACGTTTTTGTAACCATAATCCTACTCTCTTTTATTTTACAACGCATACATATATATCAGGAGAAATTTGTTGTCTTCTTAAGTGTCTACTTAAGAAGGAAGCCAACTTTTCCCAGTAATGTTTACTTCGAAGAACTAAAAACAATAGTTTTTGATTTAGAAAATCATATTGGCAAACAGTATAGACAACAGCGTAAACTCAAATCCAGGATTCGAAATTATGTTTATACTGTTTCTTAATACGTTTTTCTTAACATTTATTATTTATTTATTTTACAACGTATATATATATATATCGTGAGAAAATTGTTATCTTCTTAAGAAGGAAGCAAATGTTCCCCCGTACAGTTAACATCGAAAAACCAAAAACAATAGTTTTTAATTCAGATAATCATAGGAAACAGTATAAACAAAAGCATAATCTCAAATATCGTATTAGCATTCGTAAAGTCAAAGTCAAAAGCGCTTTATTCAATACTAATCGTTATAAATTTTAAAAGAAAACAAAGCAAATTCAAACAATAACAATAAAAAAACTTAATGGCCCAAATGGCTCTCTAAATTTATACGTCATCACTAAACACATTTCATCAAAAAAACTATAGCGAATTCAAATTAATTAAGATTATTACATATATTATGATTTGATTGGAAATAGGAGAAAAAACCAACCAACACTATCCTAAAATTATTTACAATTTTAATACAACAGTGAGCTTTGATCCTACGGCTGATATGTTTTAACTTAATTCTAATAAAATTCAATCTAAAACTTTATCTTATGCTAAAAAAAATCTATCACAATATTTCTAACCTACGCGTTTAACCTTATCTTTAAACCTGATATAATAAACATAACATATACCTAACCTATACCTAATTTTTAACACAAATAAACAACACTAAATGTAGCAATAATGAGCTGAAACTCAAAAACTAGGTAACGAAAGCCAAAAAAAACTGAAAATAAACACGAATAATTTAGACATTGTCATTCAGCCACCAATACCCAGATTGTCCCATCTCAACTCGATCAGCTTCAACGAATCTAGAAAATGAGTATCTCCATTGGAATTGTTGGTCTCGTGAACTCAAATTCGGACGATATTTTATCTTCTTATCGGTGGTCCGTCGATATATGCGATATATGACTGGGACGCCGTCAGAATCAAAAACATATCAATTCATGTCCAAATACACGAATGCTTCTGGAGGAACGAAGCCTGTAGCGAGGCAAGTCACAATATACAATATACCCGTCTTTAGGGTGGATCGGCTGTGAAATGCAAGAGTTTTCACTCACAGTCACAGATCTTGCGATATGATTTCGAAGAAGTTTCAATATAAAGATATCGACTCTTGTCACTTGAGCAGTTTGATAAATTTTTGTATTCCATATATAATGTTCCCAATCCGTCTCAGGCTTTCTGTACAAACCATTACATGCACGAAGACATTTCCTTTCGAAAACTCTTAATTTTTCCATAGTACTAGCACTCTGGTTGTACCAGATCGCGTTAACATTCGTATATGCACTCGATCTTCACTTCAAATAGCCAAATTGTTTTCTCAAAAAAATTAACTTTTTATATCTTTATAATTTGATTTGGGCCTTGGTTAGATTGTTTGTCACTGCCCTAACGTTTCGATGAAAATTCAAGGAAAATGTCAATGGTTACTTAAAAGTTTTTCCCCGTGTTTTTAGGATTTTTAACCGACTTCCTAAGGAAAGAAAGTTATCAGTCTATAACGTATATTTTTTGTGTTGCTTTTTTTATGTGTGTTCATGCATAACTTTTGAATGGAGATAGATAGAAAAATCCTATTTTCGGCAAATTATACATCTTCCTTTCTTTTTTTTGCTTTAGCACTACAACCCCTTTTGGACCTTCACTTAGAGATGGTTCGAGTATCTCATTATCTTGATCAAATTTATCGGCACTCCACAAGATTATATGGTCAGTACCACACTTTGGCCGTATGTTTGTCTTCCCAGCTGCGATACGTTCTGGTTTTAAACCACTACGTATCATAACTGAAATGGACTCATAGTCCGTCCAAAGAGTCACTCGAACTAAACCTTGTTGTTGCCAATGAGATTCAAACCAGGAACCTTCGACTTATGTGATAAGTGTTCTTACTACTACACCACGCGCACAAAAGCATGTATGGAATGCATATTTCCCATTTTATTTAATAATTAATAGTTCCATCTTTTAGGTTCCATTTAAAGGATGAAAAATTTAAATAACAGTAGAGGACTTTTACCGTTACAACTTAAAAATTCCGCTTTCACCATGATTTTTCAGCATAACTAAATGACCAGTAAAATAATTTTGATTGTGGGGGTTTCAAATGAAGGACAACATATTGGAAAAAAATGTGTATGCACAGAATCGTAATCTTTTCAAGAACTCTCTACATATTTACAGTTTAATATGATACATTGATGTGGAGAAATAGAATTTTCATGATCATTCGTACGAAAAATGCTGATTATTTTACACCCTTCAATTATTTGATGCAGATACCAAATTCTTTAGTGACGCATGATACAAATGATCATGATAAACATGATCTTACTTCGAGGTTTCTCGAAGGAAATCTGAACCGATCTCTCATCGAATATCGACGTGAAGCCTGGGAACGTATTGTCGCGTGTTATTGGTTCGCGGCCAATAATTTTAATGTTCCGGGAAAGTGAAAACGCAATGTCTTTTAATTTAAGTTAAAAGTGTTTATTTAATTAAATAAAATTCACAATAATCAGTTAACACTTTCACTAATTTTAATTGTCACTATTAAAAAAAAAATCTAACACTTGTCCATAAATTTATTATCGCAATTGTCTTCTAAATTACTTCACTATTACGAAACACACTTCCCACACACAATCGCAGTTCTTATCGCGGTCGAATGAATGATTCTCCCCATTCATTCAGCTCGCCTTTATATAGGGTCTCTACCTATTCACCAATTTCTCGTACATTGGCGAATGTTCTACCGAGAGGTACCTGGTAGGTTCGAGCAAGTTCATGAATGGAGTGACGTCACTTGCAGATGTTGATCATGCTTGTTGGGTTCTCGTGGGTTCGAGTAAGTTCATTCGTTGACGTTCTTAATGATGATGAAAACAATTGCGACAGTAGCTCGCAGAATTATTTGTACATGTAATTATTTGTACATGTAACACTGCCCCCACCTCAGTTCTTTTCGCCCCGAAAAGATGTGTCGCTATTTGTAGTCAATTCTCCCTGGGTGTAATATGGGGCAAGACGGTCTAGATGCACGATTTTCATTTTAGCTCTCGGCTTACGATGTTCCTGTATTCGGTATACGACGTCGTTGATTCGCTTTGTAACTCGGTATGGTCCCTCCCAATTATGTTGCAACTTTGGAGACCTACCCTTTCGCCGTTGCGGGTTATAAAGCCACACCAAGTCATCTTGCTGGAATCCAGTAGAATTAGCCTTTAGATCATACCTGGTCTTCATGCGATCAGTAGCCGATTCGAGGTGTTTTCGCACTGTCCGATGTATCTGGTTCAACCGTTGTCTTAGATCACTTGCGTACTCCGAGACCGTTTGGGGTTTCTCGGTAGGTGTTCCGAACTTTATATCGGCTGGCCAACGAATAGTCTTTCCAAAAATGACTTTGGCTAGGGCTTGGCCCGTCGACGCATGTTCAGCGGCTCTCTATGCCATTAAAAATAGTGGGATATGTTGGTCCCAGTCCCTTTGGTTCTCGTCAACCATTTTGGCAAGGTGTTTATTGAGCGTACCGTTGAAACGTTCGACCATTCCATCGGATTGGGGATGCAGCGGTGTTGTCCTCGTTTTCCGTATTCCCAGCTGCTCGCACATTTCGCTAAAAACTAGTGACTCAAAGTTTCGGCCTTGATCCGAATGTAGTTCAAAAGGCACGCCGTACCTGCTGACCCAATTCAACACTAGCTGTTCGGCTACAGTAGTTGCTTCCTGGTTGGGAATGGGGTAGACCTCGGGCCACTTGCTGAAATAATCGTCGACAACCAGTGTGTATCGATTTCCCCATTCAGATTCAGGAAAGGGTCCTGCGATGTCAACAGCAATCCTTTCAAATGGTACCCCCACGTTATAGGTTTGCATTTGTCCTCTCAGTCGTCGCTTTGGGCCTTTGACGGAAGCGCAAATTGTGCATCTGCGACACCAGTCCTCTACGTCTTCTCGAGCGTGGAGCCAGTAGAATCTTTCCCGCAATTTCGCTAAGGTTTTGTTAACACCAAGATGGCCTCCCGAGGATCCTTCATGCATTTCCTTTACCACATCGTGGATTCGGCTTTTGGGTAGTATAGTTTGCATCCTATAGGAGCTGCCATCCGCCGTTTCCCATTTCCGCTTGAGTACACCACTCTCCACCTGAAGGGAGTTCCATTGTGCCCAATAGCTTTTCAGGGTTGCGCCATGCATTGAAACGTCCTTCCACTCAGGTCGCCCAGTCGTCTCCTTCCATACGAGCAATGGTCCGATTTCTTCATCGGCTAGCTGGGCATTTCGAATCTCCTCCGATGACCAACCTTCATCAAATTCGGCCGTTATCAGTCGCAGATCAACGGGCGGTTCCTTTTCCTCAATCCGTCGGCAATGCTTGCAGTTAGCTGGACATGGGCGACGAGATAGGGCGTCAGCATTTCCATGAACTCCGCCCTTTCGATGAACAATTTCGTAGTCGTATGACTGCAATCTTTCGATCCATCTCGCAACTTGTCCCTCGGGGTTTTTGAAGTTAAGTAGCCATCTCAATGATGCATGGTCCGTTCGAAGAACAAATTTCTGGCCATATAGGTACTTGTGGAACTGCTTGGTGGCCTCTATTATAGCCAATAGCTCCTTCCTGGTCACACAGTAGTTCCTCTCACTTTTTGAAAGAACTCGACTGTAATACGAGAGGACTCTTTCTTCGCCATTGATCTGCTGGAAGAGTACAGCTCCAATACCGCCGTTGCTTGCATCGGTGTCAACTACAAACATTTTTCCGGGTTTCGGATACGCCAGCACGGGTGATTCACACAGCTTTTCCTTCAGGGTCTCAAAGGCTGTCTGGCATTGTTCATTCCAGACATACGGACGATTTTTCTCGGTTAGCTGATGGAGACACTTAGCTATTTTGGCAAAGTCTTTGACGACTCTTCGATAGTAGGTTGCCATACTCAGAAAACTTCGTAGTTGGCGCTTGTTGTTTGGTGTTGGCCAGCTTTTCACGGCTTCAATTTTCTCAGGGTCTGTTTTGACCCCTTCTGCTGATACGACATGTCCCAGGTATTTTACTTCAGCTGCGAAAAGGGTACACTTGTCGGGACTAAGTTTCAAATTTGCCAGTTGCAGTCGGGAGAGAACCTCTTCTGAGTTCCGCACATGCTATTCGAACGTTCTCCCGATGACGATGATGTCATCTAGGTACACCAAGCAGGTTTTCCAGGTTAGACCACGTAGCACGTATTCCATCAAGCGTTCGAAAGCGGCTGGGGCATTGCAAAGCCCAAACGGCATCACCACAAATTGCCACAATCCGGTCCCAACTGAAAATGTGGTGTTCTCTCGGTCCTTCTTGTCAATTTCCACCTGCCAGTAGCCACTCTTGAGATCGAGTGTAGAAAACCATTTTGCGTCGGCTAAAGTGTCCATGATGTCATCGATGCGTGGGAGCGGGTAACTATCTTTCTTAGTGACGTCGTTAAGCTGCCTATAGTCGACACAAAAGCGAGTGCTACCATCCTTTTTCTTTACTAGAACTACAGGCGCGGCCCATGGACTTACAGAAGGTTCAATTACGCCTTGTTTTTCCATGTCCGAGATCAGCGCGCTCACTTCTCCTTGTTTGGCTATAGGGGGACGTCTTGGTGCTTGTCGAATCGGCTTGGCTCCCTGTGTGTCTATGACGTGAGTTACCAAACTCGTTCGGCCTTGGTCATCCGGGCTTGTTGAGAAGATGTCACTGTACTTGGTGACCAGATCAGAGGCTCGTTTGAATAGCTGCACCGGCAATTTGACTTGCTTCAATATTGCAGACGTGGATTCCCTGGCTTTTTCTGTGTCTTGCCTCCTTTTCCAATGATGGTTGTGAGTAGCTTCCAAAGAGGTGATGGTGGAAACAGGCTGGCAGCTGCCGGTGACTTCTCCCGCGTTGATGCTCGTGGTTGAATCTGCGGTGTTAAGGACTCTATCCGGCACATATCCGTTCCTTAAAGATCTTACAAGGCTTCGTCCTACAATCAAACTGCGCAATGCGGACGTCTTCGTTGGCTCTATCAGGTAAGATCGGTGGTCTCCAGAATCACCATCAAGCTTGGCCCATACAATGCTTTCGGAAGAATTCGGTACATCAGTGTCAGTACATACCACTACATTCATCTTGGGGATTTGGACGCTGGGATCCTCCATCAGTACTTCGACATTCTGCCATTTCAAGACACGTTTTCCCAAGTTCAACGTGATTCCATGTGGTCGCAGAAAATCCATTCCGAGAATGCAGTCATCCATAATGTTCGCGACCAGAAAATTATGTCGGAACACAAGGTCTCCCAACTGTATCTGGAGGTTGACCTCTCCATGGACAGGTGCAGTTTCTCCCGTAGCTGTCCGTAGTGAGAAAATTCTGCCCTTGTGAAGTTGTTGCTGTCTAACTAGGTCTGGTCGGATAATCGATCGGGTTGCACCAGTGTCGATTATTATGGTGCAGTGTTCTCCGTCAATTTGACCCGGGAGGCATAAGTCCGCTTCTCCACGATGTAGTCTTGACACGGTGATGGTGGTGCTGGGGACGTCGATCCTCCTACCAACCTCTGCCCCACGAAGTTGGCTCTTACATGTCTCCCGACCCCTCTGTTTGAAGGGCTTCCATTCTGGGCTCCTGACTCGGTCTGGATCTCCTCCTAGCTGCACACCCTGGACAATAGCTCGGTTTTCTTCGCTTCTTGCAGTCTCTTTGCAAGTGCCCCTTCTCTCCGCAATTCCAGCATCTAGGCGCACCATTTACATGCAGGTCTCGCTCAATTTCCACGCGTTCACACCTGCACTCGTCTGTCACTACTTCACGAACCCGGGCAGTGGTACGAGTCACATTTTTCGCTGCCTCAAAGTTCAGACTGTAAGCCAATGCGTCCTTAACCGTTTGCTTTTGAGCTAAACGCACGGCTTGTTGCAATTCCGGGTCCTTTAGTGCGCTGATGAATGCTTCTGTCGCTGCATCATCTCGATGTTCTGGGTCGTAGGCTGGGTAAGCCAAAAGTGCTAGTCGCTCAATGTCTTGGGCTAGCTGCTGTAGGGTCTCACCAGACTTCTGCACCCGATGCCTTAGCTGTGACCGATAAATCTGCTTTAGATGATCGTCTCCATAACGCGTGTCGAGCGCATTCATTGTAGCATTCGAGTTTGATTGCGATTCAACGGGGATCGTCTGCAAAAGCTCGGCAGCTGGTCCTCTTAGAGCAAGAATCAGCGCAGTTGCTCGGTCCTGTTCATTCCAATGATTTGCCCTTGCGGCAGCTTCAAACTGGGTCTTGTAAATACTCCAGACCGTTTGCCCATCGAATATTGGTGCTTGCACATTTCTGGATGTGCTTTGCGCTGCGGTTATAAGCGTGCAATCAGTGTGGCCTTTGTACCTTGCGTAGCCAGGTTTCGCTGTTCTAACTCCTCCTTAAGCTCCGACATGGTCAATTCATTAATTTTTAGATTTAAATTTCCTGGCATTTTTATTGTTTCGGCTATTTTTCCACGTTAACTTTCACAATTGTGCACTTTAAAGTTGTTTAAACGTTTTCACTTCCAAAATTTTTCTTTCGCACTTCTTGACACCACTGTCGCGTGTTATTGGTTCGCGGCCAATAATTTTAATGTTCCGGGAAAGTGAAAACGCAATGTCTTTTAATTTAAGTTAAAAGTGTTTATTTAATTAAATAAAATGCACAATAATCAGTTAACACTTTCACTAATTTTAATTGTCACTATTAAAAAAAAAAATCTAACACTTGTCCATAAATTTATTATCGCAATTGTCTTCTAAATTACTTCACTATTACGAAACACACTTCCCACACACAATCGCAGTTCTTATCGCGGTCGAATGAATGATTCTCCCCATTCATTCAGCTCGCCTTTATATAGGGTCTCTACCTATTCACCCATTTCTCGTACATTGGCGAATGTTCTACCGAGAGGTACCTGGTAGGTTCGAGCAAGTTCATGAATGGAGTGACGTCACTTGCAGATGTTGATCATGCTTGTTGGGTTCTCGTGGGTTCGAGTAAGTTCATTCGTTGACGTTCTTAATGATGATGAAAACAATTGCGACAGTAGCTCACAGAATTATTTGTATATGTAATTATTTGTACATGTAACAGTATCAATAGATTGTACCCAACAAGTCTGGACACCCTGAGTCTACTCCGATGTGGCTGCTGGCAGTCTAGCTAGTTCGGTGTGGTATTCCGCGAGCAGGTTAAGTCCAAAATACAAGAACAGCCACCGATTGAAATGCTCTATTTAAAACACGTCTGGCGTTGAATTTACTTTACTTTCCTTTTTTTTCAATCCGTGAAAATGAACAACACGAAACATCCTAAACCAAAAACCCGAAATAAACTAATCGAATTCAAAACCGAATCACACTGTAGCCAAAGACGCAAAACCAAACTATGGCACCGCGTAACGACCGCAACATGGGTTTAATTGATACTTTTTCAGAACTAGGCCCTACGAAAGTTCACAAGAATCTTCTAACAAATCTAAATTTAAAAAAATTCAGTGATAAAAGCATCAATGGGAGAAATCTAAATAGTACTTTATCGTATATGTTTTATTTCTTTTTGTTATTTTTAGAAAAATGTTAGAAAAAACGCTAGATTAGATTACAAAAAAAACAAACGACTTGTACAAAAATTCTCTTGAAGTGCCTTGTTACATGTGTAAACGATGCCTTAAACAAATTTAACTAGCTACTTTCTAAAGGCATGAAACATAATTGCTGTTTTTCATTCTGTACTTTATGTAAGCTACTATCTTTTTACTGTGTAATTCATTAACGCTTTATGATACAGCCTTAAAAATAGTTTATACATGTTTTCCTACAAAATTCAAGTTGACGATTAAAATCTCGATTTTGTAACAGGTATATTAATTGTATAGTTCCTTCCGAAAAATGACATTAGTCTGGAAACAATTATGGTATTTCATTTGAATGTTTTTGCTTTAACCCACGTTCAAGTTTTCTCTTTTGACTTCGTTTGACTGGTTTTCTAGTTTATAAAGCAATTCAATTTTTTTCTGACTATTAATGTGATCAGGTGGATATGATGGCACCAACGTAGAGATGTAGAGGAAAAGAAAATTAGGTTTCAGAATTAATTTTAGTATGATTTTCGGTTTATCATATGTTTTATAGCAAGAGCCTTTGTCATAATTAGGATTATTTACTTTTCATGTTTGCCCTAATTGTAGTCGAAGTTATGAACATTCCTATTGCTGATATTTTTTCTTTATATTTTTGTTCATCCATACATGTTTGTGCCATTTTAACACAATGATTCTTATAACAACGCAAGACTAAACAACATACACTACTTGTACGATTTCCAATACGAATTTAAGGTGGTAATGGTATACACAAAGGATCACTTCCGCCTAGCAATGATGTGAGCACAATTTTGTTCTACAGGTAAGTATAATTAAATCTAACGTAAAATATAGACAGTATTGTAATTTCACTGAACAATAATCAACGATTGCTACTATTGTAAATTAATCTGCTATCGTTACTTCTATCCATAATACTCATGAAAAGCAAACAATTCCTCTTATAACCTTAACTGGCATTATCGGTAATAATTAAATTTAATAATTTTTTTTTTTTCTACAATTAACGGTAACACTCCCATTCATTTTTTTCTTTTTTTATGGGCTACGAAATGAGAAAACTAATATTTGGACAAACACTTTTCTATAAACTATCAAAACAGGTTCTACAATAATAAATGGGTTTGAATCATAGATATAGAGAGTACTGGATCCGCAACCGGTCGCGAGAGCCGGAGCAATCAGCAACCTTCGCTAAAGTTGTGTGAAGTTGAGGTTTGAAGTAGTATGTTTTTGTTTCACGTTCACGTTTATAAAGTTTTTAATTTTGAAGATCTCATGTACGAAATCGGCACTTTAGTTCTCTGTGTTTATTAAAAACGTACGAATTTTCCATCGGCTTTGACACATGAGTTTTCTCGCCTCTACGAATTTCTTTTGCTTTGACGTTGGAGTTTTCTGTGAGAGTCGCTTGTTGTGTTGTACTCAAACTGTTTTAAGAATAATAACGAAGGCGCGATCGTGTGCACGCATAGATCTCAGAGAGAATGGATACGAAATGCATCATGAGAATCGAAGCACTTTATCATGTAGCGTAAAGTTGTCGCGTTATTTGCTGTTGATTCGAATTTCAAATAAATTTGACGTGACGTCTCCCACTATTTTTCGCATCTTGAACTAAATCAATTTTCCGTGCGGGTATTCTAACTTGAACGATGTAAAAGATTGAGCATGACTTACCCTACGAAGGATACGTCCTTGACATGGTTCCTAGAGGTTTTTATAATCCCACACACGTCACTACATTTTTCATTTTTCGACACAAAAACACTCGCGATCCGTAACAAACTTTTCAGTTTGATTAATTATCACATTTTGCAACGCTTTTGCGCTAGATACAACACGGTTTATCTTAAAAAATTGTTTTGTGTACAATTTCAAATTCAATTTGATTAGACGTTTCCCATTAATGTTGAATTTTCACAAATTCGGAGGCTAAAGTGTAAGAGGAGTGGGATTTTCGTGAGAGCAACTAGAGCGCCACTTGAGTGTGTGGATTCTCTAGCGGCGTGAAAGGTAGGGGGATCTCAATTCACATGCGAGAGGAAGGCATGTATGTAGTAAAAGTGCTTCACTCACGTATGGATGAAAATAAGTTCATTTCGCGTCCATTACTTTATATGTTTTGTGTGCACGTGAAATGAAATTTTGTCGGTGTGCGTGTGATTCTCCTGAAGAGAAGAAAGAAAATCCTGTCTGGTAACAAAGGGAAAGGAGAAGCAGAGGGAATCAGATACTTTCGAGAGCGTAAGTTATTTATAACTTATTTATGTGGTAAATTTGCTTCCCACATGGACGAGTACACAGATTCTCGTTCTCGTCCATTTATTTATATGTCTTTGGTTTGAATGGTAATAAAATAAAAAAAAGTAGAGGAATTGGAAAGAATGTCTTTGTCACCGCACCAGAAAAGTAATTTTAGGTTGTAATATGGAATTGAAAATCATAGTCGGGAGCAATCGTAGGATTATGCAAACTTCATAGCTGCCTTCTTATACATAGTATTGAAGAGCAAATTGAATGTTTTGGAAGTATATCTTGTGATTGTAGTTATATTATGATTATACGCCTTTGCCATACAAATATTATCGTTTTTGGTTTGTTTTTTTTTTACTTTTTGCAAATTGTTGACCTGTTATGTATATGCAACCACCCTGCCTGTGCTGGCGTGATGATTGCACCTCACCATACACTACCACAATCCTTGATACCTAGAGGGGAAAGAGGCTGTCCTTTAGAAATAAGAAGAACCTTTTTTCTTTCATTTAAATACAAAGGATCTTTATTCTTGATTGACAATTCGTTATTTTGCACACACAAATGCTTTGGTTATTGTTGGATTTCACATTCTTTTTCAAAAAGGTGTCATTTACGAAACTCCTAATTTCCATTATTAAAATATTTACATTCTAAAGAAATTAATTCAAAGCAATCTCCACTTGAAAATTATTGATGTTGATATACTGTTGGTGGCGAGTGCTGTTAATGGCGACCTTCGTACCATGGTTTGTATTCAATGGTGTACATTGCACCAAGGCTAGAACTAGAGTTTCACCGGCTTGGGCCTAAAGAAACTCTGAATTCAACTCCTGCAGATATCCACCTCAACTCCCGTGGATGGCTTCACTAAGAAATTTCTGTACTGGTGTTAAACTATACGTAAAAAAAGAATTGGTGAATAAATTGAATTCACTTTAGCGCGACCGTGAAAGTTGACAAAAAGGTCATTACTTTAGAGTTTATTTTTAAACACTGATCGAAATAAATTACTAATGAAATGGCTAAAACTAGAATTTCACCGGCTTAGGCTTAAAGAAACTCTGTTTTAACTCCTTATACCCACGTATTGTTGATGGCGAAAATATCTCCTTTTTACAGCGAACTTATTTGCAAATGACGACCTCAATTGTTTCCGGCAGTCTCTCCTCGAGACTTGTGTTAATGCTGGCTCCCTTGTCCAATCCGCCAATAGCTTAAATACAAACGAATTGCTTACATTCCTAGCGGGAGTCGTAGAACTTCGCTCCAGTTAACTGCAAAACACTGAGTTTGTTAACGTGCTAGCTCCCCTTAATTTGCTTTACGAATTCATTCCTCTCTCGTCCCTCGGGAACAATCTTGTTGCCCGAAAGGAACGCCAGTTCCAATCTTATGTTTTTGCTCTTTTCATCTTCAGTATTCATATATCTGAATATTCGACGACTTCTCCTCATATGATTTCTGAGTTGGTTGTTGCCGCGAATTGATACTCAGTTGAGCGGATTGCGCATGGTACACATATTCAATTGTGTTCATGTTCCCCATTTGCTCTCAATATGGTAATTATATGGACTACCATGTATGCAGGTGGAATTCGCCACGGAGCAAATTTAGAGACTTGATCAATGAAGCGTAAGATATAAGTTCTTATATACAATAAATTGCGATTATGTATTCTGTATAGGGTGTCGCCGTTCCCTAAATATTGGCGGTGAAGCATGCATTGCTTGTTGGCTCGCAGAAAAATGCTACGTGCGACGAGTGAGGCATGGGGAGCGTGATCAACTGTTACTCGATTCCGAGCAATTAGTATTCACATATGTTAATGATTGTTGCCGTAAGGTGTCGTAAGCGAGGCATGGTGGCATGACCAATTGTTATAGAATTCCAAACAATTAGTACTCGCATATGTTAATGATTGTTGTCGTAACGCCTCCTGTCCCTTTCATACTATTAACATTCTTAATTTACACTAAACGTTACCCTCTTAAAATTTTCTTTTCATATTTTCTAACTACTATATAATCGGTTATTAATTTTAAGCTAATTGCTCAAGTCTGTTATTTGGTCAGAATTAAATTTCATTACTCTACGTTTAATAAAAGTATTAATTACCAATAGTACTCTAAGTATCTTACTCTACGATAAAAACTCTAAAATAAAACGGAATTTTTCATCATAAATAATTATGTCATTTGACCATAATGATTAAAATTCTTCCCATCCTCACGATGGTCGGGTGTTTACAAACCATTCAACTCTACGTTTTATGTCTGCTCGCAAGAAACCAATTACAAGCGTGTTTGATGTTTCTTATGGAAATTTACAACGACTGGATCGGTTTCGCTTACTAATCCATTTCGTTTTTAAGCTTTTTTTTATGTTTTTGTTATTCTTTTGAATTTCTTGGCTTTAGTTACTTTACAGTTAAAGAAATTAACAAGATAATTTCACTTCAAAACAATTTTCTCTCATTACAATCATGTTTTATATTTAATTCTCTGGCATTTTTAACAATGATACTTCTTTTAGCTAACATCTCTATTTGCGTTTTATTATTTTGTATTATCTTGCAACTACTTTCCAAAAACTAGAATCTATTTGGGGTGCTGCTATATTTCTTTTGTTAATCAGAACAAATTCATTACTCGTTCCTTATGCTTGAACGCCCTTTTATTAAATTAAATTAGAAAATAAATTTTTTAACTTAATTCCTACACATATTTGTTGTATAAGTAAATATATATCTTTTTTATTTACAGATTCAGTTTTTTTTTTTAATTAGCAAATGAAACTTTATGTGCGATGTTACATGTATAATATGCTATATATTATTAAGTTCCGCTTTAGTGGTCTTACACTTACAAAAACCACACTAGATCAAAAGTACAATCAAAATCTATCTGGGATTATGCAATGTTTTTCTTTTTCATTTTGTTTAATGCAGTTTTAGACTCAAAACAAACTCATAGCGATTTTCATATTTTTTACTCGTGGACCTCTTCTTGTATATTATATATATATATATATATATATATATATATATATATATATATATATACATATAAATGTATATATATATATATATATATATATATATATATATATATATATATATATATATATATATATATATATATACATATATATATGTATATATTTTTTTTTTAACCGACTTCCAAAAGATTCAATTCATCGTGTATATATTTTTTTTGCTTTTTTTTGTATGTTCACGCAAAACTTTTAAACGGAGATAGATAGAAGAGTCCTTTTTTTGGCAAATGATACGTCTTTCTTCCAGTTAGGTCCCGTGTAAAGGATAAGAAATTCAAGTAACGGTAAAGGACATTTACCGTTAAAACTGAAAAATTTCCGACGTTCACCCAGATTTTTCAGCATAACTGATCGAGGGTGTAAGGATTTTGATTGTAGAGGTTTCAAATGAAGGACAACATATTGATCTAAAATGTAATGGAACAGAATTTTGATCCTTCCAAGGACTCTGTACATATTAACTGTTCAATATGATACATTGATGTCGAGAAATTGAATTTAAATAATCTTCGCATGAAAAGTGCCAATAAGTTGGCACTCATCAAGGATTTGATGGAAATACCGAGTCTTTTGGTGACGGATGATAAAAACGATCAATATCCTTAATTTTCTGCATAAATGGTACATTTTAGTAAATCATTTCTACCGGAAATAACCAATAAATTACTTCTAAATGTGCCATAAATACAATTCAGCACTAGTTAGAGGGAGCATTTCAGGATGCTTTCGCTTCCGAATTCATCCTTTGCTTACCGATGAGCTTAGTAAAGGATCCTTCTTACATCCTTAGATGTAAACGTTACACATAGGACTTACAAAATTCTCCGAAGAAATAATGACTGAGTAATTGCAAATTATAGAGTTGATTCGTTACTTTCCAGTTAATATTATACATTATAACATATGCCCAGAAATCTAAAATTAGTCATTTCCATACCAAAGATCGGCGAGAATGGCAACCTAAAAAGAGATACTTTTCTTTCTAAACTGATCATAACTTTACAGATGAAGATGAAAATGCATAGCATCATTGAACCGTAGGGTATAATTATCTTGAAACTCTCATGAAAATTAGATACCATAGTTAACTGAAAACGAAGGCGATGGCTATCGAATAAAAGTGAACGAGTGATGCGGTTAAGAAGGATCTTTTTAAGTAAATTTCTTGAGATTGATTCTGGAGCAAACTTTATGTTTACATATATAAATACATATGTCGATAATATATATATATGTATATATATATATATATATATATATATATATATATATATATATATTTATATATATATATATATACATATATATACATATATATACATGCATATATATATATATATATATATATATATATATATATATATATATATATATATATATATATATATATATGTATATATATATATATTCTTCTAATATAATGTATATAACATATATATATATATATATATATATATATATATATATATATATATATATATATATATATTTATCTAATATAATGTATATAACATATATATATATATATATATATATATATATATATATATATATATATATATATATATATGTATATATATGTATATATATATAAAGATATATATATTTTACATATATATATATATATATATATATATATATATATATATATATATATATATATAATATGTATAAATGTATATATATATATATATATATATATATATATATATATATATATATATATATATATATATATATATATATATATGTATATATATATGTATATATATGTATGTATGCATTATATATATATGTGTGTGTGTGTGTGTGTGTGTGTGTGTGTGTGTGTGTGTGTTTGTGTGTGTGTGTGTGTGTGTGTGTGGTGATAGGATATAAAAAATTTGTGCCTGGAGGTCACAACTTCGCTTCGATTTTCGCCAAATTTTCAGAAATATTTCTGTTCTGACCGTAATATAGCACCGGACTGTACCAAAACACAAGACAAGAATTCATTCAGTTGTGTGATAAAGCTCACAATAAAAAGTCCAAAGTCGAACAATTTGAAACGAAATGGCGGCCGCTCAAAGGTCGAAAAAAGTTGAACGATAAAAAAGCACTTCAGGGTCAGGTCAGAATATAAAAATGGTGGCTAGGCAAAGTTCAAGACTCGAAAATTTCTTAAAGCTATAATTCATATTGGATTATTATGAAATCTAAAATCAAGGTAGATGTTGATGAGATCATGGATTAAATGTACCAGAGTTAAATTCGATTCCTATGAACGCTGCATATTTTAGCCGCAGTGGTTTTTGCATCGCAGTAAAAATTTATATTTTAATATACGCGAACAAGAAACTGAGTTTTGAATGGTTTGAAATGAAAAAAATTGCCACTTAAATAAATGAAATAAAAAACTTTGAGAAAAAAAAAGAAAACCGTCTTCGGAATGCCCTAAAAAGGATGAAATAAATTTTATGGAAGCGGTGCCAAATGAATTTCCCCATTTCAACATAAATACTTCCAACATCTGCACCATCACAAAAAAATCGGGGAAAAAATGATATGGCACCACTTCCATAAAATTTATTTCATCCTTTTTAGGGCATTCCGAAGTCGGTTTTCTTTTTTTTCTAAAAGTTTTTAATTTACTAGTGATAAAATTCTTCAACGCTTATTTAAATGTGATTTAGAATTACTAACTACTATATATTCCTTAAATACCCAACTTTTGTGATCTGTCTTTTCTTTTATTTCATCTTCCGTTATTTTTTTTTAAATTTTATTTTTTTGCGTTTTTTCTCGTTTGGTATGTTATTTATTATATATATATAAATATATATATCTATCTATCTATATATATATATATATATATATATATATATATATATATATATATATATTTCTTTTTTTATGTTTTTTTGCGTGTATTTTATTAGCTTACAAGTTGTTTTCTTTTACTTTAACTTTCGGTTAGCTAGACCAATTGGAAAGATCGGGTGCGATTGTTAGTAAGGGATGGTGCAATGCCTTGGTTAGTCCATGGGAGTCGACTTTCGGGAGACTTTTCGGGTTGGGTTTCGTTAACTGTAAGGACGGGAATGTGCCGTTGGTCTGTTTGTGGACTATTTATTTGTAAGGCTATAGCTTGTCCCGGTGTGGTCTGCTCTGCTTGGTGTCGGGATTTTAGTAGTCGCCAACCCAAGTATTTTAAAAATTATTGTGCTAGAGATTGCAGTTAAGCTAATTGAGACTGTGGAAAGGTGACTCATTAAATTTTATTTGCTCAAGATGAGTATAAATTTTATTCAACCCCGTGCACTAGCTTGGAATTGATATTCTTTTCCTTTAGTTGTTACAAGCTGCAATTTCTTGGTTTTTGGGCTTACACTGAGGGTAGCGAGATCTAACTCCAATATCCGTGGGTCCATGTCCGGAAAGTAATGAGGCTAAATAACGTCGAACTTATGAATGCTCTCCGCTTCGTAATGTATGAACATTCGTTGATTTAAATAGTACAGGAGGTATTAAGTGTTACGATACCCTGACCCACCAGCTTGCTTGTAATGATGCCTATATTGCAACGGACATGAATGGAACAGTAAATAAATCCAGCTGTTAGGTTTACTCAATTTTGTTAATGAATTCGTTATACTAGTGCTGATGTCGAGACGGAGTTGATTCCATAATTTGAGAGGCTGAGAGATTACGTCATTCGTAGGCGGCTGTGATTGGATGATTGGTGTGGATTAAGGTGCTACGTACAGATCACCTGATTGGGGGTGTTTTATTTTCTTGTGATTCGAAGGATCCGTCAGGAGCAAGATGTAAGTAAAATCCACGGAAGGTATCATCAGGAGTGAATTGTTTGCCTTGATGGGAAAGAGATGCATTTGGTAGAGCTTCACCACTGGCAATTTGAACAGCGGCAGTTTGACGACCACCACCAGTTTAGTTTTAATTTTGAAATGCTACAGAACTGCAGTTTGCGAAAGGATTTGCTCACAAAAATCAGGGCATTTATTGCCTGGTTTGGTATAACCAAATTTCTGCGTTCCGCTGCAAGAAGCTTGTCGGTCGTTATTGAAATGTCCTTGACCGGCATTTCTAGCTCTCTTTGCCTGCTCAGTACATCGGCCAATGGTTTGTGGATCTCTTCCAAACAAATGTTTACTATGCTGATCCTTTCTTTTCCAATTTAACCAATTCCTTCTTATTAATTATATTTAATATTATTGTCGGATGGTTTCTAATGTAAATTTTAATTTATTAAATGAAAAAATTAAAAAATGATGTTCCTTTAAACATTGTATTTTATTTATTAAAAAAAACACGTATAACGCGTTTTCAACTGTTATATACAGTCTTCCTTAGTACACTTTGTGTGTACTGAGGAAGACTGTATATGACTGTTATATACAGTCTTCCTCAGTACACTTTGTGTGTACTGAGGAAGACTATATATAACAGTTGAAAACGCGTTATACGTTTTTTTTTAAATAAATAAAATCCAATTCCTTCTCCCTATCCTTCAATGTATCCAAACGACTGTAGAGCTCCTTCTCATTTTCATCGTCCATCGTACCAAACGGAGCATGTAGAGACCTGCCCACTCCATCGAAAAATTATCTCTTTGATCTCCTTTTCACAAGAGAGTCAAGTCGAGCTCAGCGCAACCTTGGTTTCTACCAACACACAGTGCTTTAATGAGGTGTTCGGCACATTCGGCCGCATTTATCTGATCCTACATCTCACCTTAAATTGAGCTCCATCACAATATCCCAAGAACTGTGGTAGCTTAAGAGTTCGCCAATGTTTTCAAACAGGACCCCTTGGTTGTCTAGTCTCTCAACGGAGTATGGAAGTTGATCCGCGGTGGCTCTTGGTAAAACGCTGATCAGGGATAAAATGATAAAAAGAGTGGCCATTGCTAAAAGCCGGGGAAGAGTAGTAGTGCTTAAGTCTATTATTATGGACATTGACAATTTTTTTTCCAATCGCAATGGCTTGTGCTTACGACTTCCATTCTTTAGCAAAACCTTGTCGCCAACATGGTCACTAACAGGTTTTACTTTATTATCGTAGCTAGCTTTGGATTTAATTTACTTTCTAATGTATTCTGTCGTGCTAAAGCGTACATCTTCTGTAGTTTGTGCTTCCATAGTAAGTAGTAGTTTTCATCATTGTGCAAGGGTGCGGCTTCCCTTTTCAAACTTGAGGGAACGTCAGAAGTCAAACCGTAAAGACAGTCCATTGGTGAAAGTTTTGTGCTGTCATGCTCACTGTTATTGTACACGAAAGCAGCAGTACGCAGGTATTGATCCCAGGCCTGCGGGTTGTCATCCACCATGGATCGTAGATACCCTATAAGGGGTCTGTTAGCTCTTTCCAACGCTCTATTAGATTGGGGATGGTACACTGTGGTATGCTGTGGTCTGCGTTTTCTTTATGTGATAACCATTGGCATACGAGTTTGGGGTGATGTCTTCATAACTTGACATTGCTTGCAAGTTTTAATATATTTTTTAATATCCGCTAGCATGTCCACTTATAAACTCTCCGAATTCTCCTGCAGGTCTTCGCGAGTTCCTGATGCCCACCGAAAGGAGAATCATGAAATTCGGCAAATGCCTCCTTTATCTCATCCGCCCTAATTAGAGTCATGATCCCCGGTGATCTGCTCTCTTGTGGGGATTCAATGCTTAAATTCGTTACTGTGTTGCTTACAGTTTCCCCGTTGTCTGCCCGAGTAACACTCGGTATTGGCTCCTCTACTAAGCCCGCTTGGGGCTGATCAACCGAATCCCGTTGTTTCTGTGCCCACGTCACCGCATCGCATTGATACTTGCCGCCTGATTGTGCATCAGAATCTTGGGGAATCCTACTCAGGGCGTCTGCATTTGTATTGTACTTGCCTGGTTTGTATTCAATGTGATAACCGAATTCGGATAATTTATGGTGAAATTTTACCAACCGTGTAGTGGGATCCTTCACATTGAATACGCCTTTAAGGGGTTTATGATCCATGTAGATCGTGAATTGCCTCCCCTGAAGATAACATCGAAAGTTTTTTACTGCCCACACCATAGCAAGTAATTCCCTTTCGATAGCAGAGCGCTTGTGCTCAGCCTTGTTCAGGGTTCGACTAGCACAAGCTATTGGCTGGTCTTTGCCAATTTCTCCTTGGGACAAAACAGCTCCCAAAGTTTCACTACTCGCGTTAGATTAAATGGCTTAGAGAAACCCGGTACGCTAGCAAAGGAGGTTCTACCAAAGAATTTTTTAACGACTTAAATGCTTCCATGCATTTTTCGGTCCAGGTAAACCGAACATCTGTAATGATTTTACGTCTACGTGCGAAAGCGAACCGACCTCTCATCGGTTCTAGACGTTAAGTCTGAGTAGTGCCAACGGACGGTATCAACCGGTCAACCAATCCGTGCACCGTAACCCATTCACGCGGTGGCTGCTTGTCGGCCAGCTAGATCGGAGAGGATTTCGGTCGCGGGTCTCCGAATGGGTTACGCTCATTTACAATATTCAGCCACCTATACATGCCCGTTTTCAAACGCGTTACGAAACAAAGCCATACGGAGAGGAAACCTACTTTACGTTACTCCGTATTTCTTCATCAACCAGTCAAGAACAAAAACCTAATTTTTACTTCGCGTTCCCGAATTTCCGACGCGGTACCGAAAAGTATGCTACGTTAACTCAACCCGACGAAAGCTACGTTAAAGAAAAATCAAAATCAACTAAGGTACCGCGTACCGCGCGCGACGCGAAACCGACCTCAGCGGATTTTCTCAAACCCTACCCTCGCGACCCTGTACCTCATTTCCCGCTGAAAAGAAGAACCACTGGAAAGGAAAGTCGTTTTTTTTAGTTAGCAATTCATTTTGTTATTTAAGTGTGGCTTTTATATTTTTGCTTTCAGGGTAAGTGTACAATATATATTTTTTTACTATGATTACATGTAACGTTCAATCGAACACATACGTATAAATAAAAAGATTACACGATTAAAATTTTCGTTTTTAAAATTCCATTGTGAGAAAAAGTTTGAAATTATACAAATACGTTTCCTTTTTTTTCAAACCAATAATAGTAAAATGGCAAATTAATATAAAAACGTTTAAATTGTCAATACAATATTGTATGTTTTGAACGGAATTAGAATATGTGGGTGCTTAATATTATTTTTGATATTTTTAATATTTTTTTGTTAAATCAAGCTTCTTATTCTTCACCACTTCTTTCCACTCCAAATCTTGTATGAAAATTCTAGCCGGGAGAGGATAAGCAAGACATTGGAACTTCTAAAACAAAACATTCTTTGAAGACCTTTTACGTTAAATTCATTGCTTGTTCATCAACCATTCTTGCTCCAGGTTGTATGTATTGTAAAATTGTTTCGTTTAATATTTCCATCTAACAATAAATTTTCGACTATAGGTTAAGCATCTTTTCTTCTTCTTTATCGTCAAAATTAAATTCTAATTTTTATTTATTAGTTCATATATATATATATATATAAACGTGTAAATAATATTCAATAGATCGATTAAATTAAACCTCGGAGCTATTTATTTTATTTATTTTTTTTTTAATATAATTTTTTTCTTGCTTGTAAATGTACTCTTTTGCTTCAGTAGCGTAAGTTTTCTAGCGAATGCAAATTTCGTGCTAGACTATTTTAATGAATGCTCTGTATTTTTTTCTTGGTTTCTAAATAGCTTCCTAATTTTAATTATTAACCATGAAAGCAATTAACTTGGCAAAAATTGGGATTATCTGTGTGCACTTCGAATCGAGCTTTTGAATTGATCGAAGATTTTATTTTCATTGAATTGACTGAACACCGAATGTAAAACATCATTAAATAACAAAGAAACTATGCTCTCGAATCATTCATTACATACATCGAGACATTTGTTACAAAGGCTAATACAAGACAATTCAATATCCTTTTCTTAGTTGAAAATCCACTGATTGCGAAAGATTTAGCATTTTTATAGCTATTGTTTCCTTGTTACGCCACATAGCATATATATTACTTCAATAACATTTTACAAATACTAGTAAACGGATTAAATTTTTAATGTGGAAAACGAAGAAAAGGTATTTTTCTTAATTGTTTTCTTATTCGATTAACAATTTCCTCATGTCCATGATTTATTTGATTTCAGAACCATTGTTTGACTCAATGTATGTTGAGAAACATTCTTTGCTTTTAAGACCATACATTTCATTAGTTTCAAAATTTGCAATTTGTTTCATTATTAGCTTTTATGTCATTGAAAATTATGTTCGTTACTGCTTTACGTTCCAGTCTTTTTTTAACTTCAATAGCAATTAAGTAAAATCTATCTTGTTCTTTTATTTGTTTTTCAATGTTTGTATCTTCAATTGTTCTGTTTTATTCTCAAGAAAAAAAAAGAAATGTACGTTCATAATTGTACACATCAATTTTTAAACTCTGATCAAATCAACTTAGCATCAGTCTTAAAAATATTCGTTTTACCCCTCAGAATGCTTTTACGACCATTACAATGCTAACCCAAGGCGCAATCCAGCATTTTACGAAATTGCGTCCTCTTACCCCGGTAGCATGGCAAAGATCAATCATGCAGAAGCTAGTGAGCATTCAAGCTCCATCGTGATTGTTCTCAATCACATAACCTTAACACGATTCTTGGGATAGATAAGACAGTGCTTGCATAACGAATCGTCAATGCTGACTTGAGACATTCTAGGGGTGAATCCTCATTGCAATCGTGGCAGATATGTGTCGAGCGTATGAATTTCAAATGACGGATTGGCGAAAGCATCACATATTTATCGCCTTTTTATACACGACCACTTGCAAAATGGCTAAGCATTAGCGGCGCACTGATTTTATCGGTCTGAAATGTTTACGTTTGGGTTTAGGTTGTAACACAGAATCTTCACACTATCCACAAAACTCACAATAGAATTTGCACACTAAAATCCCGCTGCGATAAAAGCAATTCCTCTCGATGGCACTCGCTACCCACACACTCTGCTACCATGTGGCTGTCAAATTCTGTTGGCATCCCACGATAAAATAGACGTGGGATGTGCACTGGTCGCAACCAACGTAAAATGACAAGCCACCTAGCAGCAAAGTGTGTTGGTAGTGGTCACCAGCGCGTCGCATGATTCATTACACATCTTTCCGTAACAGATTCGTGAGAGCCTAAGCCACCTTAGAAAAGTTAGGTATGAACTAACGATAGTAATTTACTAAATCCAAAAACGACTGAAGCCTACGGACAGTTGTGGGCTCGGGAAAATCGCACACGCAGCTAGTTTTACTCGGGTCTGGCCGTGCACCAGTTTGAAAACGTATGTGTCCCAAATATACTACTTCAGGACGGAGGAATTGGCGCTTCTCCAGCTGAAGCTTTAAATTGTTCAGCCTTAGTTTTTCAAAAATCTTTCTTAGCTTACAAATGTGGTCCTGTAAGTTTTTACCATAGCCAACGATGTCATCTAAGTACACAAAGCACGAAACCGCGTTAGGATGAAGTTCATCAGTCTCTGAAATGTGGTTGGTGCTCCCTTCAAACCAAAAGGCATCCGCTTGAACTCATAGTCCATAGTTCGTGCTGAATGCTGTTTTTTGTCGATCCTTGGGTTCGACCAGAACTTGATGATAACCACTAGCTAAATCCATTGTGCTAAAATACCTTGAGTGACCCAGCTGTCAAGTATATCTTCTATGCAAGGTAATGGGAAAACGTCACCTATTGTTTTTTCTTTCAGTTTCCGGAAATCAACAACTACTCACCACTTCTTTACTCCATCGGCTCCGGCCTTCTTGGGTACGACCAAAAGGGGGGAGTTCCAGGGGCTCTTGCTTGGCTGAACGATGTCACTCTCTAACATTACCTTCAGTTGTTCGTTGATTATGTCCTTCTGTGGCTGACTCAGTCGGTACATTTTTTGGTTTATCGGGGCCTGGTCAGTCAATAACGGCATTTTGTGGGTGATTGCTTTCGTACAACTCAGTTTGTCTCCAGGATATCGTTGAACTCCTGGCATAACTGAGTGATGGCGGTTCTTCCCTCAAAATTACTCTGTTCGAATAGTGCTTCAACAACGCATTGCGCATCACAGTTCCTGGAGAATCGGAGTATAAGAACTTAGAAGCTTCTCTCTCCAAGTGAATGTTGGATGGGCCCACTATTGTCCCCGATGCTACATAGCCTACATGTTTAACTATAGAGTCTAAACTGGATTTAGGCTGATGATCTACCCCGCGCGAAACTTCTAACGTACTAACAAAGTATCTTTTCAACTTCTCTAGCTTCAAATAAAGTTTGTTTAGTGTGAACGGAGTCTCACCTGTATTCAGTATACCCACCACACGCCTCATTGGATCAAGAAGAGCGTTTGTCAGGAATATACCATCAGCTAAGGAATCCGCTGTACACAGCATTTCCTGACCCAGCTCAATAGGAACTACCACTATGCCGTGTGTTCGTGAAGATAATGTAACAGCTTGTTTCAAAACGTCCTCATAGGTTCCATCAGCGGCTTTTGTAACCCTTGAATCCTCTTTGGCAGAATTATGAGTCACCCCATGATTCTGATCTGTTCAAAAGTCTCGTTCTGCGTTGATTCAAATGACAACGCGTCGACGTTATCAGACACCTTGTAGTGATAAGTAGGTAATAAAAAGATGTCCGCAAAGGACTGCAGCGATTGTCCGCTGCCTCGGCGAAAGAAGATGGTAATGTCAGCCGAGATTGGCCTTGTCTGGGGACGCATGCCTGCGCTGGCAGGCTAGCGTTGTGGTGTCGTGGGGCGGGTTCATTCCCCCCGCACAAGGACCCACTGCAAAAGAATTTCGCATTCACGAATTCTTGGGTCTTAAAAACAGAACAAATCGACCGAAGTCGAAAAAAATGTAGGTAACTACAAAGAGGAAAATTGCTTGTTCCAGAAAATAAGTCAAAACAAGCCAAAACAGACGGACTACGGGTAACCTCGTCTTTACCCGACGATTCTCATGGCCCACAAATAAGAGTGGGGCAACCGGATGGTGGTGGTGCCCCATCGCACCCGCCCAACCGGATCAAGATCCAAAAATATTGCAGCGGCCGAACATTTCCCTTCTGAGTGGAAAACTCATACAAACATACTGTAGCAAACACGGGAGTCACCGCAGATGCAGACATTAAGAATTAGCAGAGGGGTGTGTAGCCCGGGGTGGCATACTGAGGCCGGCTAGCGCTCAGTCTTGTCGTGGGTCTTACGGGACACCCTCTGCTTGTGCTGAGCCACCTAACATAAAAACTAGCACAAAGGGAAAAGGATGGAAAAGGGAGAGGTCATTTTGAGAAATGAAAAATTTTAAAAAAAACTTAGTAAAACATGGCCGTGTATTGAATTCAAAAAAAAGAAATTTCCAAATTCAACAAAAGAAATATATCAATCCAAATAAAACAAACAGGCCCCTTAATAATTTTATGTACGGAGGAAAAACAATCCAATTAAATAGTTCATATAAAGGAATACAAAAGAAAAATAAGAAGTTGTTGATGTGATTTTACAGCAATAGATAAATACTCACTCCTTTTCCTCGTTGATCTCCAAGCGCTCGACGAAGACAAGAAAAGGGATGTGGGGCCACTGAAAACCAAATTTTAAATTAATTTTAAACTCATTTTAAAATTCAATCAATAATAGAACGGCCATTTATCGCTCTCCATGATCCATCAATATGGTATACTCGCAAAAACGAAAACGTTAATTCCAGCACTTGGCCCTCTTCGGATCCCAACCAAACGGGTCCTTTTTTCTTGCTTTTTCTGTTTATTTTTTTAAACGGAAGAATTACTCTCGCACTTCGTTCTGTTTCAACTAAGTCAATTTCACTAATTCAATCTTTTCCATATAGTTAGTATTGAGACAGTCCCGCACTTCAATTAGCAAAATAATTCTCAAACTTCAACTTCAAACTCTCACTAATTCAATATTTTCCATATAGTTAGTATTGAGACAATCCCGCACTTCAATTAGCAATATAATTCTCAAATTTCAACTTGAATTTACTTTTCCACTTTTCCTACTCTGATCCTCCGTCACTGAAGTCAATTTCCAAAACAAAAATTCCATCCTCTAAATTAAAAAATTCCTTCACTTTTACAATCCTTTCACTCTCCTCCTCCGTCACTAAAAACAGCCAAAATACCAATTCCACGAAAAAAAAACCGAAAAAAACTCCCACTTCTTTCCCAAATCAAAATCTGACTGCCCCAATCCTAACCACTGAATTTCACCTTTCACCTTCATCCAATTCGATCCCGCAATCCTTTTTCATTTTCCAAATTACCGCTGCCACATCTGGGTAACGTAATCGAAGTTCATTACACTTCGATTCCGCTACCCACACATCTTTTGTTCCATATCGACAAACTCAATAGTATCCATTGTTTTACATATGGCAATTTGCACAATCCAAGAAGCGCTTGATTGAATGCAAAGTGTCACATGTACATTACGGAAGCTATTGGTTTTGCCGATACCCCAAAAAGAGTGCTTCCCTGCGCCCGGGGGAACTTGAACTCAGGGTTCCAGCAGACCCTCGATCGAGAACTTACGACGCAGCTAATGGTACCATGGATTGTCGATCTCCCATTCATCTCATAAGCTACTTCAACGATGCATTTGGGCATGAGATTGAATTTCGTTAGTAGGGGAACGTGAATTAATTTTTGTTAGTATAAAAAATAAAATTTGTTAGTGGAATGAATAAAATTTGTGAGTGGAATGTTATTAGTGGGAAAATCGAAATTGTTAGTTTATATTATATAATTTTAGTTGGAAATAAGGGAAAAGGGTAGGATTGTGATGATGGGGTGGTAAAAATTAAAGGGAAAATGGAAAAATGTTAATAAAATAAGTAAATTCACAGAGAAAAAGGTAGGAGTACCCAAAGGAAGGTGGAGAAGTTGCGGCGGCAGTTTGAAGTTGCGAACGGGAGAAAGTCGGAACGCCGGAATTCGCAACAATACTTTGCATAAGCCTTTCCATCAGAAAAGACTTATACCGGTGACCAATTTATGTTATAGAGTTATGCAATCGGATCACATAACCCTATGCTATAAAAAGGCACGTTGACTAGAGGCCACTCAACCCGCGAGAGTCCCTGAAACTAAAAGAAAGTTGGAGCGCGCCCGATGGCTAGCTCATTTTTGTGGGAAAAGCCTTCCACCATACCGGGTCGTGTACCCGGTCAGAAGGAGCCGAAAGGAAAAGACCGACGTTGTTAGATTTTTTTAGACTAAGTTACTTTGCATAATATATTATTCATTCCTTTCCACACGAAGTTCAAACCAACTATGGAATTGGTTCTTGTTTTCTTCAAGCATTAAATTAGATTCTTAGGATCTCAAGCTTACGCTAACAAATGGAATTTTTTTATTCTTGATTGAGATTTCATAAGTGTGAATATTTACAGGGTTGAATTGCTAAAAATGCTGTTCATTTTATTCTTGTTTTGATCTTTTAAATAGAAAATTATTCAAGATAAAAGCATATGTCCATTTAATGATTCATTTCAACCAAATTTTAATGTCGGATCAATTCTATAACTATGTCTATATATGAAGAATCGGTTTCGGTTGCACAGAAATAATTTCGTTTTGGAACATATTAAAAATGTAAGGCTGCTTCTCCCTTTTTCAGGCTAGCTTCCGCGTTTCAAAGACAATCCAAAGATAGGAGAGGTTTATCTCGAATTGAGTAGTCTATTAGCTGCACAATGTCACTGCAAGCAAATGGTTATTAAGCAAAAGATCTGAGCCCCATCAAGCATGATCATATTTAGTCCTACCTTTTCCTGAACGAACCAAACTGAAGCTATATACATTCCTCAATAATACTCCCAAAAAAATGGCTTCCTTTAGTAAACCTTAGATGGCTATTAGAAACGAGAGTATAAAAATACACATGGGCAAATCAACGAAATAATTGACTATATACACCGACCTCTAAAGTTTCCGCGAGGCATTTAATAAAGTTCGTTTCTCAGAATATACAAATTGTAGTGAATTTAGAATGTTCCATATGTTTTCATAAAGTCCGTAAAGGACTGCAGCGATGGTCTGCTGCCTCGGCAGAAGAAGGTGTCGGTATCTGCCGAGAATGCCCTCGTCTGGAGACGCGTGAATGCGCTGGCAGGCTAGCATTGCAGTGTCGTGGGGCGGGTTCGTTTCCCCAGCACGAGGACTCACTACAAAACAATTTCGCATTCACGAATTGGTCGATAGCCCAAAAGGCGACCGAAGTCGCAAGAATTGTAGATAACCTCACCGAGGGAGATGTAACTTGTTACGAGAACAAGTGAAACCTGAAGAGAAAGGCGAACTTGGGGTGACCTCGTCGTTACCCAACGAAGTTCATGGCCCACAAATGAAAGAGGGGCAACCGGGTGGTGGTGGAGCCCCTTCATACCCACCCAACCGGAATAAATCCATAGATAGCTTGTTGAAGTGGCCAGGTATTCCGCTTCTGAGTGAAAAACTCATACAACTTGAATTGTATGAACCTTCCCATCAGAAGGGGAGTACCCCGGTGACCAATTTATGTCATAGAATTATACAATTGGATTGCATAAATCTATGCCATAAAAAGGCACTCTGCTTGGGCCACTCAACCCAAAAAGGTCACCTGAAACAAAAAGGATTAATTTGTACCCGGTGGCTGGTTCATGTTTTGAGGTGGAAGCCTGCCACCGTACCGGGTCCAATACCTGGTTAGAACTAAAGGAAAGGAAAGACCGAAAGTTACGGGGTATTAATTCATTTTATTTTTCCTTTCAGAATTCATAGTCTGAATATGATTTGGCGCTCATAATCCACAGGCGATTGGCAAATATTCAAACCAATTTTATTTCAAAAGATATTCAACGTTTCGCGGAAAATGTACATTGTTATTTTTATTAGTTATTTGAGTTAAAATGTTATTGTATTGTTCATTACATCTAATAATCTCTTCTACATTTAGATGGTTTAGAAGTTATTCAAAAATTAAAAAAACTATACATAATATATAAGTCGTCTTGTACTTCGATTACTACAAATACGAGAAGGGCAAAGTTATGAAATTAACCTTTTTAATTTTTTTCTTTTTGTTTGTATTTTCTTTAAAAATTCATTGTTATATTTTGGTTTATACCTATTTTGAATTCCTTATTTACAGTACTATGTTTGGGTGTTATTGGAATAGGTATAAATTGCTAAAATTGGTAGCACTTGATTTATTTTTTTTTTCTTAATGCTTATTATTTTCACTTAATTCCTACTTTTATCTACATTTTGGGTGATCTTATTATTATTATTATTAAAATTAACTCTAAAAGAGATTAGCATACGAGCAAGAAAGGAAAAGAGAGATTTAAAAAGAAAACAGTTAATATGACTGCTATTTTTTTTCCCCTGCAGTAGGTGTAGTTTTTAATTTCAGTGGTGGAGCATGTCTAAATATTTTAAATATATTTGCACGAAATCAACTTTAGTAAAGTTTCATCTTAATTTTAACGTCATATTATCTTGTTTCCATCTACTTCTTCTTTCCTTTTTTTTTTTTTTGTTAAGAATCCGGTATTAAAAAAAATCTACAATTAAAAGTTTTAAGCCTGTACAATTCCATTGTAATAGCTGCACATTTTCTATTTGAGGTTCGTTTCAAATACTTTACACCCTTTAAATAAATTAAGTTTGGGGACGTAAAATAAAGAACAATCAAAATTTGATTGAGATACGAGATGCTGATAGAGTCGTTACTGTAATCTATTTCCAAAACTATTAAAAAATTCTTGTACCGAATGATTTTCAGCCTAAATCTTTTCTTCAAATGAAATTTAAAATAACGAATGCAAAATTATTATTTTCACTTGTTTTCTGGCTATGTACAAAAAAAAATAAATATCTATAACTTTGAACGTTTTCCCTCTTTTCTCTTTCCAATTTTCGAAAAGCAATACATATAATGTGAAATATTTTTTTTCTTTAATTTTGATTTAACTTCTTTGCATTGTTTTGTGTTGTACATATTTTAACAGTAGTAAACGACCGTGCCTCCTATGTCAATTTTGCATGGGACTTTATACAATCTTTATTAGTTAATTTGTCTTTTTGTATCAATTGGCTTTTAATGACAACTGTAATAGGGATCTTCTGTACAAAACTTATAATCCATAAACATTCATGTTTAGTTATTGGTTTTAATATTCTTTTACACATGCTGACTAATGTACGTTCTAAGTATTTAGTTACCTGTAGTTAGTATTATAAGACAATAGCTGGCGAGGTCTTATAAGAATTTCGGCATTATGTTATCGTGGCTAAAGCTATGCCGGAAGGTGATGACATGGGAGATGGCGATGGAACCATTAAACTTGACGGTGTCGTTTCAGTGGTGAGAATTCGTTCTTCATATACTCGATCTGCACATTTGTCAAATTTAACTCTCTTCCAAATGGTAGTTTTCGTTTCCAACGGAGTTCCATCTGCGACATTATAATTTGGATTGGTGAGCGTCAGTATTGATCGCCTCGATCCACGTGATGCGTGCTTTATTTTGGGGGCACTTCGCGTGACCAGGGTGCGAAAACTGAAGGCGTGAATGCGTCACCTGATGGCGGGTTAAATCACTCGGCGAGCCGTCAACAATTCCACAATGTCGTTCAAAAGCAGACTCCCCGACTTGCAATTAGCGTTAATCTCGCGGAAACTCGTCGAATCGGGACAAATTAGCACGCAATTTTTCACGAGACCCCCTAACCGTACTTTCTTCCACCCCGCCAGATGCCAAAAAACCGCGCGACGACATCTGCGTCAAATTGACATCTCGTTCACCTCGCTTTCGTTTGTGGTGAATACTCCGCCGGTGGTTTATGCCTTCGATGAAGCCAAAATATAGGGTGTTTTTTAGGATGTATACAATTTTCAAATGACGTAAAATACAGATAAATTGTATTGATTGTCATGAAATTGGTTTTATTGGAAAGATAATTCCCTACCATTTTTATTTGAATATAGTTTCGGGTATGTGAGCGCCAACTAGCGCGGGGGGAAGGTGACTGAATGGCTACTCATTGTTAAATTGAGTTTGTGCTGTGTGCCTGTGGCAGCGCTGGCTTTTAGAGCCCTACTCCTCAATTACTACAGGGCAGCTAATTTTCTCGCGATCCCAAGGCAATACGGATTGCGAAAAAGGAGCTGAAGGATATTTCTGTGTACCATGGGTTGGCTTCGCGTCCGGACTAGAAATAACGGACAATAAAAGAAAAACACACTTGACAGACGGACGGACTGACTTATGTCTATGTTTGCCCGGAAGTATACAACCCTTGCGCGTTTTTTGAAAATATATGCGGACGGACAAACAGACGTGACTAATTATCTATCGGCGCAGGTCTTTCGCGTGGTATATCCCTACTTCTTTTCCCGACGGATCCGTTATCAGGTAACGGTTAGGTCCCATTATCTTCTTTATGCGGCTTTTCAAGAATCGCCTGTCCAGCTTGGCGTTGTAATGCCCCGCGGCGTCACTTTGGCGGAAATTTCGGCGGAAATTTCGCCGGAAAACTTCATCTCCTTCTTTGAAATTAGCAGATCGTGACCGGAGATTGTACTGCGCTTCATTTGCACTGCCTGCGGCCTTAATCTTCCGTCCGATTTGTTGGCGGAGGTCTCCTAAACGTTCGTGGGGCTCCAGCGCAACGACGGGGTCTCCCAAACACTTTAATTGCCGTAACAGCCGGTATGATTTACCGTGGCAAATCATGTGCTGTCCAAAGGCGGCAAAGTAAGGGGCGACACCGGTCACGGAATGATACGAGGATCGCAGGGCGCATGTGATGGCAGACAATCGCCGATCCCAATCCTTTTGAGGTGGGTGGACGTAGGAACGGATCGCGGCCAATAAGGTGCGGTTCAACCGTTCTGATGCGTTGGACTGAGGAGAGTATATGGGCGTCAGTTGGTGTTCAACGCCATACTGCTCAAGTAGGCCCTTAAACTGCCGAGACCGGAACTTTACTCCATTGTCTAAGTACACACTCTCTGGAACCCCGAACACATGGAATACCCGGTTCTCTAAGAATTTCACGATCGACGGAGTTGTAAACTTACGGATAGGTTCCACCATTGGGAACTTTCAAAGCTGGTCTAGAACGACTATAGCTCCGATGTGTCCCATGGAAGACCGAGGATATGGACCAAGTAGATCGATGTATAGACGTTGGAATACGCGTTCTGGGACGTTGAGTTGACCCATAGGAGGTCGAAGAGGCTGGTTGGGCGCTTTGGTGCCTTTACAGGTCTCACAGGCGCTCACGTAGTCTTTGACCTGAGATGCCATTTTAGGCCAAAAGAAGTATTTCTTGAGTCGCCGTAACGTCCGACCGTAACCTCCGTGGGCACTTAAAGGATGGTCATGTGCGCGGAGAATCAGATGTTGTGTCATTTCCTCCGGTACCCAGAGTTTCCAAGACTCTTCTTCCTGCCATGGATCACCAGTGGCGTATTCATTTCGTCTATACACGTAGCCGTCTATTACCTTCAAATCAGGCTGCTGTGGTTGTTGGGTCGCTATGGTTTGCCTCAACTCTTTGTAGCTGTCTGATTCGAAATGTGGGCTGTCCAAATCTATTTCGATGGGGTCCTCGTCATTTATTGTCAATTCGGCTCCCTCTGGGGAAAACATCCGTGAGAGAGTGTCGGGTACGATGTTCTGGGTCCCTTTCCGGTGTTTGACGGAAAACTTGAACCCTTGCAGTTTAAGAGCCCATCTGGCTAGGCGTCCATTTAAATCTGCCTGGTTCATCAACCATTGTAGTGACGCGTGGTTCGTGATGATCTCGAATTGGTGGCCCTCAATATAAGCTCGGAATTTCTTCACAGCCGTTACCGCTGCCAAACATTCTTGCTCGGAAACAGTATAGTTTCTTTGGGCCGAATTCAGTTTATTGGACATGAAGGCGATGGGAGCTTCCTCTCCTTCGTCGGTCAATTGCACCAGCACGGCTCCTACTCCATGTTGACTTGCGTCACAATGAATGGAGAAGGGCTTCGTGAAGTCAGGGCTGTGCAAGACAGGAGCTGATGTGAGGGCTTGTTTTAGCTCTTCAAATGCCTTTCGGCTGAGTTCGGTCCAAACGAACTTCCCTTTCCGCAACATGTCTGACAGGGGCGCTGAAACTGTTGCATAATTCCGAACAAACCTTCGGTACCAACCGCACACACCAAGGAAACGTCGTAGCTGCTTCACAGTTTTTGGTAAGGGAAACTCATCAATCGCACGAGTTTTGTCTGGATCCGTTTTGATAGTGCCATGTCCTATGACATGTCCTAGGTATCGGACTTCTTTCATGACAAACTTACTTTTCTGTACGTTGATGGTGAGTCCCGCCTTACTGATGTGCAGGGCTACTTCTTGTAGAAGTAGGAGGTGTTGATCGAACGTTTCCGTGATGAGTAACAGATCATCAAGGTACACGAACACTTGGTGTTTCAGGTGAGGTGGGATGACCTTGTCCATCAACCGAGTCATCGTTTGCGGCGCGTTATACAGGCCAAAGGGCATTGTGATGAACTGATATAATGGTCGTCCAGGCACTGTGAAGGCGGTCTTGTCCCTCGACCCCTCATCGAGTGGAATTTGCCAGAAGGCGTGTTTTAGGTCGAGACTGGTGATATACTTGGCTTTCGGCAGTCTCCCTAGTATTCCATCGATGAGTGGAAGAGGGTACGCGTCCTTGATGGTAACCGCGTTTACCTTACGGGCATCGAGACAGAGGCGGACTTTACCTGGCTTCACCACCACGGTTACCGGTGATGACCAGGTACTTTGGGACTCTTCTATGACCCCTAACTCGAGCATCCTATCCAGCTCCGCATACACCAATTTCTCCATGGCCGGTGAGATGGCATAGTGTCTCTGTTTAATCGGTTTACTACCGCCAACGTCGATGGCGTGTGAGACTAGGGTGGTGCGGCCAAGGACTTGGGTAGCGTAAGATGGGAAAGCAGCGATGGATGCTTCCAGGCGTTGCCGTTGGTTAGGCGTCAGGTCATGTCTATCGGGCGTAGAAGTGATTTCGTTGACATTTCTGGTTTTTAAAGACAAATCTGTGAATAAATCGGAGGCCAGTCCAAAGCGAAGGACGAAATCGACGCCAAGGTACACATTCTGAGTCAAAGACGGGATAATGTAGAACGTAATATCCTTCGTCTGACCCCTGAACGTCACGGGTGTGGAAAGTTTACCTCGTATAGGGTGTTTGGTGCCATCAGCTGTACTGATTTCAGTGCGCCAGGATTTAATCAAGTCCGGATAGTCTTGGAGCACCTTCGAGCCAAAGCTCGAGGCAAGGCAACTGATACTGGCACCCGTGTCGATCAATGCAAACACGGTCTCGCCCAACACTTTAATTGGATGATAAGGTCTGATCTCATTCTCAGCAACCTTGTTACGATTTTAGCTATAAACAAAATCCTCAAGAAATAAAAATGCAAATTTTGAAATAAAATTTTCCCTGAAATAAAAAATATTTTCATGCTAACTGGCAACACTGAATGTTGGCCATGGCGACACACTTCAATGCTGATTGAGGTTTTCTCAAAACATTCCCGAATAAAGATAATTTTATGATTATTCGAAATTTGGAGAGAGAGAGAATTTTCGATTGCGAATTGGACAGTCGGAGATGACGATCGTGTCCTCGGGAGTTTATTTTCTGACGATCGTAACGTTGGGAGGGATCTGAGATTTGGAGCCGGTCGTATGAGATTAAAAAGTTCCAGAGTTCAAGGAATTAACTATCTGTTCTTCAAGTGTAAAGTTCTCGAACTAAATTAAAACAAAATTAGTCGAACAGAAAATTAAATTGTGGAAAGTTTATCTTACAAGTACATGAAATACGGGATTCAGTGAAAGAACTTTTCCGGCGAAAGATCCAATTCCAACTAGTTGGAGTTGCTGCAAGTAAGAGCCCAGTGAACTCGGCGCTTCTAATACGAGGCCGTGAAACATTTTAAAAGTTGGTCGGGAAGAGCACAGCGATGCGCACGAGATAAGAAGTCGTTGATGGATATCGTTTCCGGATTGAAGTGTGCCCGTGTAGTGAAAAAAAAGTCACAGAAAAAGTGCATTATGCCAGTCGCTTGGCAATTCGTTCATTTGTTTGGGCTTAAAATATTTGGTGGCTCATCCAATGAAAAATAAAACTGCTTAGTGATACAAAGTGGCTTTCGGGGAAGTTTTCTGGCACCATTTGCACTTGTTTGGCGCGTGCTTCAGTGAAATCCTTAGTGATAACGCAAACTAGGCTATTGCATGAAGTAACCTAGAAAACTGTGCTGCCAATATCTGTACTGCAGACTGTACTACAAGTACGTGAAATCTGTAGTTATCTACTTCCAAAGACTGTGTCCTGAGCAGAAATTAGAACGACTTTTCATAGATTGGTGCTGGTGGATACTAGGTGGTCTGCGTCTAATATTTTTTTTTTCGTGTTGATTTAGCGATTCTCATGCTTTTCATAAACATGCTACTATGAACAATACTAGCTAAATACGGATGTTGTTAGGAATGATATCGACAACGTTTTAACGAAATTTTGCCGGACGATTCTTGTATCACCTACCTAAAATTACTATTTCAAAGGGGGAAGGTCAGCCAATCTGGATGGAGGAAAATACTCGATTTTGGGAAAATTGACCACTGCAAAACATTCAATCATCCGCCTTTATGTCGGGCGGGAGATTTTTGGAATCCGTGTTTTAGAAGTATATGGTTTCGTTGGTGCCTAACGCATTTAAAGCGTTAGAAATTCTTGGAAGAGAAGCAATGATTTTAAAAAGGTAAATAAAAATGAATTGTTAACACAAGTTGTGTGTCATCTATGTCGAAGATAACATATCTAGAGTAATTACGTTGATTCATGTTGTTACATTTCTTTCTACGGTGTTAGTATATTTTGCTTATTATGTCACCTTGAAATTGAAGCATTCTATCAAAAGGTGTGAATAGAATTTAGAGAATTGGACTTGAATTTTATACATTGTAAATACCCAAAAACATAGAGATATTGAAAACTTTGTCGGAAGAATGAACACATATTCTGGTTTTGTTATATATATTATCGATTAGTTAAAATTAATTCTGTAGAAATGTATATATGTTCATGTACAATTTATGAAAGCTTCAAGATCATAAAGCAATATTGCAGCAAATAATCCAGCATTAGTAATTTGGTTTCTGAATTTGAAAAAAATGAATGATGAGGGTTTAGGGCCAAACATGCATGTTGAAGGTTATTTATTTTAACGGCTGATAACAAATTATTTACAATTCATTCTCATTGGACGAGTAATCGATAAGCGTCAGTCAAGGCGAAAGGGCTGCGTAAAATGATCTATTTGCAGAAAAACAAAAAAAAAAAAATTAAGTAGTTTGGAATTAAATACATGAAAGTGAAAAAAAAATGACAAAAAAATTGAAGTTTGCTAATAAGCTATAAACAATTAACGTAAATAATACACAAATGAAAATAATCGCCTAAAAATATCTCTGAACAAAGAGGGCACGAACGAAATATTTTGTCCGTATTAAAAGAAAAAAAAATCGTTGGGATCCTTTTGCTTGATTTCATCATAGTATTTTTAATTTGATTTAATATTTTCATATATATATAACCACATCATATAATAAATAAAATTAAATTATGTACAGTATTAAAAATTAACATGTTTCATTGAGGCAAGATTGGTGGAGTGCGGGCATCCTCATGGTGACTGCACGAAGGTCGTCTCTTTCTCCGTCTTTCCTTTCTTACGGTATTTAATGTGGTAATAAACCCCGACCGTCGCAGGTGAGCCTAGCCGGCAACCTTCTACTATTTCAGCTGCCATCATGCAGCATATTGGCTAGACGTTTTTTTTCTTTCCTTTTCGCTGCGAAGGTGACCCATCGGGTCTTTCATAACAAAAATGTAGCTTTAAATTTTTTTTAGCATCCGATCTTCATACTACGCATGAAGCCACTTCTGGAAGCAGTAACTGGAAACGGAAGAAGCCAGAAGTGGAAGTAGTAATGCAGTATTACCTTTATTTTATTATCAATAGCCCGAATTTTCTTGTGAATTTTGGTTACTTTTAGTTTAGCTGACATGGCGCCCAATTTTTGTTGAGCACTATCATTGGCTGACTCCTCCATATTCCTAATTTTCAAATCCTTTTGTCCGTCTAGCTAACATGGCGCCCAGCTTTTGTTGAGCACTATCGTTGGCTGACTCCTCCATATTCCTAATTTTCAAATCCTTTTGTCCGTCTAGCTAACATGGCGCCCAAGCGTTTCTTTTGTGGCACGATAATTCCTTTATCGGTGATGGTGCGAGGAGGCAGCGGAGGATATTGTTTTTGTAAAAAATATTATCAATTAAATCCTTCCTTCTCCGCTGGCTCATTGCTATATCGCTCGGTATTGTTTTCACTATTGCGCTGATTGCTTGCCTTCGCAGCTGGCGCCCCGATCTTCATATCTATATTCATCTATCCTCTATTACATTTTTCCTTTCTGTGTGAGGTTGGCCAGTAACTTCATATTTCGACTGTGTTTCGACTAAGTTTATGAAGCGAAGTTCAAACGTTTGAGCTGGTATCTGAATTATTCGCCTTTCAGAGGCTGGAGCAGAATACCTGAGCTCAAACTGGCCAACTGGTTTTTGATAAATACGCCTTTTTAGGTTAGAGCCAATTCCAGGCAGTGTGTTCGATACATGAAATTTCACTTTAAATTTTACATTTCTATTCTCTTCAACTATTTACCTTACCGGGTCATCTCGTTCGCGGAGTTTTGAATTAGTCGCCTCAATAAGGTTTGATCATGGACCGAGCGGACGTAAATGACTTTGGTAATTTCGTTAAACTTATCATCTTTCAAATTTTGCTTTCCATCACTTTCTCCTTCATCTTCGGAGACACCTTTGTGTGATTTATTGTTGTATGCTCGCACTCACCATAATCATAAAATTATCTGAACCTCAATATAAAATTTGTTATATAAATACTTTTTTTGAATTCTTATATAAATATAATTGACGTATAAAAATAATAAGTAAAGTATACATTTAAGCAAATAAATAGCTATAATATTAATTATAAATATAAACACGCCAAAATGTCGTTACCTTTGCCAAAATCGAGTGACAAATTTGTACCGTCAGGACATTCTACACCACAGGGTGGTTTCAGAAATGCAAATGTGATGAGCTCCAAAAATAAATCTTTAGATTCTGGTTTGCCCATGAGTATCCCCACAAAACATGAGCAACAACCTTCGAGGTTAAACACTACTAATCCGTTCCGTCTCTCTATCTCTAACCCACCGTTAATGCCGGTGGCCGATTCGCCAGTTGATCAGTCGTATAGTGATACGGTAGATTTGACCCACATAAGATCTTCTGATGGACCCCAAACTATTCCGGAACAAAATCCTAAATTAGAATATTTACATCTGGAGCTGCAACGCCTCACACAGGATTTAGAAATGAATTTACTACGCCCATTACGGGCCTCTTTAGAAAATCCTCAGCAGGACAGACCAAGTGATGTTTCGGCCTCAACTCAACTTGATAATGAGAACATAACCCAGCGTGGTCGGCCCAATCTAACGCGTACACATTTTACGTCGCAAAATTCCATACCAATTACCAAATGGGGTATAGTGTATGATGGAGGACGATCCAGCCTTAGAGCGGACTCCTTTCTATACAGATTAAAAGCTATGGGAGAGACACAAGGTGTCCCCCTGAATCAGTTGGCTCGAGGGTTCCATGTATTCTTGAAAAATCCCGCGCTTGAATGGTATTGGAAATACCATGAGATGCATTCAAATTCGCTTGACTGGGATTCTCTTACCCAAGCCTTTCTAAACCGGTTTTCAAATGAACGTGCTGATATTGATATACGTAGACAGATGGACGCTCGTTCCCAAGGAACGAATGAGCCTTTCATCGAATTTTTCGATGCTTTAGAGACAATGTCTTTGCAGCTTGAGCAAGGGATGTCAGATTTAGATATGCAACATCTGCTATTTCGAAATATGACTCGCCGCTTGAGAGATCATCTCGCTGGTAGACAGTTTGTTACAGCTCAGGAATTGGTCAGATGTTGTAACTCCATCGAGTCAGTGTGGAATTTAAGTCGCCCTGAGCGCTCCACAACTAATGTCCGTAATGTACACGAGATAACAAATAATCCTTTTCAAAACATTGCAACAGACGCGTCGGGAGAATTATTCAGATCGTCTGACCCCACAAATAAGCCAGAATACAGAGTGTGCTGGAATTGTAAAGAGATGGGACACTCTTTTGGTAAATGTCCAGCCTCAATTCAGGGTGTCTTTTGTTTTGGTTGCGGTGCTCCAGGAGTCCGTAAAAATCAATGTAATAATTGTAAACTTCCGGTAAACTATACCAGGAGCGGGCCAACTATGAGGGATCGGCACGCTCCCAACCATCAAAAATCAAACCCTCGTGGATCACAACAAAAGGTTGCGACAGCAGATGCGGCCACCAATGTGGATCCCGAACTGCGTCGGAACCATTAAAGCAAGATCCTCCTTGTGACAACCCATCCAAATAATCAAATAGTCAGTTCAATACACGGTCTAGTGCGCGGATTAAGAAAAGACAATTACGTAGCATGAAGTATTTCCAGGCTAAACGTTTTGGTCGAAAACTACGAAAATTGGCGCAAATTTTAGTCATAACATACCCCGAACCCAATGATCCTCGTCCATATTGTGACGTTTATATCCATAACAAAAAAATGACAGGACTAATGGACAGTGGTGCCAGTGTAAGTGTCCTGGGCCATGGTTCGCTCGAATTTATCCAATCGCTAGGTATAAAGCTGCATAGACTCAAGTCCCAAGTCCAAACCGCATCCGGTCAACAAGTTCCTATAGAAGGATTTATTAACGTGCCTGTGAAGTGTAAAGATATAGTACACGAGATGCGGATTTTAATTGTACCGTCACTGGCAGGGAAGTTATATTTGGGTATAGATTTCTGGAAAATATTTAGTATAGTTCCCATAAGCATGTCTAATATTGCTTCTATAGTAGAAAAACCCACAATAAGTAAATCTAGTACCGATAGCAAGTTATTTCACAATTTAAACAATCAACAAAAGCAGCAGTTACAATCAGTAGTTGATTTATTTCCTTCGTCCAATGAATTAGGTTTGGGAAAGACCACTTTAATTTCACATCAAATAGATACAGGTTCGGCTAAGCCCGTTAAACAACGTCATTACTCAGTGTCTCCAGTAATTCAAAATTTAATGTACCAAGAACTAGATAGGATGCTTGCCCTGGGAGTCATTTGCGAGAGCCACAGCTCGTGGAGTTCTCCAGTTACATTAGTACGCAAACCAGGAAAGGTGCGTCTTTGTTTAGATGCCAGACGAGTTAACGAAGTTACCGTCAAAGATGCATATCCTTTGCCTTTAATTGAAGGACTCCTATCACGACTACAAGCCACCAAATTTATTACCAGCTTGGATCTCAAAGACGCATTCTGGCAAATACCTCTAGATTCTACCTCTCAAGAAAAGACAGCTTTCACTGTTCCAGGAAGACCACTCTACCAATTCACAGTCATGCCATTCGGGTTGTGCAATGCACCACAGACCATGTGCCGACTCATGCACAAAGTCATTCCGCATGAGCTGCATGACAAAATCTTTGTGTATTTGGATGATCTGCTCATCACTAGTGCGACCTTCTCGGAGCATTTGGAACTACTATCCAAGGTAGCCAAGCTATTGAAATCTGCTGGCCTTACCATAAATGTTGATAAAAGCAAGTTCCTGCAAAGAGAAATTAAGTACTTGGGATATATCGTGAGTGATGGAATCTTGAAGACCGATCCATCCAAAATCAACAGCAGAATAGAGTATCCGTCAAAGGAAGTTCGGCGCTTCATGGGTATGGCAGGGTGGTATCGTCGCTTCATACATAGATTTGCTGCAATAGCTGGCCCTTTGACGGACCTATTAAAATCTAAATCATCCTTTAAATGGAATGATGCCGCACAAAATGCTTTCGAACAGCTAAAAAAATCTTTAGTTTCTGCTCCTGTCCTCGTTAATCCAGATTTTAGCAAGAATTTTTATATTCAATGCGACGCAAGTATGGTGGGAATTGGTGGTGTTCTATTCCAAAAAGACGACCAAGAGAACGATCACCCAATAGCATTCATGTCCTCTAAATTATCTTCTGCACAGCGCAATTATACTATCACGGAATTAGAATGTTTAGCCGCGGTGCAGAGTGTTAAGAAATTTCGTGCCTATGTCGAGGGCCTGCCTTTTACGATCATCACGGACCATGCTAGTCTAAAGTGGCTCATGAGTCAACAAGACCTTACTGGTAGATTAGCTCGCTGGAGTTTGAAGCTACAGGGTTTCAATTTTAACATAGAACACGTTAAAGGATCAGCTAATATTGTCCCTGACGCCCTTTCTAGAGTCCATGAGAGTCGTTATGAGCTCTCTTGTCTATACCTTCCATTACTTCCTGAGCATCTCCACCTTGATTCATTAATATTGGATACAGCGTTTATAGAACCAGAATATGTCAGTCGGATCCTTACTATATCGAAAGAACCCGAAAGGTTTCCCAACCTCTGGATAAGAGATGGTAGAATCTATATCAATGTCGGAAAAAGTAATGATCCCGATCTGGACATTCCACGTACCAAGTTATGGATACCTGAGAGTCAGCAATCAAGGCTAATTTCTCAAGCCCACGATAGACCCGAAGCCTCTCATTGTGGCATACGTAAAACTACCGAAGTATTGCAGAGATATTATTATTGGCCAACTCTTCGTAAAGACGTTACTGCATACATTTCTAAATGCACTACCTGTAAGCAAACCAAGCCTTACAATAAAGCCCTTAGACCCCTTATGGGCCAAGAGCGCATTTCAGACAGACCGATGCAACGCTTGTTCATCGATTTCCTAGGACCGTATCCACGTTCTAAGAGTGGAAACACCCAATTATTTATCGTACTTGACCATTATACAAAATTTGTATGGATGAAGGCTATGCCTAAGGCCACTACCGAAAAAGTAATTCAAACTCTTCTAGATATCTTCTACACTTTTGGTGTGCCAGAATTTATTCATTCCGATAATGGAGTACAATTCACTTCCAAGCAGTTCACCCAATTTATTCAGGATTATGACATTAAACATATTTTTTCTCCTAAATATTCACCTCAGTCTAACGCTTCCGAGCGCGTAAATCAGTCAATTCTTGCTGCTATTCGTTCTTATGTCGGTGATGATCATTGTACTTGGGATAAATATCTGAGGGAAGCTGGCGCGGCTTTCCGAAACACAGTGCATGAGGCCACTGGCTGCTCACCACATTATCTCATGTTTGGTTTTCAGGCTGTCAGTCATGGTTCAGACTATGAACTTCTTAGGAAGCTATCCGCTTTTGAGGACGGCGAAGTGGCACTCATGACTCCACACGAGCGGTTAAGAAAAATTCATGACCAAGTCAGGAAAAAATTAACCGAAGCCTATACCAAGGGTCAACGTCATTATAATTTGCGAGCTAGAGCTAGGACGTTTGCCATTGGACAAGATGTTTTTGTCAGAAATCATGTCTTGAGTAGCGCCACTGACAAATTTGCAGCTAAGTTTGCTCCTAAATTCATACCGGCTAAAATCAAGCGTCATATAGGTCAAGTTGCATATGAGTTGGAGACTCCGAATGGTAAATCACTGGGTAACTTTCATGCTCAGGATATTCGCACATGAGTGTCGAATTTCTTTCTTTGTATCAAGTCTATCTTTTCCTCTCCTTATTTTATCTACGCATGAAGCCACTTCTGGAAGCAGTAACCGGAAACGGAAGAAGCCAGAAGTGGAAGTAGTAGTGCACCACTATTAGCATTCCAATTTTCATCTATCTCTGTTAAGGATCGTTCTTACACCTCAGGTATATTAGGAACCGATGTAAATATTATCGACTAATTTGTTATTTAGTTTTTTTTTTAGTTTCATATATATCATTATCGCATTATAGTAATCGTATTATCATCCTAATTTAGGTATCTTGTAGTATTTTTATAGTATTATCTTATCGCTATCGTCATATCGAATTTATAGTATTATCGTATCGCTATCGTCATATCGAATTTATAGTATTATCGTATCGCTACCGTCGTATCGAACTTATCTTATTATAGTATCGCATTTAGTTACATATATATCGTACCGTATCGCTATTGTTCTTATCGCATTTATATATATATCATATCGTTAGCGTAGTATCAATTATAGTATCGTATCCTTTAAGATTTTCATATCATCGCGTATTTTTTTTTATATATATAAATATTTGATATTCATGATAGGGCCCGGCTTTAGGAATGAGACCCTTCTCAAGGGGTAGGTCGTCCCCACGTGTTACGATTTTAGCTATAAACAAAATCCTCAAGAAATAAAAATGCAAATTTTGAAATAAAATTTTCCCTGAAATAAAAATTTTACTAGCTAAAAATATTTTCATGCTAACTGGCAACACTGAATGTTGGCCATGGCGACACACTTCAATGCTGATTGAGGTTTTCTCAAAACATTCCCGAATAAAGATAAAAGGGAAACAGAAGAATGGCTTCGGAAGTTTTCTCTCTCGTCCAAATCGGCTTGGGAAATTTGGAGAGAGAGAGAATTTTCGATTGCGAATTGGACAGTCGGAGATGACGATCGTGTCCTCGGGAGTTTATTTTCTGACGATCGTAACGTTGGGAGGGATCTGAGATTTGGAGCCGGTCGTATGAGATTAAAAAGTTCCAGAGTTCAAGGAATTAACTATCTGTTCTTCAAGTGTAAAGTTCTCGAACTAAATTAAAACAAAATTAGTCGAACAGAAAATTAAATTGTGGAAAGTTTATCTTACAAGTACATGAAATACGGGATTCAGTGAAAGAACTTTTCCGGCGAAAGATCCAATTCCAACTAGTTGGAGTTGCTGCAAATAAGAGCCCAGTGAACTCGGCGCTTCTAATACGAGGCCGTGAAACATTTTAAAAGTTGGTCGGGAAGAGCACAGCGATGCGCACGAGATAAGAAGTCGTTGATGGATATCGTTTCCGGATTGAAGTGTGCCCGTGTAGTGAAAAAAAAGTCACAGAAAAAGTGCATTATGCCAGTCGCTTGGCAATCCGTTCATTTGTTTGGGCTTAAAATATTTGGTGGCTCATCCAATGAAAAATAAAACTGCTTAGTGATACAAAGTGGCTTTCGGGGAAGTTTTCTGGTACCATTTGCACTTGTTTGGCGCGTGCTTCAGTGAAATCCTTAGTGATAACGCAAACTAGGCTATTGCATGAAGTAACCTAGAAAACTGTGCTGCCAATATCTGTACTGCAGACTGTACTACAAGTACGTGAAATCTGTAGTTATCTACTTCCAAAGACTGTGTCCTGAGCAGAAATCAGAACGACTTTTCATAGATTGGTGCTGGTGGATACTAGGTGGTCTGCGTCTAATATTTTTTTTTCGTGTTGATTTAGCGATTCTCATGCTTTTCATAAACATGCTACTATGAACAATACTAGCTAAATACGGATGTTGTTAGGAATGATATCGACAACGTTTTAACGAAATTTTGCCGGACGATTCTTGTATCACCTACCTAAAATTACTATTTCAAAGGGGGAAGGTCAGGCAATCTGGATGGAGGAAAATACTCGATTTTGGGAAAATTGACCACTGCAAAACATTCAATCATCCGCCTTTATGTCGGGCGGGAGATTTTTGGAATCCGTGTTTTAGAAGTATATGGTTTCGTTGGTGCCTAACGCATTTAAAGCGTTAGAAATTCTTGGAAGAGAAGCAATGATTTTAAAAAGGTAAATAAAAATGAATTGTTAACACAAGTTGTGTGTCATCTATGTCGAAGATAACATATCTAGAGTAATTACGTTGATTCATGTTGTTACATTTCTTTCTACGGTGTTAGTATATTTTGCTTATTATGTCACCTTGAAATTGAAGCATTCTATCAAAAGGTGTGAATAGAATTTAGAGAATTGGACTTGAATTTTATACATTGTAAATACCCAAAAACATAGAGATATTGAAAACTTTGTCGGAAGAATGAACACATATTCTGGTTTTGTTATATATATTATCGATTAGTTAAAATTAATTCTGTAGAAATGTATATATGTTCATGTACAATTTATGAAAGCTTCAAGATCATAAAGCAATATTGCAGCAAATAATCCAGCATTAGTAATTTGGTTTCTGAATTTGAAAAAAATGAATGATGAGGGTTTAGGGCCAAACATGCATGTTGAAGGTTATTTATTTTAACTGCTGATAACAAATTATTTACAATTCATTCTCATTGGACGAGTAATCGATAAGCGGTAGTCAAGGCGAAAGGGCTGCGTAAAATGATCTATTTGCAGAAAAACAAAAAAAAAAAATTAAGTAGTTTGGAATTAAATACATGAAAGTGAAAAAAAAATGACAAAAAAATTGAAGTTTGCTAATAAGCTATAAACAATTAACGTAAATAATACACAAATGAAAATAATCGCCTAAAAATATCTCTGAACAAAGAGGGCACGAACGAAATATTTTGTCCGTATTAAAAGAAAAAAAAATCGTTGGGATCCTTTTGCTTGATTTCATCATAGTATTTTTAATTTGATTTAATATTTTCATATATATATAACCACATCATATAATAAATAAAATTAAATTATGTACAGTATTAAAAATTAACATGTTTCATTGAGGCAAGATTGGTGGAGTGCGGGCATCCTCATGGTGACTGCACGAAGGTCGTCTCTTTCTCCGTCTTTCCTTTCTTACGGTATTTAATGTGGTAATAAACCCCGACCGTCGCAGGTGAGCCTAGCCGGCAACCTTCTACTATTTCAGCTGCCATCATGCAGCATATTGGCTAGGCGTTTCTTTTCTTTCCTTTTCGCTGCGAAGGTGACCCATCGGGTCTTTCATAACAAAAATGTAGCTTTAAATTTTTTTTAGCATCCGATCTTCATACTACGCATGAAGCCACTTCTGGAAGCAGTAACTGGAAACGGAAGAAGCCAGAAGTGGAAGTAGTAATGCAATATTACCTTTATTTTATTATCAATAGCCCGAATTTTCTTGTGAATTTTGGTTACTTTTAGTTTAGCTAACATGGCGCCCAATTTTTGTTGAGCACTATCGTTGGCTGACTCCTCCATATTCCTAATTTTCAAATCCTTTTGTCCGTCTAGCTAACATGGCGCCCAGCTTTTGTTGAGCACTATCGTTGGCTGACTCCTCCATATTCCTAATTTTCAAATCCTTTTGTCCGTCTAGCTAACAACCTCCGAGATGTTACAAGAGTTTAAGGTTTGACGGCAGATGCGCACTCTCTTGCGGAAATTCCGCCAACGACGGGTTGACCATTTTGTCGTGCGCGGGCGGAAAGTGACTATTTCGGAAGCAAATATTCGCTCTCGAGCCACCCGATATTCCTGCAGTCGAACATGGTACGGTTTTAGAGTGCGTATTTGAGGCTGCCGGGGTTCTTCTGGCAGTAACTGCGCTGGTCGCTTCAATATTGTCGTTGGCGAGGTCTCCGGAAGAGAGTGAACATCCGCAGTCATAGTGGTCATGGCTGGTGGGTTAACGTCAGGTTTGTTGGGGTGAGCAGCTGGCTGAGGAGCTACTGCGGGGTCTTTGAGTACCGCTGAGGTGGTCGGGTACTCTTTTGGCCGTTTTTTCGCGCGGCACATTCAGAACAGTCCGGGAAGTAAGTGTCCGGCTTGCCGCAACCGTAGCAGAAAACCTTACGCTCTGCTCGGCATGAAATGAACCGGTGTCCGGTTTGATGGCAATTCCAGCAGGTCGTAAGACTTCCCACTGCCGCCACAGCAAGCTGGTCTTGGTCCAAATCTTCCTCCAGATCCATGGTGGTATAATCTGGGGCCAATTCCGCGATTCCTCGTCGAGGACCCGTCCTAGCTAGTAAATATGGCCGGTCCCGGAGATCTTCCTCAAACCCTTCTAGGCGACGCACAGTTCTTAAGAGGGCCTCCATGCTCTGTGGATCGGAGTTCACGATATGGCGACGAATCTCCGGTCTAAGATTGCGCTTTAGCAGGCGCAGAATTTGGGTAGAAGACAATGGCTCTGACAGCTGGTCATTCAACCGAAGGATATCGGCTCGATATTGATGGAAGGACTCGTCCGGACGCTGCCATCTAGCATTCATCTTGTCCAGTACTAATTTGTCCATGTCGACCCTAGGGTATTCCATGCGGAGTACCTCCTTCAACCGTGACCAGCGTATTGATGGTGGGGCCGAATGTATTCGCCAATATGTCTCAAGTGCTGCTCCCCTAAGCAGCATTGGCAAGTATCCTGCGAGCGCCGTGCGGTCACCTGCTAGCATCTGCTCAATCAGCGACTCCACCCGACCAATGAAGACTTCCACCGTTATAGTATTGGGTTCCCCACTGAAATGCAGATTCCATCCCTGGATGATGCTGGGGATCTGTGTCGGCTTCAGCCGATACATATCGTGTGGATGGGAGCGTTGGTCCGGCGGAATCACTGGAGCCTGATTTGGTGGCGGTGCTTGGCTCAATCGGGACCGGTACACTGGAGCCAACGGCTTCATTGCCGCACCTGGCCGGATTCGTTCGTGATCGCGCCGCGAGTCTACCGGAAAATCCCACGGATTTGGGTCCGAATCCCACATAGGAGGCGTTCTTGGCCGAGGTGGTACTGGATTCTCCTTCTGGCTTTCCAGCGAAGCTACCCGGGTGGACAGGTCCTGCATGAGCGCCATTAAGTCTTGTAAAACTGTCGCCTCCACAGCCACAGTGGGTCTCGCCTCTTCCGCAGGCGGAACTGCTTCAGCTCGGCCCATTAAGTCAGGCTCATCAGCCTCTGTTGGAACCTGCTCCCGCCTGTCCTTTGTTTTGGGCACCGCCCCTTGAGCAGCTGGAAGCTCTAGGTGGCTGGAAGGTCGCTCCGCTGAGGTGGCTGGTTGTCGGCATAGAGGACAAGTCCGGCTGACTAGTAAATGCTGGGTCACGCAGGCTTCATGGAACTCATGTCCGCACGCCAACGTTTGTACGGACGTTCCATAATTTCGTGCTTGCTGGCAAATGACACACAATGCCGTGGGCCCTGCTTCCGAACGCAACCTGCGCTTGTCTGGCGTGCTTTCGGTCGACATCCTAACAATGTTGACGCTAATAATAATAGAATAGTAAAAATGCTATAAAAGAAATAATTAAATATTATTAAGACAACACACAAAAACCGGCCGAAAGTGGCGAACTATTCACACTACTCACAAAAAAAACCGCAAGGTATGAAAAAATAATTTACGTTATCAAAAAATAATTGGTCTTTCCTTTCCGTCCTTCCTCCCAAGTATGGACACCAATGGCACAATCCTTCTAAAGCGTTTCAGGGACACTCTCTTGTGGCACCATGAAAATCAGGGTTCAGAAGTGATCCCTCATCGGCAAGTTTTCTCAAGTTACAACTTGTTAGCCCAGGGTCGGATTCTAATCCACAAGCAGCGCGTGTCTTGTCATGGATAGTCATGGATTAGCTAATCAGCCAATCACATGAAATCAAAATCCATGTAATTTAAGACACCTAGGCACCGCTGGTTTGGTGAGCGGATCAGAATCCTCCGCAAAAAGTTGTTGGGATAATAACTTCCGAACACAAAAAGGGACTCTAATATCATTTGGCCTTACTAGTTATACAATGGTGGTAAACCACCAAAGTATAAATCAAAAGCAGGACCAAACGATATTGATGTCCAAAGACAACACACGTTCGAAAGTTACTAGTCTTGCTGGGGCACGATCAGTGCAATTACCCTCGGGAGTTATCTACCCGCCAATAATACAAATACCTTGTGGGGATACCTAGAGACGATGGACTGTCTCGTGCTCACGACTGATGATACAGCCGGGCTTTTCGGGCCCAACGTTGGGCGCCATTTGTAGTGAATTTATAATTTCAAAATGTCCGTGAAGGACTGCAGCGGTGGTCTGCTGCCCCGGCAGAAGGAGATGGAGGTATCTGCCGAGAATGCCCTCGTCTGGAGACGCGTGAATGCGCTTGCAGGCTAGCATTGCGGTGTCGTGGGGCGGGTTCGTTTCCCCAGCACGAGGACTCACTACAAAACAATTTCGCATTCACGAATTGGTCGATAGCCCAAAAGGCGACCGAAGTCGCAAGAATTGTAGATAACCTCACCGAGGGAGATGTAACTTGTTACGAGAACAAGTGAAACCTGAAGAGAAAGGCGAACTTGGGGTGACCTCGTCGTTACCCAACGAAGTTCATGGCCCACAAATGAAAGAGGGGCAACCGGGTGGTGGTGGAGCCCCTTCATACCCACCCAACCGGAATAAATCCATAGATAGCTTGTTGAAGTGGCCAGGTATTCCGCTTCTGAGTGGAAAACTCATACAACTTGAATTGTATGAACCTTCCCATCAGAAGGGGAGTACCCCGGTGACCAATTTATGTCATAGAATTATACAATTGGATTGCATAAATCTATGCCATAAAAAGGCACTCTGCTTGGGCCACTCAACCCAAAAAGGTCACCTGAAACAAAAAGGATTAATTTGTACCCGGTGGCTGGCTCATGTTTTGAGGTGGAAGCCTGCCACCGTACCGGGTCCTATACCCGGTTAGAACTAAAGGAAAGGAAAGACCGAAAGTTACGGGGTATTAATTCATTTTATTTTTCCTTTCAGAATTCATAGTCTGAATATGATTTGGCGCTCATAATCCACAGGCGATTGGCAAATATTCAAAGCAATTTTATTTCAAAAGATATTCAACGTTTCGCGGAAAATGTACATTGTTATTTTTATTAGTTATTTGAGTTAAAATGTTATTGTATTGTTCATTACATCTAATAATCTCTTCTACATTTAGATGGTTTAGAAGTTATTCAAAAATTAAAAAAACTATACATAATATATAAGTCGTCTTGTACTTCGATTACTACAAATACGAGAAGGGCAAAGTTATGAAATTAACCTTTTTAATTTTTTTCTTTTTGTTTGTATTTTCTTTAAAAGTTCATTGTTATATTTTGGTTTATACCTATTTTGAATTCCTTATTTACAGTACTTTGTTTGGGTGTTATTGGAATAGGTATAAATTGCTAAAATTGGTAGCACTTGATTTATTTTTTTTTTCTTAATGCTTATTATTTTCACTTAATTCCTACTTTTATCTACATTTTGGGTGATCTTATTATTATTATTATTAAAATTAACTCTAAAAGAGATTAGCATACGAGCAAGAAAGGAAAAGAGAGATTTAAAAAGAAAACAGTTAATATGACTGCTATTTTTTTTCCCCCTGCAGTAGGTGTAGTTTTTAATTTCAGTGGTGGAGCATATCTAAATATTTTAAATATATTTGCACGAAATCAACTTTAGTAAAGTTTCAACTTAATTTTAACGTCATATTATCTTGTTTCCATCTACTTCTTCTTTCCTTTTTTTTTTTTTGTTAAGAATCCGGTATTAAAAAAAATCTACAATTAAAAGTTTTAAGCCTGTACAATTCCATTGTAATAGCTGCACATTTTCTATTTGAGGTTCGTTTCAAATACTTTACACCCTTTAAATAAATTAAGTTTGGGGACGTAAAATAAAGAACAATCAAAATTTGATTGAGATACGAGATGCTGATAGAGTCGTTACTGTAATCTATTTCCAAAACTATTAAAAAATTCTTGTACCGAATGATTTTCAGCCTAAATCTTTTCTTCAAATGAAATTTAAAATAACGAATGCAAAATTATTATTTTCACTTGTTTTCTGGCTATGTACAAAAAAAAATAAATATCTATAACTTTGACCGTTTTCCCTCTTTTCTCTTTCCAATGTTCGAAAAGCAATACATATAATGTGAAATATTTTTTTTTCTTTAATTTTGATTTAACTTCTTTGCATTGTTTTGTGTTGTACATATTTTAACAGTAGTAAACGACCGTGCCTCCTATGTCAATTTTGCATGGGACTTTATACAATCTTTATTAGTTAATTTGTCTTTTTGTATCAATTGGCTTTTAATGACAACTGTAATAGGGATCTTCTGTACAAAACTTATAATCCATAAACATTCATGTTTAGTTATTGGTTTTAATATTCTTTTACACATGCTGACTAATGTACGTTCTAAGTATTTAGTTACCTGTAGTTAGTATTATAAGACAATAGCTGGCGAGGTCTTATAAGAGTTTCGGCATTATGTTATCGTGGCTAAAGCTATGCCGGAAGGTGATGACATGGGAGATGGCGATGGAACCATTAAACTTGACGGTGTCGTTTCAGTGGTGAGAATTCGTTCTTCATATACTCGATCTGCACATTTGTCAAATTTAACTCTCTTCCAAATGGTAGTTTTCGTTTCCAACGGAGTTCCATCTGCGACATTATAATTTGGATTGGTGAACGTCAGTATTGATCGCCTCGATCCACGTGATGCGTGCTTTATTTTGGGGGCACTTCGCATGACCAGGGTGCGAAAACTGAAGGCGTGAATGCGTCACCTGATGGCGGGTTAAATTACTCGGCGAGCCGTCAACAATTCCACAATGTCGTTCAAAAGCAGACTCCCCGACATGCAATTAGCGTTAATCTCGCGGAAACTCGTCGAATCCGGACAAATTTTTCACGAGACCCCCTAACCGTACTTTCTTCCACCCCGCCAGATGCCAAAAAACCGCGCGACGACATCTGCGTCAAATTGACATCTCGTTCACCTCGCTTTCGTTTGTGGTGAATACTCCGCCGGTGGTTTATGCCTTCGATGAAGCCAAAATATAGGGTGTTTTTTTAGGATGTATACAATTTTCAAATGAAATAAAATACAGATAAATTGTATTGATTGTCATGAAATTGGTTTTATTGGAAAGATAATTCCCTACCATTTTTATTTGAATATAGTTTCGGGTATGTGAGCGCCAACTAGCGCGGGGGGAAGGTGACTGAATGGCTACTCATTGTTAAATTGAGTTTGTGCTGTGTGCCTGTGGCAGCGCTGGCTTTTAGAGCCCTACTCCTCAATTACTACAAAATCTATTCGATGCCACTGAATTTAATGAGGTTTATTTAAGTTGAATTAAGCATCGGTACATACAAATGGAAAGAAAGGTTTGATTAAACTCCCTCAACTGAGCCAGTGAACTCGTTGATTGCAGTGTGACAAAAATCCCATGTGAAAACTTGTTTTAAATGGTTCAAAGCTACGTGGTTCGATTTTCACGTAAATTTGGAATTAAACGCCTAGCTTCCTTTCTTTACCTATCTTTACTGCGTTGAATTCTTCGAAACAATCTTCGGAGCCCTCTAGGTAGAAAATCAATGAGCCTACTACCATGGGAACGGAGCAACGAACCTTGTGAATATCTCTCCATTCAACTATCATACGTTTGGGTCTTTTGAAAAGAATATTTTGAAGTCGCTCCTAGTTTCAGATAGCAGCATTGATAAGTATGAATGTTCAAAAACGAAAATATCTCATTTTTCGGAGCGCTTAGACATAAAAATCATAATCAATAATATACAAATCGTATATAAAACTTCACCTTAAAACCATTTAATTTAAATAGAAAAATCTAATTAAAAGATATCATGATATTAAAAAAAACGTTCAATAATCGAGAATAATGTTCCCCTTTTTTGTAACCTAGCTTAAATTATAAATGACTTGTTTCGCTATAGTATATGTAAACTTAAATAACTTTTTTCGTAACCATTAATGAAATTTCGTTTCGAATCCCCAACAAATTTTGACGAGAAAAAGTCACAATTGTTCTGTAGCCAACTGTCAACTTTATCAGAGGAATTATCCAAAAGCAAAAGCGACCATCATATAACCAATACCACTTTGATTCCACGATTCCTTACGCTTCTCAATGACTTGCTTCGTTTGATGAGTACATCTTCCACATCACAATCGTCTTCATCTGCAGCATGGTTCTCAAACTCGGAAATTGTGATACTTTCAGCAAACAGCCGCTGTTGCTGCGCTGCTTCGTCCAAGACAAATGGTAGGCATTCATCGATCAATATATTTAAGCTTTCATCCTCATCCAATCCTCTATATTTTTGAAATACCTCCTGCATACGCCGGACATGGGCTTCTGGGGCAAAGTCTTCTTCCAGCTCTTCCTCCTTAACGGCAGCTCCCCGCCGCCGGCAACTTCCTTCTGAATCCTCTTTTGAATTTATTTTTGTACAATTTCCCTGAGCAACCCTAGCTCTTCAAACCTTCGTTCCTTTTCCCCCAATTTGCGCTCTTTAGTTTCTAATCGTTTTTCACTGTCTTCAGTATTATCATCCAAGTTTTGGAAAAATTTTGTTTCTTTGTATTTATAACAATTTTTATCTCTAAGCAGCGCAAGTGTCTTATAAAATTCTTCGTCGAATTGTTCACTTGCTACGACTTCATCTGCTGAACCATCCTCCCCAGATGATGACTCCGAGACTCCGCTCTCATCACGGTATTCTCTTGGGCAATTCCCTCTGGGGGAGCCCGTCACATGATCTAGCACAATCCTCATTCGTTTTCATCTATTCGCTTCTGATACCGATCCGCTCACCTCCCTACATCCAAACACATACAGGCACTGATCTTGCACCCGAATGACGACATCGGTCTTCACCCCGCTCGTCACCTCTCTGATTTTTCTTCTACAACTATAGATAATTTCAGCAAACATCCACTCGCGACTCCGACTGAGACACCCAACAACGTTGATGCACGAACTGGATCAAGAGTAACGTTCGCGATATCCAGACGACCAGAACTCCATAAATGTGACTTGGCACTTCACCTAACCTCACTCCCACCTGTCAGCAACTCAATTGTGCTAGTTGCTATCATTTGAAATTTTGATAGGAGATAGGAGGGTTTTCGAGCAGTTTGATATTGTGACTGCACGAAAGCAAAATTAACCGCAGTAAAAGAAAAATGTAAAAGATTTCAAATAGTAATAAAACTTAAATTTCATGACAAATACAATTAAAGGGTAACGTTAAAATTTGATATAAAGGAAACTTAAAAAAATTACGTTTAATAATAATAAAAAAAAAATAAAGGGAAATGTTTAAATTTTATATAAAGGAAAATTGATGTAAAATTACGTTTAATAATAATAAGACAAGAATTTTATAAATTACAACTACGAATGGAAGAAATGAAATCTTTCTTTTTTTCTTTTGTCGAACTCTGCAATTAATTTCGGTTAAGGGTTGGGAAGGTTTTCGAGCAGTCTGCTTGTGTGAGTGCTTGATTACTACAACCTCAGCCAAAACCTGTACGTGATGTGAACCTTCCACCTCTACTTGGCTCTCAATAGGGACCGAGAAATAATTACTATTTACTTCCGTGCGAAGAAACGCGACTGATTTACTTGGACCTTCGACATTATAGTTCCTTGAGAGGAAGTCGTTTCCCAAAAGACATTAAATAGTCCCTGAATATTCTCGAACACTTGGAGAGTACATGAAAGCCTAGTAGGGAGTTCGAAATTGCCTTCTGTTGTACCAAGGGTTTCACCCTCCCCAAACGGACTTTGCAAAGTGAGCTTACGCTGAACATTTATTGGGCACGTGTCCCTAATAGCTGATATTTATAATACTGACTTCAGCCCCCGTATCTATAGTAAATTTGGTTTTCTCTTGTATTCCTATATCTAAAGGCAGTGCAGCTATTGCCAGACTAGTACCGCGATACGTGTTTTCTTTATCTTTTTGATTGTCCATGCACTCATCCGTGACCCTAGCTTCCATCTTCGTTTCCGATGTTTGATTATTTGACTGTTTAATTAAAGTTGAGCCGGAGATTTCCGACTCGACTGCCCCTCGTTTCCCTGGAGCTTGGGATCCCGCCGTTTCTTTTGGAAACAAGCTTCCAAATCACGTCCTCTGCGACCACAAAAATCGAACTTCACCAGGACACTGTATACTCTTGGGTTCTCCTTATTGGCCCGATGACTAGTGGCGGATTTTACCTGACAATCCTTTTGATCGTGACCATATTCCTTACAGGTGGGACAATAGTGAGTATTCTTCCGAGAATAACAATAGGAGTATGCATGGCCCCGTTTATGACAAAAATTACAAGTTATTCTCGGACCCTTGGTGAATTTTGGTGATTTCGATTGAGGATCCTTCTCTGGTGCTACCATCGCTTGTACTACAACCTGTGACTGAAAAGGCATCGCATAGGGATTAGGCGAATACATTGCCATCTCGTGCTGGCTCATCATTCTATTATTGAATGGGGGTTGAACTTGCGTCATTTATGGAATTGCTTGTGATGCACTGTTCTGCAAAAAGAAAACATCCTGTTGAGGTTCTCCATGTTCAGCTCCTTAATTACAAGCTCCTCAAAGGTGCATTTCTCTAACGTCAAAAGGTGCTGGCAAAGCTGAGGATTAACTACTCCATTCTAAAAGCATTCATCGCAAAGTCCTCTAATTGTACATTCGCAATCTTACTCGCTTCCGATCCATATTTAACTGTTGCTGCTTCCTGGCAACGTTTAAGAGTTTGCCTAAGACGAGATGTGTAGGCTAGAACGGACTCCGAAGGACTTTACTTTGCTGTTATTAGACTATTTACCAGCTCCTGATAAGTTTCTCTTGATAGAGTTAGAGAATATCAGCTAATAAACTTCACCTTGCAGACGGGTAGAGAAAATCTGCATAAACGCAGCGCGCTCCTGATTGCTAAGGCATTTCCATACCTGCTTACTGCAACTGATGAATGTTTGCAGATCAAGCACAATGGTGGGACTGGGTGCCCCAGAAAACAAGGGAATCATCTGTCCCATTAACTTTGCAACCTTCCCGTAATCTGCCATAGTGTTCGTAAAATCCTTAACTTCGGCTTCCTTATCCGTCATAGGAGGTGATTTCTGGTCAACAGTCAAATCCACGGACACACTTGAGGATGAGCTCGCTCCCAATGTCAGTTTCCAGTCGTTACGTAATTAAAGTTTTTAAAAACTGCGAAAAACCCAATAAACTGGTGTGGCCAAATGCACTCCCATTAAAATGTTTGATCTCTTCTCTAAACTGCGCTGTCTGTTCACGGAATTGATTGATCTGCTCCAAACGGCTAAAATATAACTGATCAAAAGTGTCAGTGAATTCAAGAACTGACTCTCTGACTCTATACTCGTAGATGCAGGTTCTCGCTTAACCTGTGAATCTAAACCAGGAGAAAGAGTTTCCGATTTATTTTTAGGGGTAAAAAAAGTTCTTCCACCTCGGAGCACGAGCCCGCTGTTTTTTTCCGGAGTTGATTAATGTACCTCCCTAGTTCTCTGACATTCGTCGTTCATTCGATCAAGTAACTAACGAATTCCTTTTTTATGTTTTTTTACTGCAACTACATCCTCCTTCAAGACTCCGATATTTCAAGGATGACGTCCCAGGTATAGTTTTAATCTAAAAGATGACCTCTCAGGTGTCCAATCGTGTGAATGAGTGTTATAATCTCAAGAGTGGCAAGGAAAAGTTCTAATTCCGTCTGAAACATCAATTATTCTATTCAATAACTGGTTGCTGCACAACACGTTCGTTGTACTGGAGCTGTTCGGAATCAAAAACCGGCTGCGCCAATTGTTACGTACAAGCAACCACCCTGCCTGTGTTGGCGTGATGATTGCACCTTACCATACACTACAACAATCCTTGATACCTAGAGAGGAAAGGGGCTGTCCTTTAGAAATAAGAAGAACCTTTTTTTTCATTTAAATACAAAGAACTTTATTCCCGTTTGGAGATTGGCTTTGGTTTAATACATTCTACGTCTGGATCTCGTTTGGACGGTAGCGCTTGGATTCTAGCTGCAACCGCTAGCTTGCCCCTTCGCTCCTCCTTGATTCTTGAGTGCCCTGGCCCGGGCTGCGACAAATTCGCGCTCCT
>OZ017738.1:296970795-297045795 GCA_963969285.1 Odontomyia ornata
GGAAATACGCCGACTTTCCGCCGTATTGGCTGTGAGGGAACCATAGCGGACGTGACATTCGCCTCGGAGTCCTTAATATGGAGGATCCACAATTGGAAAGTATTAGAGGACTGCTCAGCTTGTGATCGTCAGTGCATTCTGTTTGTGATGTTGTCTCCCGACGTCCATGCTCTTGACTTTCTACAATTGGATGAAACATCGGAAGGATGGAGGTTCGTCGAGGAGGAACGGAATAACTGGTAGCTCAAGACGTGGTGGACTCAACTATGAGCATCATCACGACTGCTTGCAAAGCTTCTATGCCCCGTCGAAAACTCCGGCACGGCATGGTCAACTGAAATCGCTGAAAAGCGAAGGGAGTGTCACAAGCTTCGGCGTGAGACTGAACGAGCGCGGAACCGTGACGAGGCAAGCAACCGGGTGGCAGCATATAAATCGGCCAGGAAATGCAACAAGGCTCGCTGTTGGCAAGATCTAGTGGCTGCAAGCTAGTTATGCGGAAGCTTGGTGCTCTACGGAAACCTTGTATACATGATGTGGAAAAGATGGACGAGATAGTGCGGGTACTCTTCCCCGCCCATCCCGTCCATGTTGATGCTGTCCATGATAAAACAGCAGTCGAGTGTCCACTCTTCGCACAGCCGGAACTGGAAGAGGCCGTCCTTTCATTGAAAGCGAGGAAGGCTCCAGGCCTAGATGATGTTCTTGCTGAGGAGTTGCAACTTGTCTATCACCATTGTCCCGACTTGCTGCTCAGCACATTCAACGCTTGCCTATGGGGTGAGGTTTTCCCTGTACGATAGAAGGTAGCGAGGCTTGTACTGATCAGCAAGGGGAAGGGCAATCCCGAATCACCATCTGCATACCGCCCGTTATGCATGCTAGACACGGCTGGGAAAGTGCTAGAGAAACTCATCAAGGGAAGACTCACTGACGCGATACGTGCTGCTGGGGACCTATCTCCTCGGCAGTACGGCTTTAGAGCAGGACGTTCTATCATTGGTGCGATTGTAGAGGTGGTGAGCGTGGTCCGGCAGGCAGAGGCACACAGTCGCACCAAGCGACGGATCGTCCTGTTGGTGACACTCGGCGTCAGGAACGCCTTCAACTCCGCTAGGTGGGTGAATATTCTGGATACGCTGGAAAACGCTTTTCAAGTTTCAGAATATCTAATGCGGCTGTTGAGGGACTACTTAAAGGACCGAAGCCTGCTCTACGATGCGACACAGGGCCGATGAAGGATGGAAATTACATCGAGTATTGCTCAGGGATTTATCCTTGGTCCGGACCTGTGGAGCGTGTCTTACAACGGGCTACAGAGACTCGAGATGCTAGATGAGTCGCGGTTGATGTTGCGGCTCTGACCACTGGATACACCGTCAAACAAGCGCAACTTAGGCAAGGTATGCTAATGCGCTGAGTGAGGGACTGGATGACTGCTCGCGGGCTCAGTTTAGCATTGGAGAACACCGAAGTGGTCATCTTGACAAAAAAGAGAATCCCTAGGATAAGGATGATCAGTATTGGAGACTTGCGAATCAAAGCCATCGGTGATGTACCTGGGGGGCTATTGATCGACTCGAAGATGAGTTTCTCTAAGCAAATCAGTGCAAGGCTGAGAAGGCTGCTTCGGGAGTATCGGCTCTGAGTCGACTTATGGCCTATGTAGGGGGACTCAGCCCATCAAGGAGACGCCCCCATGTGAGTGCTGTAGAGTCAGTGCTACTGTACGGAGTAGAGGTTTGGGGTGACGCTCTCAGTAAGGAGGTTTACCAAAACGTTTGGCAAGGTACAGAGAAGAGGAGCACTGAGAATTGCATCTTCGTATCCGACAGTCTATGATTCGGTGGTGAGAGCTTTTGCAGGCGTGATACCTGTCACCCTTCTCGCTAGAGAGCGTCGGGCTATTTGCCTGCGCCGAAATGAGGATGCGAGGGAGATGGTTGTCTGCGAGGAGAGACAGCATTCATTCAACGATTAGCAGCAGTCTTGGGTGAATTGCACGAAGGGAAGGTGGACTGCGTACCTCATCCCGGATGTAAGAACGTAGCTAAATCGAAGGCATGATGAGACTGACTTCTATCTGACCCAGCTTTTGAGCGGACATGGGTGTTTTCAGTCTTACCTGCACAAGATTGGTAAGTCACGGTCCTCCGCTTGTCGGTTTTGCCTAGGAGAGGAAGACAATGCCTACCACACATTTTTTGCGTGCCCAAAATGGGTCAAGCAGCGAAGGGACCTCTACAGAGAGATGGGAGAGCTCACCCCGGATAAAATAGACGCGGTGATGCTCGAATCGGTTGACAAATGGAACCAGTTGGCACATTATGCTCGGGTAATCCTAAAAGAAAAGGTACTCACTGCACCCGTAGGCGTTGGGTCTGGGGGATAGCTTTTCTGGCTATTCCTTTTTCCCTCTCACCTCCTGCTAGAAGAGGGATACCCCAGCTTGAAGGTGCCTCACGGCGTAACAAAACGAGACCTGGCCCGAAGTAATGTGTCAAACGGTTCCAGGCTGGGTTCTCAGGTTGACAGGGGAGTGTTTACTGGGTAGTTGAGTCGCCTTTTTGCGAGCATGGGAGTATCACACTCTGTGCGTAAATGGCATTCACCTCCGAAACACAAAAAAAAGTCAAAACTATGGAGGAATGGACCAGAATGGCTCAACACACGATCCATTCGTTTTCCACCAGAAGTTGTAGACTTCTACCTATATCCACAGTGGGTGTGGTTTTAATTTTCTTGATGCTAATAAACTACTTCAGGCATCATATAGAACCTCGATGTAATCATGCAGTACTGAAGCTGCCAATCAAGGGATTGAATGGAAGTTCATGCCTCCTAGCAATCCTCACTTTGAGGGACTTTGGGAACTCGGCATGAAAGCTATGAAGGCATACCTCTACAAAACAGTAGGACGAAAAATCCTGAACATTGAAGAGATGAATACATGAGCACAAATTGAATCCTGAATAAATTCACGGCCTCTAATATGATGACCTGGATGACGTAGTGACATTAACTCCAGGATACTTTTTAACTGTTGATAAGCTCTTTGAAGTAAACAGGGAACTCAGTGAGAACAACTGCACTTTAATAAAATGATGGTATCTAGTTCAGCAGATGAAACATTTATTCAGAAGAAGATAGACAGAATGCTACTTGCAGCGATTGCAACAAAGAACAAGAAGACAACCTCAAGGTAGAAGAACTCGTCTTAGTCAAAACATTCATTCAATGCAATGGCCTCTGGTGAGGATATTGACACATCCAGGATCAGATGGACTAGTATGTACAGTTACTCTCAAATAAAAGGCAACATAACCAAGTATTTTAAAATATGCAGACTGCCATTTAATGTAGTTCAGCAGCACCCAATAAAAAATGAGAATTAAATGCTCAACCATAAGCGAACTTAAAATATTTAAAGTTACAAAGTGACGTAATGAGCAGAGGATCGCATTTTAAAAGGAAAGACGAGTTTTACCAAACTTAGCAGCTGTCCCAACCATTCTATTAACAGCGCTCATGGACTTTGGAGTTTGTTCATCCCTCACTGTATCAACTGCTAATATAACAGCAGTGACGGATGATCAATACAAGTATAGCGTCAATGAGTACTGCAGGTAAGCGAATATCTTAGATCTTGCCTATCATATCTCAGAAATCAGCGAGGAAACTTCCCGCAAAATCAACCTACTACGATTTATTCAAACTCGAAATAAACTTGGGGTCTTAGGCCAGATGCTTACAGCGCTTTTTGTTGCCAAACGATGTCATCGTCACTGATGTACAAGCTTTGTTTTCAAGTCCAGACAAACTGAAGATCCTCCTGAGTTACCAAGGCAAAATAGTACTTCGTCATAAAACGGTTAAATACAGCATCAACTAGGATCAACCTGCAGCTGGAGCGATTTTCTGTACAACTCGCCAAGGGAGTCGAACAAATACACGAAGCAAAGAGCTGGTACGCTACGACAGACACCAACCAAATCAACATACAATTTTTGGCAATATATCAGCGTGCCATTAATTACATTCAAAAAGCCAATTCGAAATACAACATTTTGAATACTATCAAGACAGAACAGGGTATACTGGAATGCATCAAGCTGGCAGGTTTTCAACAAACTATAAAGACTACCCAAGAGCTACTACTAGCACATTTCTCAATTTTACAGACCACCACGTCTAAACTAATCATCAATTTCCGGTGGAACACCGTCAATATTCACAGTTTCTTACCAATCATCCATCATCGCCGATTTTGTCTTATCAAAGTTATAGAGATTTCTCGTTAACAGAAACTTAAGGTATTCTCTTCATTCAGAGCCACCAACTCAATCATCAGAACGTCGGGACAACTAGAACAGATCTTGCTGGTGCGCCAGCAGTTTATTTAACATTAAAAAAGGTGTTTCGTTTGTGAAAATGGACAAATCAAATTCTTCAATCATGTAACTATGATAAGTGTAAGTGTGTAGTTAATGAAAACGTCCCTGTATTGGGAGACCCCCTTAAACACCTTATAAATCTTTTTAATATTGTAAATTTCAAGAGCATATCATTTTACACCTTTTGCAAAAGTTATGTTTCTACCTTGTATAGTTTGCGAGCAAAACTGCTGTGACACACGGACAAACAGGCGCAATTTTAGTAAGGTTTTATAAAATTATTTCACAATACAAAAAACTTTTGGAAAAAAATAAGAAAACTGACTTGAAAATGACCTTAAAAGAATGAAATAAATTTTATCGAAGTGATGCCGCATCAGTTTTTCCCTATTTCTTTTGTAATGGTGCACATGTTGGAAGTTTTTATGTTAAATTAGGGAAATTGATTTGGTACGTCTTCCATAAAATTTATTCCATCCTTTATAGGGCATTTTGAAGTCAGTTTTCTTTTTTTTTAAAAGGTTTGAAATTTACAATATTAAAAATATTTATAAGGTGTTTAAGGGGGTCTCCCCATACAGGGACGTTTTCATTAACCACACACTTACACTTATCATAGTTACATGATTGAAGAATTTGATTTGTCCATTTCACAAACGAAACACCTTTTTTAATGTTAAATAAACTGCTGGCGCACCAGCAAGATCTGCAGTCTTGTGGAAGCCGTGCATCGTTGCGGACATTCGAAAGTCAAAATCGTTAATTAGTGAGTGAGTGCATATAAGCAGTTATATTATAGTTAGTGAATGAACAGTGAAAGTGCGAGCAGGAGGGAAGATTCTCAACTACCAGGAAAAGAACAAGCTGGCAAAAAGGCACGGATTCTTTGGGTGAGTGATATTTGCTTTCCTTGTTTGCGAAGGCGTGTTGTTTTAATTATTGTTATTGATCCGAATAGAAATTGTGAAAATAGTTGGATAGATTTCTTAGTGTATGAGTTTGGTTTGGGCGGATTGTGGATATGACAGACATATCCACAATGGACAAAGATCAGCAGATCGCTCTGCTGATTGTGCAATTGCAAACTTCGCAAGCTGTGCAGGCACAGCTTAATGAAGTCATAGAGCAGTTGAGGCAGGCTCAACAGCAATTAATGGAGGTTAACTCGGAGTTGGCAGAACAACGCCGAGTTAACAAAAGGCTCATGGAGCAATTGAGGGATTTGGCGCTGGCTAAATCAAAAAAGAAAACCAAAAACAAAAAGAGAAAAGTGGAGTCTTCATCTTCCTCATCAGAGCGATGGAAGAGGAAGCAATCCAAGAAGAAGAAGAAAATGAGTCGATGCAGGAAGACTCTGCTGAGGAGGATGAGGAATTTCCTGCTCTGCCACCGCCGGGTCCCTCAATGGCTCTACCAGAGCTGGCCATCCCACCAAAAAAGAAGACCACTCCCACAGCGCCCACCACATCCAAATCCCCAGACGACGACAAAAAACGGACAACGGTACCTGTCATCCTCCGAGAGCCTGAAAAGTGGACCCAGGTCCTAAAGGACATGAAAGACCTCGGAATAAAACACGAATCCGCCAAAAGGGTCTACTTGGGGATCCAGATAGTTCCAGAGACACCACAAGACCACAGGAAACTTACAAGATACTTGACGGAAATGACGATACAATACCATACGTATATCCTTCCTGAAGAAAGGAATCTGAATGTGGTAATCAGGGGTCTGTATGGACTGTCGATTGATGACATTAAAGAAGATCTGGAGAGCCAAGGATTTCACCCCATTGAAATCCACTATATTAAGTTACGAGATGGGATATCCAGGTTGGTGAATGTCCTCCTTCCCAAAAGCGAGACTGACATATACAATATAAGGGCAATATGTCACCTCATATGCACTGTTGAAGCGCAACGCCCCCGTACAGGACAAGTTATGTGCCACAACTGTCAGTAGTTTGGACACTCCTCCTCCTCACGCTCAGGCCCGTTGTATTAAATGCGATGGGCTCCACCATTTTTCCAAATGCGTTAAAAAAGCAGAGGAAAAGCCAAAATGTGTGAACTGTGATGGAGAACATCCAGTCAACTATGGTGGATGTCCTCGGAACCCAGTGAATGTCAGGAAATCGTTCGCACAAGTTGCAGCTGCTAATAACAACAAAACCATCACAACATCTACACAACAACAAAATAAAAACACACAAAAACAAAAACAAGCAAACACTCCACTAAACACAAACAACAACATGGACACACTCTTTGCGACCATGCAAACACAATTGTAAACCATGATGGCGAAAATGATCCAGGGAATGTTTGCATCACAAAACAGTTTCAACAGCACACTGACAAAGAAACAATAATGAGCTTTATGAGATCATTTAACCATTCTCACATGGAATGCAAATTCCCTGCTTCATAAGACTGGTGAGTTGACTCAACTTATATTTGATTATAAGTTTGACATCATTCTCATCCAGGAAACCTTTCTGAAGCCTGGAAACTGCCTACGCTTCCCTAACTATTTTCTGTACAGAAATGACAGAACAACAGGCAGAGGAGGCGGAACGGCCATTCTTGTGAGAAGGAATGTGAACCATAATCTCGTATTGACACCTACGTTACAAACACTAGAAGCTACTGCAATTCAAGTGCGGACGGATTCTTTTGAATTCATGGTAGTCTCGGTATACAGCCGCCCGAAGGCAGCTACACTCATTGAAGATATTAAAAAACTTCTGGACTTTCAGGGTCCCATACTCCTTGCCGGAGACTTCAATGCCTTTCACCGAAGCTGGGGAGCTGTGAGAAGCAATCATGCTGGGACTGAGTTAAACCGATTCATCACAGATAATCCACTAAGCCTGCATATCCCCAACGAACCAACACATTACGGCTACCGAAATAGTTATCCTCTCGATATTGGTATATCACGTACATTTGAACACGATATACGCATCGAAGTCCTCGACGAACTTTCATCCAATCACAAACCGGTGCTCTTCTTAATAGGAGGAATATACATAGACAAACCCCTATAAGTAAAGAAGAAAACTGATTTTCAAGCTTTCCAAGCCGCACTGGCTAAAGAAACCATTATTAAAACACCTGAAACAGCCAGCAACACAGAGAAAATGATAGAAGAAATCACAGATAAAATAATACAGGCAAAAGAGGACAACACAGTCACAACTCTGACAAGGATGACAAACCCCTATGAACTCCCTAACGACATCAAAAATTTAATAAGGAGGAGGAATCGAGTTCGGAGAAGGGCTAGGAACACAGGTGATCCTAGATTACGCCAGGAAGCAAATCAAATTACGAACCAAATACGTGATCGGATATCGAAATTCCGCGATGAACAATGGGAGAGCTTCTTGCAAAGTCTGGAGCCTGGGAGCGATGCTTTCTGGAGGGTTTCCAAATACTTTCGTATTAAAAACAAACTTATAATACCACCAATTCATGGCCCTTACGGTATCAAATTCGACAGTTCTGGTAAGGCAGAGGCCTTCGCAGATACTCTAGAACAACAGTTCTGGGAAAATTCATCCGATGAGGAGGACCTTGACGAACACGAAGACCTCGTCAATCGGTTGACCAACAAGCTCAGCTCATGAGGTCAGACATTACAGACTCCGATCTAATACAAAGCACCTGTCTTCAAGAGGTTAAAGACATCATACAAGTACTGAACAGACGGAAAGCGCCGGGATTCGATTTAATATCAAACACCATGTTAAAATGGCTCCCGGATAATATTCTCGATGCAATAGCAGCGATAATTAACGAAATTTTCCGCTTGCAAAAATACCCCAAAATATGGAAATCGGCAATAGTTATTGTTCTTCCAAAACCAGGTAAAAACCTCATGTTCCCACAAAACTGGCGACCAATTAGCCTATTATCCTCTCTGTCGAAAATAGTAGAGCGGGTGCTACTAAATCGACTAACTGAGTTTGTTACTGAAAAAGAAATATTCCCAGAAGAACAATTTGGCTTCAAGCCATTACACTCCACAGAACTCCAGCTTACTAGGGTGGTCCAACACATTAGAATAGGGCTAAACCACAGGAAATCAACGGGTTTGGTTATGTCTGACATAGCCAAAGCCTTCGATAAAGTCTGGCATGCAGGACTTATTTGCAAAATGCATGAATCCCAAATGCCACTGCAGCTCATCCAAATCATTGGCTCCTTTCTAAAAGGCAGATAATTTCGTGTCAAAATTGACAACCACCTCTCAGCCATGCGGCCAATTCAAGCTGGAGTCCCACAAGGATCACCCATCTCCTCCATACTATACAACATCTTTACTGAAGACATACCTCGGCTGCCTTTGAATGTCCACAAGTCCCTATATGCCGATGATACCTGTGTTTTATTCTCATCCAGACAAGCAAGAGTCATCACCACCAAACTGAAACTCTCCATAGACATACTTTTGAAGTATTTTCGCAAGTCGAAGATCAAGTTAAACTCAGACAAGGCCCAGGCATTATTTATAACCAGAAAAGGACAACAACAACCGAAAACTGTAGAAAACGAAAATATTGCCTGGTCAAGAACAGCCAAATACTTAGGACTGACATTCGACAACAAACTCTCCTGGACCGACCACATCGCAACAAACGAGGACATTGCTACAATGTACTATCCCAACTCTTTCCACTCCTTAAGGCCAAGAAACTCAACATCAAGAACCGTCTGCTGATCTAAAAACAAATAATACGACCGACGCTACTAAATGGTAGTACAGCCTTCTACCAGACGACAGAGACCAACAAAAAGGCACTACAATCCATCCAAAACAAAAGCATTCGGCAAATTTTCGGAATCCCATGGTATGTTAGAAATACGGACATATACAAGGACCTTAGAATAGAACCTGTTGACATATTCGTACGTGACAAAGCACTCAAACTGCTCGACAAAGTAGACAACCATCCTAACACTACCCTGGGTATCCTAAAACGCAAAGCACTACCAAAAGAAACTTATCCAACTATCCGCGCTAACTTCAAGAAAATTTATTTGACAATAATTAGAATAGCACAATCTCGTTAATACTGGTGGGCAAATAATTGCTCATAGACAGAAGGGAGCTAGGGTGCTAAATCGCACCAGCTCCAAGGAAAACGAATCCAAGGAAGCAAGATCTGTTCTAGTTATCCCGACGTTCTGATGATTGAGTTGGTGGCTCTGAATGAAGAGAATACCTTAAGTTTCTGTTAACGAGAAATCTCTATAATTTTGATAAGACAAAATCGGCGATGATGGATGATTGGTAAGAAACTGTGAATATTGACGGTGTTCCACCGGAAATTGATGATTAGTTTAGACGTGGTGGTCTGTAAAATTGAGAAATGTGCTAGTAGTAGCTCTTGGGTAGTCTTTATAGTTTGTTGAAAACCTGCCAGCTTGATGCATTCCAGTATACCCTGTTCTGTCTTGATAGTATTCAAAATGTTGTATTTCGAATTGGCTTTTTGAATGTAATTAATGGCACGCTGATATATTGCCAAAAATTGTATGTTGATTTGGTTGGTGTCTGTCGTAGCGTACCAGCTCTTTGCTTCGTGTATTTGTTCGACTCCCTTGGCGAGTTGTACAGAAAATCGCTCCAGCTGCAGGTTGATCCTAGTTGATGCTGTATTTAACCGTTTTATGACGAAGTACTATTTTGCCTTGGTAACTCAGGAGGATCTTCAGTTTGTCTGGACTTGAAAACAAAGCTTGTACATCAGTGACGATGACATCGTTTGGCAACAAAAAGCGCTGTAAGCATCTGGCCTAAGACCCCAAGTTTATTTCGAGTTTGAATAAATCGTAGTAGGTTGATTTTGCGGGAAGTTTCCTCGCTGATTTCTGAGATATGATAGGCAAGATCTAAGATATTTGCTTACCTGCAGTACTCATTGACGCTATACTTGTATTGATCATCCGTCACTGCTGTTATATTAGCAGTTGATACAGTGAGGGATGAACAAACTCCAAAGTCCATGAGCGCTGTTAATAGAATGGTTGGGACAGCTGCTAAGTTTGGTAAAACTCGTCTTTCCTTTTAAAATGCGATCCTCTGCTCATTACGTCACTTTGTAACTTTAAATATTTTAAGTTCGCTTATGGTTGAGCATTTAATTCTCATTTTTTATTGGGTGCTGCTGAACTACATTAAATGGCAGTCTGCATATTTTAAAATACTTGGTTATGTTTCCTTTTATTTGAGAGTAACTGTACATACTAGTCCATCTGATCCTGGATGTGTCAATATCCTCACCAGAGGCCATTGCATTGAATGAATGTTTTGACTAGTATCCTGGAGTTAATGTCACTACGTCATCCAGGTCATCATATTAGAGGCCGTGAATTTATTCAGGATTCAATTTGTGCTCATGTATTCATCTCTTCAATGTTCAGGATTTTTTGTCCTACTGTTTTGTAGAGGTATACCTTCATAGCTTTCATGCCGAGTTCCCAAAGTCCCTCAAAGTGAGGATTGCTAGGAGGCATGAACTTCCATTCAATCCCTTGATTGGCAGCTTCAGTACTGCATGATTACATCGAGGTTCTATATGATGCCTGAAGTTATTTATTAGCATCAAGAAAATTAAAACTACACCCTCTGTGGATACAGGTAGAAGTCTACAACTTCTGGTGGAAAACGAATGGATCGTGTGTTGAGCCATTCTGGTCCATTCCTCCATAGTTTTGACTTTTTTTGTGTTTCGGAGGTGAATGCCATTTACGCACAGAGTGTGATACTCCCATGCTCGCAAAAAGGCGACTCAACTACCCACTAAACACCTCCCCTGTCAACCTGAGAACCCAGCCTAGAACCGTTTGACATATTACTTCGGGCCAGGTCTCGTTTTGTTACGCCGTGAGGCACCTTCAAGCTAGGGTATCCCTTTGCTGCTTGACCCATTTTGGGCATGCAAAAAATGTGTGGTAGGCATTGTCTTCCTCTCCTAGGCAAAACCGACAAGCGGAGGACCGTGACTTACCAATCTTGTGTAGGTAAGACTGAAAACACCCATGTCCGCTCAAAAGCTGGGTCAGATAGAAGTCAGTCTCATCATGCCTTCGATTTAGCTACGTTCTTACATCCGGGATGAGGTACGCAGTCCACCTTCCCTTCGTGCAATTCACCCAAGACTGCTGCTAATCGTTGAGCGAATGCTGTCTCTCCTCGCAGACAACCATCTCCCTCGCATCCTCATTTCGGCGCAAGTAAATAGCCCGACGCTCTCTAGCAAGAAAGGTGACAGGTATCACGCGTGCAAAAGCTCTTACCGCCGAATCAGAGACTGTCGGATACGAAGATGCAATTCTCAGTGCTCCTCTTCTCTGTACCTGTGCCAAACGTTTTGGTAAACCTCCTTACTGAGAACGTCACCCCATACCTCTACTCCGTACAGTAGCACTGACCCTATAGCACTCATATGGGGGCGTCTTCATGATGGGCTGAGTCCCCCTACATAGGCCATAAGTCGACTCAGAGCCGATACTCCCGAAGCAGCCTTCTCAGCTTTGCACTGATTTGCTCAGAGAAACTCATCTTCGAGTCGATCAATAGCCCCAGGTACATCACCGATGGCTTCGATTCGCAAGTCTCCAATACTGATCATCCTTATTCTAGGGATTCTCTTTTTTGTCAAGATGACCACTTCGGTTTTCTCCAATGCTAAACTGAGCCCGCGAGCAGTCATCCAGTCCCTCATTCGGCGCATTAGCGTACCTTGCCTAAGTTGCGCTTGTTTGACGGTGTGTCCAGAGGTCAGAGCCGCAACATCAACCGCGACTCATCTAGCATCTCGAGTCTCAGTAGCCCGTTGTAAGACACGCTCCACAGGTCCGGACCAAGGATAGATCCCTGAGCAATACTCGATGTAATTTCCATCCTTCATCGGCCCTGTGTCGCATCGTAGAGCATGCTTCGGTCCTTTAAGTAGTCCCTCAACAGCCGCATTAGATATTCTGAAACTTGAAAAGGGTTTTCCAGCGTATCCAGAATATTCACCCACCTAGCGGAGTTGAAGGCGTTCCTGACGCCGAGTGTCACCAACAGGACGATTCGTCGCATGGTGCGACTATGTGCATCTGCCTGCCGGACCACGCTCACCACCTCTACAATCGCATCAATGATAGAACGTCCTGCTCTAAAGCCATACTGCCGAGGAGATAGGTCCCCAGCAGCACGTATCGCGTCAGTGAGTCTTCCCTTGATGAGTTTCTCTAGCACTTTCCCGGCCGTGTCTAGCATGCATAACGGACGGTATGCAGATGGTGATTCGGGATTGCCCTTCCCCTTGCTGATCAGTACAAGCCTCGCTACCTTCTATCGTACAGGGAAAACCTCACCCCATAGGCAAGCGTTGAATGTGCTGAGCAGCAAGTCAGGACAATGGTGAAAGACAAGTTGCAACTCCTCAGCAAGAACATCATCTAGGCCTGGAGCCTTCCTCACCTTCAATGAAAGGACGGCCTCTTCCAGTTCCGGCTGTGCGAAGAGTGGACACTTTACTGCTGTTTTATCATGGACAGCATCAACATGGACGGGATGGGCGGGGAAGAGTGCCCGCACTATCTCGTCCATCTTTTCCACATCATGTATACAAGGTTTCCGTAGAGCACCAAGCTTCCGCATAACTAGCTTGCAGCCACTAGATCTTGCCAACAGCGAGCCTTGTTGTTGTTGATCAATTTCCGAAGGCATTTCCTGGCCGACTTATATGCTGCCACCCGGTTGCTTGCCTCGTTACGGTTCCGCGCTCGTTCAGCCTCACGCCGAAGCTTGTGACACTCCCTTCGCTTTTCAGCGATTTCAGTTGACCATGCCGTGCCGGAGTTTTTGACGGGGCATAGAAGCTTTGCAAGCAGTCGTGATGATGCTCATAGTTGAGTCCACCACGTCTTGAGCTACCAGTTATTCCGTTCCTCCTCGACGAACCTCCATCCTTCCGATGTTCCATCCAATTGTAGAAAGCCGAGAGCATGGACGTCGGGAGACAACATCACAAACAGAATGCACTGACGATCACAAGCTGGGCAGTCCTCTAATACTTTCCAATTGTGGATCCTCCATATTAAGGACTCCGAGGCGAATGTCACGTCCGCTATGGTTCCCTCACAGCCAATACGGCGGAAAGTCGGCGTATTTCCGGTATTCCGTCCTGGCCACCATTTCTAGGATTCGTTTTCACCGTGGATCTGTTTGACACATGTCCCATTCGATTGGCTTAGCGATGAAGTCTCCCTCAAAGAGCACGCTGCCGTCTGCATTCCAGACAGTGCCAGCGTTTGGTACACACTAAAGAAGGTGGTCCCTGAGCACCGAACCCACACAAAATCATCCCCACGTCCACAGCTTTCCGCCTGGAAATCACTATTTTGAGCCCAGATGGCGGCAGTACTAGTTTCATCGCGATACCATGATGCTGAACTTTTATCATGGTGCTGCTCACTCAGCAACAAAAAGTCGGCTTTCATGTCCCTCACAAACTGCTAAGCAGATTTTGTGCGGATGAACTGCGGTGTAGGTTTTTTTTTGTGGTAGGGAGGTGAAGGCATTTACGCCCGCCGAGTCTGGTAGTGTGGGACCCCCATGGAGGATACCCTTGGACTACCCACTAAACACCTCCCCTGTCAATCTGAGAACCTAGCCTGGAACCGTTTGACACATTACTTCGGGCCAGGTCTTGTTTTGTTACGCCATGGGGCGCCTTCAAGCTGGGGAGTCCCTTTCCTAGCGGGAGGGGAGAGAGGAAGAGAAAAAGCCAGAAGAGCGATCCCCCAGCCCCAGCACCTCCGGCTGCTGCGAGTCCCTTTTATCTTTAAGACTGCCCGAGCATAATGTGCCACCTAGTTCCATTTGTCAACCGATTCGAGCATCACCACAACTATATTATCCGGGGTGAGCTCTCCCGTCTCCCTGTAGAGTTCCCTTCGCAGCCTGGCCCATTTGGTACATGCAAAAAATGTGTGACAGGCATTGTCCTCCTCTCCTGGGCAAAACCGACAATCGGGAGACCGTGACTTACCGATCTTGTGCAGGTAAGACTGAAAACAAACGTGCCCGCTCAAAAGCTGGGTCACATAGAAGTCAGTCTCACCATGCCTTCGATTTAGCCACGGTCTCACATCCGGGATGAGGTACGCAGTCCACCTTCCCTTCGTGCAATTCCTCCAAGACTGCTGCCAATCGTTGAGCGAGCGTTGTCTCTCCTCGCGGACAACTATCTCCCTCGCATGCAATCACTCTCACCGCCGAGTCGGAGACTGTTGGATACGAAGATGCAATTCTCAGTGCTCCTCTTCTCTGTACCTGTGCCAATCGTTTTCGGTATACCTCCTTGCTGAGAGCGTCGCCCCATACCTCTGCTCCGTACAGTAGCACTGACCCTACAGCACTCATCAAGAGGCGTCTTCTTGATGGGCTGGGTCCCCCTGCGTTGGCCATAAGTCGACTCAGGGCCGATATTCCCGAAGCAGCCTTCTCAGCCGTTGCCCTGATTTGCTCAGAGAAACTCATCTTCGAGTCGATCAGTAGCCCCAGATACTTCACCGCCGGCTTCGATTCGATTTGTATATCTCCAATACTGATCATCCTTACTCTAGGGATTCTCTTTTTTGTCAAGATGACCACTTCGGTTTTCTCCAGTGCTAAACTGAGCCCGCGAGCAGTCATCCAGTCCCTCACTCGGCGCATTAGCATACCTAGCCTAAGTTGCGCTTGTTCAACGGTGCGCCCGGCGACCAGAGCCGCAACATCATCCGCATAGCCGACCAAGCGCGACTCATCTGGCATCTCAAGTCTCAGTAGCCCTCGTAAGACACGTTCCACAGGTCCGGGCCAAGGATAGATCCCTGGGCAACACCCGATGTAATTTCCATCCTTCGGATCCTTCGCTCCTTAAGGTAGTTCCTCAACAGCCGCATTAGATATTCTGGAACTTGAAAAGAGTTTTCCAGCGTGTCCAGAATATCCACCCATCTAGCGGAGTTGAAGGCATTCCTGACATCGAGTGTCACCAACAGGATGATCCGTCGCTTGGTGCGACTATATGCCTCTGCCTTTTGGACCGCGTTCACCACCTCTGCCATCGCATCAATGGTAGAACGTCCTGCTCTAAAGCCATACTGCCGAGGAGATAGGTCCCCAGCAGCACGAATCGCGTCAGTGAGTCTTCCCTTGATGAGTTTCTCTAGCACTTTCCCAGCCATGTCTAGCATGCATAACGGGCGGTATGCAGACGGCGATTCGGGATTTCCCTTCCCCTTGCTGACCAGCACGAGCCTCGCCACCTTCCATCGTACCGGGAAAACCCCGTCCCGTAGGCAAGCGTTGAATGTGCTGAGCAGCAAGTCAGGACAATGGTGATAAACGAGCTGCAAAACCTCAGCTGGAACACCATCTGGACCTGGAGCCTTCCTCGCTTTCAGGGAGAGGACTGCCTCCTCCAGTTCCAGCTGTGTGAAGAGTGGGCACTCGACTGCTGTTTCACCATGGACAGCGTCAACACGGACGGGATGGGCGGGGAAGAGTCCCCGCACTATCGCGTCCATCTTTTCCGCGTCATGTATACAAGGCTTCCGTAGGGCACCAAGTTTCCCCAAGACCAGCTTGTAGCCAAGGCCCCACGGATCCCTATTTACATCGTCCACGAGGTCTTGCCAGCATCGGGCCTTGCTCTTGTTAACAAGCCTGCGAAGATATTTCCTGGCGGACCTGTATGCTGCTAGCCTAGTGTCTGCCTCCTCCCGTGTTCGCGCCCGCTGGGCCTCTCGCCGAAGTTTGTGACACTCGCTTCTTTGTTCGGCGATCTCGTCTGACCACCAGTATACTCGAGGCTTACCGTGTCGGGGTCTCCGACGGGGCATGGAAGACTCGCAAGCAGCTATGATGGTACTCATAGTTGAGTTCACCAAGTCCTTGGCTGTAGGCCCTCCACTCCCTGGTGGAGCTCCCAGCAACGGTGCGCCTGCCGTAAGCGCGTCAGCGAACCTCTCAACATCCATCCTCCCAGTCCTCCATCCGAGGATTGAAGTTTGGGCATATGCACGCAGAGTGGCACTGTCGTGAATCTCAACCGCTATATACTGGTGATCACTAGCCGAGTAGTCCTCTAGTACTCGCCAGTTGTGTACTCTAGGTACCAGGGACTCCGAAGCGAGTGTCACATCGGGTATGGTTCCTACGCAACCCCAGCGGCGGAAAGTAGCGGTGTTACCAGTATTTAGAACAAAAAGCGCTGTTCTGGCCGCCATGTCCAAGATTTGCTTTCCCCTTGGGTTGGATGGTTTAGCTGCAGGCTGCGGATCATCGAAGCTCTGATTTTGCCTTGGCTAGGGCTTCTTGGAAAACCACACAAATTTCGTTGCATCCTATATATATATCCTTCTATACATACGAGTATACATATACATACATATATATATATATATATATATATATATATATATATATATATATATATATATATATATATATATATATATATATATATATATGTATATGTATAGAAGTATATATATATATATATATATATATATATATATATATATATACATATATATATGTATAGAAGTATATATATATATATATATATATATATATATATAAATATATATATATATATATATATATATATATATATATATATATATATATATATATATATATAGAATACAACGAAATTTGTGCCTAGAGATCGCAATTTTGCTTCGATTTCCGCTAAATTTTCAGAAATTAAATAACATTTCGGCTAGTTTCGTTCATCATTCAAATTCGTTAAGCGAAAACAAAACGGCGTTTTAGATGAGAACCCTTAATTTCTGTTCTAACCGAAGTATAGCTCCGATTTGCACCTAAATTGGTACAAAGCTTCATTCCAGTATGTGATAAAGCTCAAAATAAAAAAATCAAAAGTTGACCCATCTTACACAAAATGGCGGCAGTAAAAAAATTTCAGGGTCAGGTCAGATTATCAAAATGGCGGCAAGGCAAATTTCAAAATATGAAAATTTCTTTGGATTTTTTGATGAAACCTAAAATCAAGGCATCACTCAAGAAATTAATTTTTAATATACATGGTACAATGCATTCAAGAAACTGAATATTAATAGATTTGAAATGAAACGATTTGCCACTAAAAAGGTTAAAATAAAAAACCTTTTAAAAAAAAGAAAACCGACTTCAAAATGCCCTATAAAGGATAAAATAAATTTTATGGAAGACGTACCAAATCAATTTCCCTAATTTAACATAAAAACTTCCAACATGTGCACCATTACAAAAGAAATAGGGAAAAACTGATGCGGCATCACTTCGATAAAATTTATTTCATTCTTTTAAGGTCATTTTCAAGTCAGTTTTCTTATGTTTTTCTAAAAGTTTTTTGTATTGTGAAATAATTTTATAAAACCTTACTAAAATTGCGCCTGTTTGTCCGTGTGTCACAGCAATTTTGCTCGCAAACTATACAAGGTAGAAACATAACTTTTGCAAAAGGTGTAAAATGATATGCTTTTGAAATTTACAATATTAAAAAGATTTATAAGGTGTTTAAGGGGGTCTCCCCATACAGGGACGTTTTCATTAACCACACACTTACACTTATCATAGTTACATGATTGAAGAATTTGATTTGTCCATTTTCACAAACGAAACACCTTTTTTAATGTTAAATAAACTGCTGGCGCACCAGCAAGATCTGTTCTAGTTGTCCCGACGTTCTGATGATTGAGTTGGTGGCTCTGAATGAAGAGAATACCTTAAGTTTCTGTTAACGAGAAATCTCTATAACTTTGATAAGACAAAATCGGCGATGATGGATGATTGGTAAGAAACTGTGAATATTGACGGTGTTCCACCGGAAATTGATGATTAGTTTAGACGTGGTGGTCTGTAAAATTGAGAAATGTGCTAGTAGTAGCTCTTGGGTAGTCTTTATAGTTTGTTGAAAACCTGCCAGCTTGATGCATTCCAGTATACCCTGTTCTGTCTTGATAGTATTCAAAATGTTGTATTTCGAATTGGCTTTTTGAATGTAATTAATGGCACGCTGATATATTGCCAAAAATTGTATGTTGATTTGGTTGGTGTCTGTCGTAGCGTACCAGCTCTTTGCTTCGTGTATTTGTTCGACTCCCTTGGCGAGTTGTACAGAAAATCGCTCCAGCTGCAGGTTGATCCTAGTTGATGCTGTATTTAACCGTTTTATGACGAAGTACTATTTTGCCTTGGTAACTCAGGAGGATCTTCAGTTTGTCTGGACTTGAAAACAAAGCTTGTACATCAGTGACGATGACATCGTTTGGCAACAAAAAGCGCTGTAAGCATCTGGCCTAAGACCCCAAGTTTATTTCGAGTTTGAATAAATCGTAGTAGGTTGATTTTGCGGGAAGTTTCCTCGCTGATTTCTGAGATATGATAGGCAAGATCTAAGATATTCGCTTACCTGCAGTACTCATTGACGCTATACTTGTATTGATCATCCGTCACTGCTGTTATATTAGCAGTTGATACAGTGAGGGATGAACAAACTCCAAAGTCCATGAGCGCTGTTAATAGAATGGTTGGGACAGCTGCTAAGTTTGGTAAAACTCGTCTTTCCTTTTAAAATGCGATCCTCTGCTCATTACGTCACTTTGTAACTTTAAATATTTTAAGTTCGCTTATGGTTGAGCATTTAATTCTCATTTTTTATTGGGTGCTGCTGAACTACATTAAATGGCAGTCTGCATATTTTAAAATACTTGGTTATGTTGCCTTTTATTTGAGAGTAACTGTACTAGTCCATCTGATCCTGGATGTGTCAATATCCTCACCAGAGGCCATTGCATTGAATGAATGTTTTGACTAAGACGAGTTCTTCTACCTTGAGGTTGTCTTCTTGTTCTTTGTTGCAATCGCTGCAAGTAGCATTCTGTCTATCTTCTTCTGAATAAATGTTTCATCTGCTGAACTAGATACCATCATTTTATTAAAGTGCAGTTGTCCTCACTGAGTTCCCTGTTTACTTCAAAGAGCTTATCAACAGTTAAAAAGTATCCTGGAGTTAATGTCACTACGTCATCCAGGTCATCATATTAGAGGCCGTGAATTTATTCAGGATTCAATTTGTGCTCATGTATTCATCTCTTCAATGTTCAGTATTTTTTGTCCTACTGTTTTGTAGAGGTATACCTTCATAGCTTTCATGCCGAGTTCCCAAAGTCCCTCAAAGTGAGGATTGCTAGGAGGCATGAACTTCCATTCAATCCCTTGATTGGCAGCTTCAGTACTGCATGATTACATCGAGGTTCTACATGATGCCTGAAGTTGTTTATTAGCATCAAGAAAATTAAAACCACACCCACTGTGGATACAGGTAGAAGTCTACAACTTCTGGTGGAAAACGAATGGATCGTGTGTTGAGCCATTCTGGTCCATTCCTCCATAGTTTTGACTTTTTTTTGTGTTTCGGAGGTGAATGCCATTTATGCACAGAGTGTGATACTCCCATGCTCGCAAAAAGGCGACTCAACTACCCACTAAACATCTCCCCTGTCAACCTGAGAACCCAGCCTGGAACCGTTTGACATATTACTTCGAGCCAGGTCTCGTTTTGTTACCCCGTGAGGCACCTTCAAGCTGGGGTATCCCTCTTCTAGCAGGAGGAGAGAGGGAAAGAGGAAGTGCCAAAAAAGCGATCCCCCAGACCCAACGCCTACGGGTGCAGTGAGTACTTTTTCTTTTAGGATTACCCGAGCATAATGTGCCAACTGGTTCCATTTGTCAACCGATCCGAGCATCACCGCGTCTATTTTATCCGGGGTGAGCTCTCCCATCTCTCTGTAGAGGTCCCTTCGCTGCTTGACCCATTTTGGGCACGCAAAAAATGTGTGGTAGGCATTGTCTTCCTCTCCTAGGCAAAACCGACAAGCGGAGGACCGTGACTTACCAATCTTGTGCAGGTAAGACTGAAAACACCCATGTCCGCTCAAAAGCTGGGTCAGATAGAAGTCAGTCTCATCATGCCTTCGATTTAGCTACGTTCTTACATCCGAGATGAGGTACGCAGTCCACCTTCCCTTCGTGCAATTCACCCAAGACTGCTGCTAATCGTTGAGCGAATGCTGTCTCTCCTCGCAGACAACCATCTCCCTCGCATCCTCATTTCGGCGCAGGTAAATAGCCCGACGCTCTCTAGCAAGAAAGGTGACAGGTATCACGCGTGCAAAAGCTCTCACCGCCGAATCAGAGACTGTCGGATACGAAGATGCAATTCTCAGTGCTCCTCTTCTCTGTACCTGTGCCAAACGTTTTGGTAAACCTCCTTACTGAGAGCGTCACCCCATACCTCTACTCCGTACAGTAGCACTGACCCTACAGCACTCATATGGGGGCGTCTCCTTGGTGGGCTGAGTCCCCCTACATAGGCCATAAGTCGACTCAGAGCCGATACTCCCGAAGCAGCCTTCTCAGCCTTGCACTGATTTGCTCAGAGAAACTCATCTTCGAGTCGATCAATAGCCCCAGGTACATCACCGATGGCTTCGATTCGCAAGTCTCCAATACTGATCATCCTTATTCTAGGGATTCTCTTTTTTGTCAAGATAACCACTTCGGTTTTCTCCAATGCTAAACTGAGCCCGCGAGCAGTCATCCAGTCCCTCACTCAGCGCATTAGCATACCTTGCCTAAGTTGCGCTTGTTTGACGGTGTGTCCAGTGGTCAGAGCCGCAACATCAACCGCGACTCATCTAGCATCTCGAGTCTCTGTAGCCCGTTGTAAGACACGCTCCACAGGTCCGGACCAAGGATATATCTCTTGGCAACACCCGATGTAATTTCCATCCTTCGTTGGCCCTGTGTCGTATCGTAGAGCAGGCTTCGGTCCTTTAAGTAGTCCCTCAACAGCCGCATTAGATATTCTGCAACTTGAAAAGGGTTTTCCAGCGTATCCAGAATATTCACCCACCTAGTGGAGTTGAAGGCGTTCCTGACGCCGAGTGTCACCAACAGGACGATCCGTCGCTTGGTGCGACTGTGTGCCTCTGCCTGCCGGACCACGCTCACCACCTCTACAATCGCACCAATGATAGAACGTCCTGCTCTAAAGCCATACTGCCGAGGAGATAGGTCCCCAGCAGCACGTATCGCGTCAGTGAGTCTTCCCTTGATGAGTTTCTCTAGCACTTTCCCAGCCATGTCTAGCATGCATAACGGGCGGTATGCAGATGGTGATTCGGGATTGCCCTTCCCCTTGCTGATCAGTACAAGCCTCGCTACCTTCTATCGTTCAGGGAAAACCTCACCCCATAGGCAAGCGTTGAATGTGCTGAGCAGCAAGTCGGGACAATGGTGATAGACAAGTTGCAACTCCTCAGCAAGAACATCATCTAGGCCTGGAGCCTTCCTCGCTGTCAATGAAAGGACGGCCTCTTCCAGTTCCGGCTGTGCGAAGAGTGGACACTTTACTGCTGTTTTATCATGGACAGCATCAACATGGACGGGATGGGCGGGGAAGAGTACCCGCACTATCTCGTCCATCTTTTCCACATCATGTATACAAGGTTTCCGTAGAGCACCAAGCTTCCGCATAACTAGCTTGCAGCCACTAGATCTTGCCAACAGCGAGCCTTGTTGTTGTTGATCAATTTCCGAAGGCATTTCCTGGCCGACTTATATGCTGCCACCCGGTTGCTTGCCTCGTCACGGTTCCGCGCTCGTTCAGCCTCACGCCGAAGCTTGTGACACTCCCTTCGCTTTTCAGCGATTTCAGTTGACCATGCCGTGCCGGAGTTTTCGACGGGGCATAGAAGCTTTGCAAGCAGTCGTGATGATGCTCATAGTTGAGTCCACCACGTCTTGAGCTACCAGTTATTCCGTTCCTCCTCAACGAACCTCCATCCTTCCGATGTTCCATCCAATTGTAGAAAGCCGAGAGCATGGACGTCGGGAGACAACATCACAAACAGAATGCACTGACGATCACAAGCTGAGCAGTCCTCTAATACTTTCCAATTGTGGATCCTCCATATTAAGGACTCCGAGGCGAATGTCACGTCCGCTATGGTTCCCTCACAGCCAATACGGCGGAAAGTCGGCGTATTTCCGGTATTCCGTCCTGGCCACCATTTCTAGGATTCGTTTTCACCGTGGATCTGTTTGACACATGTCCCATTCGCTTGGTTTAGCGATGGTCTCCCTCAACGAGCACGTTGCCGTCTGCATTCCAGACAGTGCCAACGTTTGGTACACACTAAAGAAGGTGGTCCCTGAGCACTGAACCCACACAAAATCATCCCCACGTCCACAGCTTTCCGCCTGGAAATCACTATTTTGAACCCAGATATCGGCAGTACTAGTTTCATCGCGATACCATGATGCTGAACTTTTATCATGGTGCTGCTCACTCAGCAACAAAAAGTCGGCTTTCATGTCCCTCACAAACTGCTCAAGCAGATTTTGTGCGGTTGAACTGCGATGTAGGTTTAGCTGCAGGATGGGGGTCATCGAAGCTCTGATTTTGCCTTGGCTAGGGCTTCTTGGAAAACCCGACATTTTCCTGATCCCAAGGCGTGTCCAAAATCACATCTTGGATCAGCACCCTTGCAAAGAATACAGTGTGCCTCCTTCGTACACTCTTTTTTTTATGTCCCATTTTACCGCGTTTGTAATATAGGGAACACCTATCGGGTCCTTTGCATACTTGTGCGGTGTGACCATAGCGAAGGCGTTTGAAACATTGAAGAGGCGTTGCTCTTCGCCGTATCCTACGGACAACCCACCCAATCGTACTTTGCCCTTATTCGAAATTGTTCGGCGTCCTTTTCGGCCAAGTCAATTATGGCCATGCGTTGTCCCCTATGGTTTTCTGGTATCAGTCTCACTTTGATCCTTTCCACGCTAGGGAACTCCTTTTTAATGGCGTCTTCTACTTCGGCCAGATCTGTGACCCAGTCAATGTCTCTTATTTCAATCGCTGCGCTTTTTCCGAGGACTTTCTTTACTGCGTCGCAGAATGCTTCCCTATTCTTGGCCACCGCTTCAAATTCAACCAGTATGTGGCCAGACCGCGTTGGTCGTACTGCTTTAATGGCAGTGTGAGTGTCTTCGGGCCTTACGTTTCCCCCGATGTCCCACAGCATCTACGCGTAGGATCGGTTATCTTGGGGTTTTACGAGCAGTGCCTGCTGCCGGGGTCTTCGTTGGGGCTTCTTGCATCGGTTCTTTTTTCTGGTTGGGCGTCCGTGCGAACTTTACTTTCGGGCACTTTTTGAAGGAGTTTCTTAGCGGCTTTCTTCGCTCCTTTTGTAAGCACTGTCTGAAACCCCTGATCTAGTGTTCCACGCCCCTTAAGTGCCTCTTCCTTCCTTCTTTTATCCCGATCTACTTCGATTGGGCTAGACACCATTCTTTCATTGATTTTTGATTGTGGAGCTATCTGAGGTTATCGGCTTCTGTTTCTGAATACAGTACTTCCGTCACCTTTTCGATGTTGGCAATGGAATCACACATCGTCGCTTTATTTACCTGGTCACTCGTTTCTTTTCTTGCCGTAATCTCCTCGTTGAGTTCAGGATGGTTCTTTACTATTTCGGGATTTACGGCCCTTGCTTCAATCGCTTCGGTAGCGAGCGCAGCAGTGACCATGGAATTCTGGAATTTCTTTATATTTTCTTTTACTGCTCGAGCATTTGGCGCGTCCTGCTGAATTTCCCGCTTTTCCTTTATAGGACGCTCTGGCGATTGCACTTTTTTTTGCTGCGCCCGAACGCCGCAGGAATCTCAGTCTGGACCAGACTATCTGTTAATCTCCGTTTTTTGTCCGTCTTCACTGTCATTGTATTTATCGTCGTTTTTGGCATTCTTAGTACCGCTCTCGATGTACTGTTAACATCGTGGTGGGTAGCCGCTGGTTGCTTCATCGTTATTGTTATTTTTGCATTGGCAATTCTTTTGGATACGTTGACATGATACTACAATTCTGAACAACAGTGTTTTTGAATGATACTTACTCGATTTGCCACGTAAGCCTTCCATCTATTTGCTGGACTTTGAATCTAGCCTGGTACAGTGGCTGAGTCAGTCCAACAATATTGAAAATTATGTGCCTTCATGATTTCATCCATCAGTTGGACTAAAAGAACAGCTCTTTTCAGTTCTAGTCTAGGCATGGATTCAACATTCACTGGAGCAACTTTCGACTTTGCAGCCAAGAGTGTCACACTTGTTGATATCGAAATTGTGACCCAAATGTAAACGACCGCGGCATATGCGGTTTCAAACGAGTCGCAAAAGCCGTACAGCTCAAATTGGTGAGAAGAAGTAAATTGAATCTACCACTTCATCCGTATGTTTTCCAATTCAGGCAATTGATAGCTCAATGCCATCAACGCAAACTTTCTTTGCTTGCTAAAGTTCCCGTAACGTTACTTTTCCGATAATAACACATGATTGTAACCAGCCAATAAGATTGAGAAGTCTGAAAATTTTAGCCAATATGTTTCGTTTTGAGAAGCTAGTTTGATTACATAGTTTTATAATAGAGAATGAAAACTCATCCGTTGCTGGATGCCATTCAATGCTGCTGTGTCTCCCTTTCTGATTCAAGCACTCGTTTTAACAGCTGTATGTTCCTCAGACGTAACCTTCCCTTACTCAGAAGTCTTCGCAAGTCCATTTGTAGCTGAAGCAGACCTTGTCCGATTCGGTTAAAACTTCATCCACGTAGAAGTCTCTCCTGCAGGTTTGAGCTGCCTCCGGGAGTGAGGAACATTCATCTGTCGCAAGCTACTGTAGAGTCCTGATTGCCAGATATAATGAAAATGCTGCCCCGTATGTCTCCGTGTTTAGTTGGAAATGCTGGATTGGCTCGCTTGGCTTAAAGCGCCATCAAATTCTTTGGAAGTGGCGATCGCATTCATGAACAGAAATACGCCGATATATGTTCTCGATATCGGCTGCAAAGGCATATTTGTGTTGCCTTCATTGCACCAATAAATGCAACAAATTTCCTTGGATCGTGTGTCCAGTATGGAGGTCGATCAATGTCTTTTACTTTGAACAATTTCGGGAGGCGTTGAATACCTCTCTCAGTTTATTTGCAATGCTGGTTTCTCTTATGACGTCATTATGAAGTAGATAGTATGCTGAAGTCATTTGGACTCGTTTTGTTAGTACCCTAAATATATGACTTAAGTCGATATATTCTTGCATGAATTTGCAATTATTGCTCGTAAAGTGTTGGGTTCCACACAAGTCGATCTTCTAATTGTCTGAATCTTATATATGCAATTTCCCTTGTATTGCCGATTTCGTTGAACGGATCCGTGTCATTTTTAAAAGGTAGACTAAAGGAATATTTTCCAGTTAGTTTTCGTATAAGCATCTTTTTATAATGATCCGCTCTATGGCCTTGTATAGGTGCTGGATCTAGTGTTTTGCTTGGGTGTAACTGCGTATTATGTTTCCTGCCGCAGATTTTGCATGTTCACTCTGTTTTGCCCCTGCAAACGATTAAAACAAATATTTTAATTTTTTACTAACTCTCTTCAGGCCTAATTGTTTGAATGTATTGCATTCAGACAGTTTATGCCCAGCTTTATATATTGGACACACCCCCTTTGAGCCGTGTGTGGTATTTATGTAGTGAAATGAAGGTGTAAGAATGTCCGTGAAGGACTGCAGCGATGGTCTGCGGCCTCGGCGGGAGGGGATGTTAAGATCCGCCGAGATTGGCCTTGTCTGGAGACGCGTGAATGCGCTGGCAGGCTAGCGTTGCGATGTCGTGGGGCGGGTTCTTTCTCCCTAGCACAACGACCCACTACAAAACAACTTCGCATTCACGAATTAAAAGAAGAAAAATGCCGATCGACAGGTGTCGAGGCCGAGGTAACCTACTAAGGGTTGAAATTGCTTGTTCAGAGAACAAGTTGGGACGAGCAAAAACCGACGGACTGGCGGAGACTTCGTCATTAACGACGATCCTTATGGCCCACAAATAAGAGTGGGGCATGCAGATGAAGGTGGTTCCCCCTCGCACCCTCCCAACCGGATCAAGACCCAAATGTAGACGTGGCCATGTGTTTCCCATTTGAGTGAAAAACTCATACAAAAGCACTTTGTATGACTCTTTTTCACAAATGAGAAGCACAAACGTAACCAATTTATGCTATAGAGTTATGCAACCCTATATCATAAAAGGGTACGCGAACGGAAGGCCACTCTCCCGGCAAGAGCCCCTGAACACAACAAAACGGTAGAGTGCGCCTGATGGCTAGCCCTTATCACCCGGAAAGCCTTCCATCGTTGCGGGTCCTATACCCGGTCTGGTACACCGAAATGTAAATACTGATTTTCTTTTTATCTAGCAATTCATTTTGAAATTTATTATTTTTTTCTTAGTAAATATATCTTGCACAAAGACTCTATTTTGTTTTATAATAAATCAGTAACATCAATGACCGTTATACTTCCTCGATTGTTCATTTCATGTATTCTACTTTACATTTAAAGGGGTTAAATTAAATTAAGTTTTCAATATTCTAATGTTTAACGTTAGTGAGAAGAGAAGTTCTTTTACATAACGCTTAATAATGTGATTGAAAAAAATGCTAATAGCTGTTTTGTAGACATTTATCTTACTTTCTGGAGCATAAACACCAATTGCGCAAAATTATTTCTGTTCTAACCGAAGTATAGCTCCGATTTGCACCTAAATTGGTACAAAGCTTCATTCCAGTATGTGATAAGGCTCAAAATAAAAAAATAAAAAGTTGACCCATCTTACACAAAATGGCGGCAGTAAAAAAATTTCAGGGTCAGGTCAGATTATCAAAATGGCGGGTAGGCAAATTTCAAAATATGAAAATTTCTTAAAGCTACAATTTATATTGGATTTTTTGATGAAACCTAAAATCAAGGCATCAGTCAAGAAATTAAATTTTAATATACATGGTACAATGCATTCAAGAAACTGAATATTAATAGATTTGAAATGAAACGATTTGCCACTAAAAAGGTTAAAATAAAAAACCTTTTAAAAAAAAGAAAACCGACTTCAAAATGCCCTATAAAGGATAAAATAAATTTTATGGAAGACGTACCAAATCAATTTCCCTAATTTAACATAAAAACTTCCAACATGTGCACCATTACAAAAGAAATAGGGAAAAACTGATGCGGCATCACTTCGATAAAATTTATTTCATTCTTTTAAGGTCATTTTCAAGTCAGTTTTCTTACGTTTTTCTAAAAGTTTTTTGTATTGTGAAATAATTTTATAAAACCTTACTAAAATTGCGCCTGTTTGTCCGTGTGTCACAGCAATTTTGCTCGCAAACTATACAAGGTAGAAACATAACTTTTGCAAAAGGTGTAAAATGATATGCTTTTGAAATTTACAATATTAAAAAGATTTATAAGGTGTTTAAGGGGGTCTCCCCATACAGGGACGTTTTCATTAACCACACACTTACACTTATCATAGTTACATGATTGAAGAATTTGATTTGTCCATTTTCACAAACGAAACACCTTTTTTAATGTTAAATAAACTGCTGGCGCACCAGCAAGATCTGTTCTAGTTGTCCCGACGTTCTGATGATTGAGTTGGTGGCTCTGAATGAAGAGAATACCTTAAGTTTCTGTTAACGAGAAATCTCTATAACTTTGATAAGACAAAATCGGCGATGATGGATGATTGGTAAGAAACTGTGAATATTGACGGTGTTCCACCGGAAATTGATGATTAGTTTAGACGTGGTGGTCTGTAAAATTGAGAAATGTGCTAGTAGTAGCTCTTGGGTAGTCTTTATAGTTTGTTGAAAACCTGCCAGCTTGATGCATTCCAGTATACCCTGTTCTGTCTTGATAGTATTCAAAATGTTGTATTTCGAATTGGCTTTTTGAATGTAATTAATGGCACGCTGATATATTGCCAAAAATTGTATGTTGATTTGGTTGGTGTCTGTCGTAGCGTACCAGCTCTTTGCTTCGTGTATTTGTTCGACTCCCTTGGCGAGTTGTACAGAAAATCGCTCCAGCTGCAGGTTGATCCTAGTTGATGCTGTATTTAACCGTTTTATGACGAAGTACTATTTTGCCTTGGTAACTCAGGAGGATCTTCAGTTTGTCTGGACTAGAAAACAAAGCTTGTACATCAGTGACGATGACATCGTTTGGCAACAAAAAGCGCTGTAAGCATCTGGCCTAAGACCCCAAGTTTATTTCGAGTTTGAATAAATCGTAGTAGGTTGATTTTGCGGGAAGTTTCCTCGCTGATTTCTGAGATATGATAGGCAAGATCTAAGATATTCGCTTACCTGCAGTACTCATTGACGCTATACTTGTATTGATCATCCGTCACTGCTGTTATATTAGCAGTTGATACAGTAAGGGATGAACAAACTCCAAAGTCCATGAGCGCTGTTAATCGAATGGTTGGGACAGCTGCTAAGTTTGGTAAAACTCGTCTTTCCTTTTAAAATGCGATCCTCTGCTCATTACGTCACTTTGTAACTTTAAATATTTTAAGTTCGCTTATGGTTGAGCATTTAATTCTCCTTTTTTATTGGGTGCTGCTGAACTACATTAAATGGCAGTCTGCATATTTTAAAATACTTGGTTATGTTGCCTTTTATTTGAGAGTAACTGTACATACTAGTCCATCTGATCCTGGATGTGTCAATATCCTCACCAGAGGCCATTGCATTGAATGAATGTTTTGACTAAGACGAGTTCTTCTACCTTGAGGTTGTCTTCTTGTTCTTTGTTGCAATCGCTGCAAGTAGCATTCTGTCTATCTTCTTCTGAATAAATGTTTCATCTGCTGAACTAGATACCATCATTTTATTAAAGTGCAGTTGTTCTCACTGAGTTCCCTGTTTACTTCAAAGAGCTTATCAACAGTTAAAAAGTATCCTGGAGTTAATGTCACTACGTCATCCAGGTCATCATATTAGAGGCCGTGAATTTATTCAGGATTCAATTTGTGCTCATGTATTCATCTCTTCAATGTTCAGGATTTTTTGTCCTACTGTTTTGTAGAGGTATACCTTCATAGCTTTCATGCCGAGTTCCCAAAGTCATTCAAAGTGAGGATTGCTAGGAGGCATGAACTTCCATTCAATCCCTTGATTGGCAGCTTCAGTACTGCATGATTACATCGAGGTTCTATATGATGCCTGAAGTAGTTTATTAGCATCAAGAAAATTAAAACCACACCCACTGTGGATACAGGTAGAAGTCTACAACTTCTGGTGGAAAACGAATGGATCGTGTGTTGAGCCATTCTGGTCCATTCCTCCATAGTTTTGACTTTTTTTTGTGTTTCGGAGGTGAATGCCATTTACGCACAGAGTGTGATACTCCCATGCTCGCAAAAAGGCGACTCAACTACCCACTAAACATCTCCCCTGTCAACCTGAGAACCCAGCCTGGAACCGTTTGACATATTACTTCGAGCCAGGTCTCGTTTTGTTACCCCGTGAGGCACCTTCAAGCTGGGGTATCCCTCTTCTAGCAGGAGGAGAGAGGGAAAGAGGAAGTGCCAAAAAAGCGATCCCCCAGACCCAACGCCTACGGGTGCAGTGAGTACTTTTTCTTTTAGGATTACCCGAGCATAATGTGCCAACTGGTTCCATTTGTCAACCGATCCGAGCATCACCGCGTCTATTTTATCCGGGGTGAGCTCTCCCATCTCTCTGTAGAGGTCCCTTCGCTGCTTGACCCATTTTGGGCACGCAAAAAATGTGTGGTAGGCATTGTCTTCCTCTCCTAGGCAAAACCGACAAGCGGAGGACCGTGACTTACCAATCTTGTGCAGGTAAGACTGAAAACACCCATGTCCGCTCAAAAGCTGGGTCAGATAGAAGTCAGTCTCATCATGCCTTCGATTTAGCTACGTTCTTACATCCGGGATGAGGTACGCAGTCCACCTTCCCTTCGTGCGATTCACCCAAGACTGCTGCTAATCGTTGAGCGAATGCTGTCTCTCCTCGCAGACAACCATCTCCCTCGCATCCTCATTTCGGCGCAGGTAAATAGCCCGACGCTCTCTAGCAAGAAAGGTGACAGGTATCACGCGTGCAAAAGCTCTCACCTCCGATTCAGAGACTTTCGGATACGAAGATGCAATTCTCAGTGCTCCTCTTCTCTGTACCTGTGCCAAACGTTTTGGTAAACCTCCTTACTGAGAGCCTCACCCCATACCTCTACTCCGTACAGTAGCACTGACCCTACAGCACTCATATGGGGGCGTCTCCTTGGTGGGCTGAGTCCCCCTACATAGGCCATAAGTCGACTCAGAGCCGATACTCCCGAAGCAGCCTTCTCAGCCTTGCACTGATTTTCTCAGAGAAACTCATCTTCGAGTTGATCAATAGCCCCAGGTACATCACCGATGGCTTCGATTCGCAAGTCTCCAATACTGATCATCCTTATTCTAGGGATTCTCTTTTTTGTCAAGATAACCACTTCGGTTTTCTCCAATGCTAAACTGAGCCCACGAGCAGTCATCCAGTCCCTCATTCGGCGCATTAGCGTACCTTGCCTAAGTTGCGCTTGTTTGACGGTGTGTCCAGAGGTCAGAGCCGCAATATCAACCACGACTCATCTAGCATCTCGAGTCTCAGTAGCCCATTGTAAGACACGCTCCACAGGTCCGGACCAAGGATATATCCCTTGGCAACACCCGATGTAATTTCCATCCTTCGTTGGCCCTGTGTCGTATCGTAGAGCAGGCTTCGGTCCTTTAAGTAGTCCCTCAACAGCCGCATTAGATATTCTGCAACTTGAAAAGGGTTTTCCAGCGTATCCAGAATATCCACCCACCTAGCGGAGTTGAAGGCGTTCCTGACGCCGAGTGTCACCAACAGGACGATCCGTCGCTTGGTGCGACTATGTGCCTCTGCCTGCCGGACCACGCTCACCACCTCTACAATCGCACCAATGATAGAACGTCCTGCTCTAAAGCCATACTGCCGAGGAGATAGGTCCCCAGCAGCACGTATCGCGTCAGTGAGTCTTCCCTTGATGAGTTTCTCTAGCACTTTCCCAGCCATGTCTAGCATGCATAACGGGCGGTATGCAGATGGTGATTCGGGATTGCCCTTCCCCTTGCTGATCAGTACAAGCCTCGCTACCTTCTATCGTACAGGGAAAACCTCACCCCATAGGCAAGCGTTGAATGTGCTGAGCAATAAGTCGGGACAATGGTGATAGACAAGTTGCAACTCCTCAGCAAGAACATCATCTAGGCCTGGAGCCTTCCTCGCTTTCAATGAAAGGACGGCCTCTTCCAGTTCCGGCTGTGCGAAGAGTGGACTTTCGACTGCTGTTTTATCATGGACAGCATCAACATGGACGGGATGGGCGGGGAAGAGTGCCCGCACTATCTCGTCCATCTTTTCTACATCATGTATACAAGGTTTCCGTAGAGCACCAAGCTTCCGCATAACTAGCTTGCAGCCACTAGATCTTGCCAACAGCGAGCCTTGTTGTTGTTGATCAATTTCCGAAGGCATTTCCTGGCCGACTTATATGCTGCCACCCAGTTGCTTGCCTCGTCACGGTTCCGCGCTCGTTCAGCCTCACGCCGAAGCTTGTGACACTCCCTTCGCTTTTCTGCGATTTCAGTTGACCATGCCGTGCCGGAGTTTTCGACAGGGCATAGAAGCTTTGCAAGCAGTCGTGATGATGCTCATAGTTGAGTCCACCACGTCTTGAGCTACCAGTTATTCCGTTCCTCCTCAACGAACCTCCATCCTTCCGATGTTCCATCCAATCGTAGAAAGCCGAGAGCATGGACGTCGGGAGACAACATCACAAACAGAATGCACTGACGATCACAAGCTGAGCAGTCCTCTAATACTTTCCAATTGTGGATCCTCCATATTAAGGACTCCGAGGCGAATGTCACGTCCGCTATGGTTCCCTCACAGCCAATACGGCGGAAAGTCGGCGTATTTCCGGTATTCCGTCCTGGCCACCATTTCTAGGATTCGTTTTCACCGTGGATCTGTTTGACACATGTCCCATTCGCTTGGTTTAGCGATGGTCTCCCTCAACGAGCACGTTGCCGTCTGCATTCCAGACAGTGCCAACGTTTGATACACACTAAAGAAGGTGGTCCCTGAGCACTGAACCCACACAAAATCATCCCCACGTCCACAGCTTTCCGCCTGGAAATCACTATTTTGAACCCAGATATCGGCAGTACTAGTTTCATCGCGATACCATGATGCTGAACTTTTATCATGGTGCTGCTCACTCAGCAACAAAAAGTCGGCTTTCATGTCCCTCACAAACTGCTCAAGCAGATTTTGTGCGGTTGAACTGCGATGTAGGTTTAGCTGCAGGATGCGGGTCATCGAAGCTCTGATTTTGCCTTGGCTAGGGCTTCTTGGAAAACCCGACATTTTCCTGATCCCAAGGCGTGTCCAAAATCACATCTTGGATCAGCACCCTTGCAAAGAATACAGTGTGCCTCCTTCGTACACTCTTTTTTTTTATGTTCCATTTTACCGCGTTTGTAATATAGGGAACACCTATCGGGTCCTTTGCATACTTGTGCGGTGTGACCATAGCGAAGGCGTTTGAAACATTGAAGAGGCGTTGCTCTTCGCCGTATCCTACGGACAACCCACCCAATCGTACTTTGCCCTTATTCGAAATTGTTCGGCGTCCTTTTCGGCCAAGTCAATTATGGCCATGCGTTGTCCCCTATGGTTTTCTGGTATCAGTCTCACTTTGATCCTTTCCACGCTAGGGAACTCCTTTTTAATGGCGTCTTCTACTTCGGCCAGATCTGTGACCCAGTCAATGTCTCTTATTTCAATCGCTGCGCTTTTTCCGAGGACTTTCTTTACTGCGTCGCAGAATGCTTCCCTATTCTTGGCCACCGCTTCAAATTCAACCAGTATGTGGCCAGACCGCGTTGGTCGTACTGCTTTAATGGCAGTGTGAGTGTCTTCGGGCCTTACGTTTCCCCCGATGTCCCACAGCATCTACGCGTAGGATCGGTTATCTTGGGGTTTTACGAGCAGTGCCTGCTGCCGGGGTCTTCGTTGGGGCTTCTTGCATCGGTTCTTTTTTCTGGTTGGGCGTCCGTGCGAACTTTACTTTCGGGCACTTTTTGAAGGAGTTTCTTAGCGGCTTTCTTCGCTCCTTTTGTAAGCACTGTCTGAAACCCCTGATCTAGTGTTCCACGCCCCTCAAGTGCCTCTTCCTTCCTTCTTTTATCCCGATCTACTTCGATTGGTCTAGACACCATTCTTTCATTGATTTTTGATTGTGGAGCTATCTGAGGTTATCGGCTTCTGTTTCTGAATACAGTACTTCCGTCACCTTTTCGATGTTGGCAATGGAATCACACATCGTCGCTTTATTTACCTGGTCACTCGTTTCTTTTCTTGCCGTAATCTCCTCGTTGAGTTCAGGATGGTTCTTTACTATTTCGGGATTTACGGCCCTTACTTCAATCGCTTCGGTAGCGATCGCAGCAGTGACCATGGAATTCTGGAATTTCTTTATATTTTTTTTTACTGCTCGAGCATTTGGCGCGTCCTGCTGAATTTCCCGCTTTTCCTTTATAGGACGCTCTGGCGATTGCACTTTTTTTTGCTGCGCCCGAACGCCGCAGGAATCTCAGTCTGGACCAGACTATCTGTTAATCTCCGTTTTTTGTCCGTCTTCACTGTCATTGTATTTATCGTCGTTTTTGGCATTCTTAGTACCGCTCTCGATGTACTGTTAACATCGTGGTGGGTAGCCGCTGGTTGCTTCATCGTTATTGTTATTTTTGCATTGGCAATTCTTTTGGATACGTTGACATGATACTACAATTCTGAACAACAGTGTTTTTGAATGATACTTACTCGATTTGCCACGTAAGCCTTCCATCTATTTGCTGGACTTTGAATCTAGCCTGGTACAGTGGCTGAGTCAGTCCAACAATATTGAAAATTATGTGCCTTCATGATTTCATCCATCAGTTGGACTAAAAGAACAGCTCTTTTCAGTTCTAGTCTAGGCATGGATTCAACATTCACTGGAGCAACTTTCGACTTTGCAGCCAAGAGTGTCACACTTGTTGATATCGAAATTGTGACCCAAATGTAAACGACCGCGGCATATGCGGTTTCAAACGAGTCGCAAAAGCCGTACAGCTCAAATTGGTGAGAAGAAGTAAATTGAATCTACCACTTCATCCGTATGTTTTCCAATTCAGGCAATTGATAGCTCAATGCCATCAACGCAAACTTTCTTTGCTTGCTAAAGTTCCCGTAACGTTACTTTTCCGATAATAACACATGATTGTAACCAGCCAATAAGATTGAGAAGTCTGAAAATTTTAGCCAATATGTTTCGTTTTGAGAAGCTAGTTTGATTACATAGTTTTATAATAGAGAATGAAAACTCATCCGTTGCTGGATGCCATTCAATGCTGCTGTGTCTCCCTTTCTGATTCAAGCACTCGTTTTAACAGCTGTATGTTCCTCAGACGTAACCTTCCCTTACTCAGAAGTCTTCGCAAGTCCATTTGTAGCTGAAGCAGACCTTGTCCGATTCGGTTAAAACTTCATCCACGTAGAAGTCTCTCCTGCAGGTTTGAGCTGCCTCCGGGAGTGAGGAACATTCATCTGTCGCAAGCTACTGTAGAGTCCTGATTGCCAGATATAATGAAAATGCTGCCCCGTATGTCTCCGTGTTTAGTTGGAAATGCTGGATTGGCTCGCTTGGCTTAAAGCGCCATCAAATTCTTTGGAAGTGGCGATCGCATTCATGAACAGAAATACGCCGATATATGTTCTCGATATCGGCTGCAAAGGCATATTTGTGTTGCCTTCATTGCACCAATAAATGCAACAAATTTCCTTGGATCGTGTGTCCAGTATGGAGGTCGATCAATGTCTTTTACTTTGAACAATTTCGGGAGGCGTTGAATACCTCTCTCAGTTTATTTGCAATGCTGGTTTCTCTTATGACGTCATTATGAAGTAGATAGTATGCTGAAGTCATTTGGACTCGTTTTGTTAGTACCCTAAATATATGACTTAAGTCGATATATTCTTGCATGAATTTGCAATTATTGCTCGTAAAGTGTTGGGTTCCACACAAGTCGATCTTCTAATTGTCTGAATCTTATATATGCAATTTCCCTTGTATTGCCGATTTCGTTGAACGGATCCGTGTCATTTTTAAAAGGTAGACTAAAGGAATATTTTCCAGTTAGTTTTCGTATAAGCATCTTTTTATAATGATCCGCTCTATGGCCTTGTATAGGTGCTGGATCTAGTGTTTTGCTTGAATTGTATTCTCTATTCACTCTGGGTGTAACTGCGTATTATGTTTCCTGCCGCAGATTTTGCATGTTCACTCTGTTTTGCCCCTGCAAACGATTAAAACAAATATTTTAATTTTTTACTAACTCTCTTCAGGCCTAATTGTTTGAATGTATTGCATTCAGACAGTTTATGCCCAGCTTTATACATTGGACACACCCCCTTTGAGCCGTGTGTGGTATTTATGTAGTGAAATGAAGGTGTAAGAATGTCCGTGAAGGACTGCAGCGATAGTCTGCGGCCTCGGCGGGAGGGGATGTTAAGATCCGCCGAGATTGGCCTTGTCTGGAGACGCGTGAATGCGCTGGCAGGCTAGCGTTGCGATGTCGTGGGGCGGGTTCTTTCTCCCTAGCACAACGACCCACTACAAAACAACTTCGCATTCACGAATTAAAAGAAGAAAAATGCCGATCGACAGGTGTCGAGGCCGAGGTAACCTACTAAGGGTTGAAATTGCTTGTTCAGAGAACAAGTTGGGACGAGCAAAAACCGACGGACTGGCGGAGACTTCGTCATTAACGACGATCCTTATGGCCCACAAATAAGAGTGGGGCATCCAGATGAAGGTGGTTCCCCCTCGCACCCTCCCAACCGGATCAAGACCCAAATGTAGACGTGGCCATGTGTTTCCCATTTGAGTGAAAAACTCATACAAAAGCACTTTGTATGACTCTTTTTCACAAATGAGAAGCACAAACGTAACCAATTTATGCTATAGAGTTATGCAACCCTATATCATAAAAGGGTACGCGAACGGAAGGCCACTCTCCCGGCAAGAGCCCCTGAACACAACAAAACGGTAGAGTGCGCCTGATGGCTAGCCCTTATCACCCGGAAAGCCTTCCATCGTTGCGGGTCCTATACCCGGTCTGGTACACCGAAATGTAAATACTGATTTTCTTTTTATCTAGCAATTCATTTTGAAATTTATTATTTTTTTCTTAGTAAATATATCTTGCACAAAGACTCTATTTTGTTTTATAATAAATCAGTAACATCAATGACCGTTATACTTCCTCGATTGTTCATTTCATGTATTCTACTTTACATTTAAAGGGGTTAAATTAAATTAAGTTTTCAATATTCTAATGTTTAACGTTAGTGAGAAGAGAAGTTCTTTTACATAACGCTTAATAATGTGATTGAAAAAAGTGCTAATAGCTGTTTTGTAGACATTTATCTTACTTTCTGGAGCATAAACACCAATTGCGCAAAATTATTTCTGTTCTAACCGAAGTATAGCTCCGATTTGCACCTAAATTGGTACAAAGCTTCATTCCAGTATGTGATAAGGCTCAAAATAAAAAAATCAAAAGTTGACCCATCTTACACGAAATGGCGGCAGTAAAAAAATTTCAGGGTCAGGTCAGATTATCAAAATGGCGGCTAGGCAAATTTCAAAATATGAAAATTTCTTAAAGCTACAATTTATATTGGATTTTTTGATGAAACCTAAAATCAAGGCATCAGTCAAGAAATTAAATTTTAATATACATGGTACAATGCATTCAAGAAACTGAATATTAATAGATTTGAAATGAAACGATTTGCCACTAAAAAGGTTAAAATAAAAAACCTTTTAAAAAAAGAAAACCGACTTCAAAATGCCCTATAAAGGATAAAATAAATTTTATGGAAGACGTACCAAATCAATTTCCCTAATTTAACATAAAAACTTCCAACATGTGCACCATTACAAAAGAAATAGGGAAAAACTGATGCGGCATCACTTCGATAAAATTTATTTCATTCTTTTAAGGTCATTTTCAAGTCAGTTTTCTTATGTTTTTCTAAAAGTTTTTTGTATTGTGAAATAATTTTATAAAACCTTACTAAAATTGCGCCTGTTTGTCCGTGTGTCACAGCAATTTTGCTCGCAAACTATACAAGGTAGAAACATAACTTTTGCAAAAGGTGTAAAATGATATGCTTTTGAAATTTACAATATTAAAAAGATTTATAAGGTGTTTAAGGGGGCCTCCCCATACAGGGACGTTTTCATTAACCACACACTTACACTTATCATAGTTACATGATTGAAGAATTTGATTTGTCCATTTTCACAAACGAAACACCTTTTTTAATGTTAAATAAACTGCTGGCGCACCAGCAAGATCTGTTCTAGTTGTCCCGACGTTCTGATGATTGAGTTGGTGGCTCTGAATGAAGAGAATACCTTAAGTTTCTGTTAACGAGAAATCTCTATAACTTTGATAAGACAAAATCGGCGATGATGGATGATTGGTAAGAAACTGTGAATATTGACGGTGTTCCACCGGAAATTGATGATTAGTTTAGACGTGGTGGTCTGTAAAATTGAGAAATGTGCTAGTAGTAGCTCTTGGGTAGTCTTTATAGTTTGTTGAAAACCTGCCAGCTTGATGCATTCCAGTATACCCTGTTCTGTCTTGATAGTATTCAAAATGTTGTATTTCGAATTGGCTTTTTGAATGTAATTAATGGCACGCTGATATATTGCCAAAAATTGTATGTTGATTTGGTTGGTGTCTGTCGTAGCGTACCAGCTCTTTGCTTCGTGTATTTGTTCGACTCCCTTGGCGAGTTGTACAGAAAATCGCTCCAGCTGCAGGTTGATCCTAGTTGATGCTGTATTTAACCGTTTTATGACGAAGTACTATTTTGCCTTGGTAACTCAGGAGGATCTTCAGTTTGTCTGGACTTGAAAACAAAGCTTGTACATCAGTGACGATGACATCGTTTGGCAACAAAAAGCGCTGTAAGCATCTGGCCTAAGACCCCAAGTTTATTTCGAGTTTGAATAAATCGTAGTAGGTTGATTTTGCGGGAAGTTTCCTCGCTGATTTCTGAGATATGATAGGCAAGATCTAAGATATTCGCTTACCTGCAGTACTCATTGACGCTATACTTGTATTGATCATCCGTCACTGCTGTTATATTAGCAGTTGATACAGTGAGGGATGAACAAACTCCAAAGTCCATGAGCGCTGTTAATAGAATGGTTGGGACAGCTGCTAAGTTTGGTAAAACTCGTCTTTCCTTTTAAAATGCGATCCTCTGCTCATTACGTCACTTTGTAACTTTAAATATTTTAAGTTCGCTTATGGTTGAGCATTTAATTCTCCTTTTTTATTGGGTGCTGCTGAACTACATTAAATGGCAGTCTGCATATTTTAAAATACTTGGTTATGTTGCCTTTTATTTGAGAGTAACTGTACATACTAGTCCATCTGATCCTGGATGTGTCAATATCCTCACCAGAGGCCATTGCATTGAATGAATGTTTTGACTAAGACGAGTTCTTCTACCTTGAGGTTGTCTTCTTGTTCTTTGTTGCAATCGCTGCAAGTAGCATTCTGTCTATCTTCTTCTGAATAAATGTTTCATCTGCTGAACTAGATACCATCATTTTATTAAAGTGCAGTTGTTCTCACTGAGTTCCCTGTTTACTTCAAAGAGCTTATCAACAGTTAAAAAGTATCCTGGAGTTAATGTCACTACGTCATCCAGGTCATCATATTAGAGGCCGTGAATTTATTCAGGATTCAATTTGTGCTCATGTATTCATCTCTTCAATGTTCAGGATTTTTTGTCCTACTGTTTTGTAGAGGTATACCTTCATAGCTTTCATGCCGAGTTCCCAAAGTCCCTCAAAGTGAGGATTGCTAGGAGGCATGAACTTCCATTCAATCCCTTGATTGGCAGCTTCAGTACTGCATGATTACATCGAGGTTCTATATGATGCCTGAAGTTGTTTATTAGCATCAAGAAAATTAAAACCACACCCACTGTGGATACAGGTAGAAGTCTACAACTTCTGGTGGAAAACGAATGGATCGTGTGTTGAGCCATTCTGGTCCATTCCTCCATAGTTTTGACTTTTTTTTGTGTTTCGGAGGTGAATGCCATTTATGCACAGAGTGTGATACTCCCATGCTCGCAAAAAGGCGACTCAACTACCCACTAAACATCTCCCCTGTCAACCTGAGAACCCAGCCTGGAACCGTTTGACATATTACTTCGAGCCAGGTCTCGTTTTGTTACCCCGTGAGGCACCTTCAAGCTGGGGTTTCCCTCTTCTAGCAGGAGGAGAGAGGGAAAGAGGAAGTGCCAAAAAAGCGATCCCCCAGACCCAACGCCTACGGGTGCAGTGAGTACTTTTTCTTTTAGGATTACCTGAGCATAATGTGCCAACTGGTTCCATTTGTCAACCGATCCGAGCATCACCGCGTCTATTTTATCCGGGGTGAGCTCTCCCATCTCTCTGTAGAGGTCCCTTCGCTGCTTGACCCATTTTGGGCACGCAAAAAATGTGTGGTAGGCATTGTCTTCCTCTCCTAGGCAAAACCGACAAGCGGAGGACCGTGACTTACCAATCTTGTGCAGGTAAGACTGAAAACACCCATGTCCGCTCAAAAGCTGGGTCAGATAGAAGTCAGTCTCATCATGCCTTCGATTTAGCTACGTTCTTACATCCGGGATGAGGTACGCAGTCCACCTTCCCTTCGTGCAATTCACCCAAGACTGCTGCTAATCGTTGAGCGAATGCTGTCTCTCCTCGCAGACAACCATCTCCCTCGCATCCTCATTTCGGCGCAGGTAAATAGCCCGACGCTCTCTAGCAAGAAAGGTGACAGGTATCACGCGTGCAAAAGCTCTCACCACCGATTCAGAGACTGTCGGATACGAAGATGCAATTCTCAGTGCTCCTCTTCTATGTACCTGTGCCAAACGTTTTGGTAAACCTCCTTACTGAGAGCGTCACCCCATACCTCTACTCCGTACAGTAGCACTGACCCTACAGCACTCATATGGGGGCGTCTCCTTGGTGGGCTGAGTCCCCCTACATAGGCCATAAGTCGACTCAGAGCCGATACTCCCGAAGCAGCCTTCTCAGCCTTGCACTGATTTGCTTAGAGAAACTCATCTTCGAGTCGATCAATAGCCCCCCAGGTACATCACCGATGGCTTCGATTCGCAAGTCTCCAATACTGATCATCCTTATCCTAGGGATTCTCTTTTTTGTCAAGATGACCACTTCGGTGTTCTCCAATGCTAAACTGAGCCCGCGAGCAGTCATCCAGTCCCTCACTCAGCGCATTAGCATACCTTGCCTAAGTTGCGCTTGTTTGACGGTGTATCCAGTGGTCAGAGCCGCAACATCAACCGCGACTCATCTAGCATCTCGAGTCTCTGTAGCCCGTTGTAAGACACGCTCCACAGGTCCGGACCAAGGATAGATCCCTTGGCAACACCCGATGTAATTTCCATCCTTCGTTGGCCCTGTGTCGTATCGTAGAGCAGGCTTCGGTCCTTTAAGTAGTCCCTCAACAGCCGCATTAGATATTCTGCAACTTGAAAAGGGTTTTCCAGCGTATCCAGAATATTCACCCACCTAGCGGAGTTGAAGGCGTTCCTGACGCCGAGTGTCACCAACAGGACGATCCGTCGCTTGGTGCGACTATGTGCCTCTGCCTGCCGGACCACGCTCACCACCTCTACAATCGCACCAATGATAGAACGTCCTGCTCTAAAGCCATACTGCCGAGGAGATAGGTCCCCAGCAGCACGTATCGCGTCAGTGAGTCTTCCCTTGATGAGTTTCTCTAGCACTTTCCCAGCCATGTCTAGCATGCATAACGGGCGGTATGCAGATGGTGATTCGGGATTGCCCTTCCCCTTGCTGATCAGTACAAGCCTCGCTACCTTCTATCGTACAGGGAAAACCTCACCCCATAGGCAAGCGTTGAATGTGCTGAGCAGCAAGTCGGGACAATGGTGATAGACAAGTTGCAACTCCTCAGCAAGAACATCATCTAGGCCTGGAGCCTTCCTCGCTTTCAATGAAAGGACGGCCTCTTCCAATTCCGGCTGTGCGAAGAGTGGACTTTCGACTGCTGTTTTATCATGGACAGCATCAACATGGACGGGATGGGCGGGGAAGAGTGCCCGCACTATCTCGTCCATCTTTTCCACATCATGTATACAAGGTTTCCGTAGAGCACCAAGCTTCCGCATAACTAGCTCGCAGCCACTAGATCTTGCCAACAGCGAGCCTTGTTGTTGTTGATCAATTTCCGAAGGCATTTCCTGGCCGACTTATATGCTGCCACCCGGTTGCTTGCCTCGTCACGGTTCCGCGCTCGTTCAGCCTCACGCCGAAGCTTGTGACACTCCCTTCGCTTTTCAGCGATTTCAGTTGACCATGCCGTGCCGGAGTTTTCGACGGGGCATAGAAGCTTTGCAAGCAGTCGTGATGATGCTCATAGTTGAGTCCACCACGTCTTGAGCTACCAGTTATTCCGTTCCTCCTCAACGAACCTCCATCCTTCCGATGTTCCATCCAATTGTAGAAAGCCGAGAGCATGGACGTCGGGAGACAACATCACAAACAGAATGCACTGACGATCACAAGCTGAGCAGTCCTCTAATACTTTCCAATTGTGGATCCTCCATATTAAGGACTCCGAGGCGAATGTCACGTCCGCTATGGTTCCCTCACAGCCAATACGGCGGAAAGTCGGCGTATTTCCGGTATTCCGTCCTGGCCACCATTTCTAGGATTCGTTTTCACCGTGGGTCTGTTTGACACATGTCCCATTCGCTTGGTTTAGCGATGGTCTCCCTCAACGAGCACGTTGCCGTCTGCATTCCAGACAGTGCCAACGTTTGGTACACACTAAAGAAGGTGGTCCCTGAGCACTGAACCCACACAAAATCATCCCCACGTCCACAGCTTTCCGCCTGGAAATCACTATTTTGAACCCAGATATCGGCAGTACTAGTTTCATCGCGATACCATGATGCTGAACTTTTATCATGGTGCTGCTCACTCAGCAACAAAAAGTCGGCTTTCATGTCCCTCACAAACTGCTCAAGCAGATTTTGTGCGGTTGAACTGCGATGTAGGTTTAGCTGCAGGATGCGGGTCATCGAAGCTCTGATTTTGCCTTGGCTAGGGCTTCTTGGAAAACCCGACATTTTCCTGATCCCAAGGCGTGTCCAAAATCACATCTTGGATCAGCACCCTTGCAAAGAATACAGTGTGCCTCCTTCGTACACTCTTTTTTTTTATGTCCCATTTTACCGCGTTTGTAATATAGGGAACACCTATCGGGTCCTTTGCATACTTGTGCGGTGTGACCATAGCGAAGGCGTTTGAAACATTGAAGAGGCGTTGCTCTTCGCCGTATCCTACGGACAACCCACCCAATCGTACTTTGCCCTTATTCGAAATTGTTCGGCGTCCTTTTCGGCCAAGTCAATTATGGCCATGCGTTGTCCCCTATGGTTTTCTGGTATCAGTCTCACTTTGATCCTTTCCACGCTAGGGAACTCCTTTTTAATGGCGTCTTCTACTTCGGCCAGATCTGTGACCCAGTCAATGTCTCTTATTTCAATCGCTGCGCTTTTTCCGAGGACTTTCTTTACTGCGTCGCAGAATGCTTCCCTATTCTTGGCCACCGCTTCAAATTCAACCAGTATGTGGCCAGACCGCGTTGGTCGTACTGCTTTAATGGCAGTGTGAGTGTCTTCGGGCCTTACGTTTCCCCCGATGTCCCACAGCATCTACGCGTAGGATCGGTTATCTTGGGGTTTTACGAGCAGTGCCTGCTGCCGGGGTCTTCGTTGGGGCTTCTTGCATCGGTTCTTTTTTCTGGTTGGGCGTCCATGCGAACTTTACTTTCGGGCACTTTTTGAAGGAGTTTCTTAGCGGCTTTCTTCGCTCCTTTTGTAAGCACTGTCTGAAACCCCTGATCTAGTGTTCCACGCCCCTCAAGTGCCTCTTCCTTCCTTCTTTTATCCCGATCTACTTCGATTGGTCTAGACACCATTCTTTCATTGATTTTTGATTGTGGAGCTATCTGAGGTTATCGGCTTCTGTTTCTGAATACAGTACTTCCGTCACCTTTTCGATGTTGGCAATGGAATCACACATCGTCGCTTTACTTACCTGGTCACTCGTTTCTTTTCTTGCCGTAATCTCCTCGTTGAGTTCAGGATGGTTCTTTACTATTTCGGGATTTACGGCCCTTACTTCAATCGCTTCGGTAGCGATCGCAGCAGTGACCATGGAATTCTGGAATTTCTTTATATTTTTTTTTACTGCTCGAGCATTTGGCGCGTCCTGCTGAATTTCCCGCTTTTCCTTTATAGGACGCTCTGGCGATTGCACTTTTTTTTGCTGCGCCCGAACGCCGCAGGAATCTCAGTCTGGACCAGACTATCTGTTAATCTCCGTTTTTTGTCCGTCTTCACTGTCATTGTATTTATCGTCGTTTTTGGCATTCTTAGTACCGCTCTCGATGTACTGTTAACATCGTGGTGGGTAGCCACTGGTTGCTTCATCGTTATTGTTATTTTTGCATTGGCAATTCTTTTGGATACGTTGACATGATACTACAATTCTGAACAACAGTGTTTTTGAATGATACTTACTCGATTTGCCACGTAAGCCTTCCATCTATTTGCTGGACTTTGAATCTAGCCTGGTACAGTGGCTGAGTCAGTCCAACAATATTGAAAATTATGTGCCTTCATGATTTCATCCATCAGTTGGACTAAAAGAACAGCTCTTTTCAGTTCTAGTCTAGGCATGGATTCAACATTCACTGGAGCAACTTTCGACTTTGCAGCCAAGAGTGTCACACTTGTTGATATCGAAATTGTGACCCAAATGTAAACGACCGCGGCATATGCGGTTTCAAACGAGTCGCAAAAGCCGTACAGCTCAAATTGGTGAGAAGAAGTAAATTGAATCTACCACTTCATCCGTATGTTTTCCAATTCAGGCAATTGATAGCTCAATGCCATCAACGCAAACTTTCTTTGCTTGCTAAAGTTCCCGTAACGTTACTTTTCCGATAATAACACATGATTGTAACCAGCCAATAAGATTGAGAAGTCTGAAAATTTTAGCCAATATGTTTCGTTTTGAGAAGCTAGTTTGATTACATAGTTTTATAATAGAGAATGAAAACTCATCCGTTGCTGGATGCCATTCAATGTCCGACGTTTTTACATTTTCAGTGACTGCTGTGTCTCCCTTTCTGATTCAAGCACTCGTTTTAACAGCTATATGTTCCTCAGACGTAACCTTCCCTTACTCAGAAGTCTTCGCAAGTCCATTTGTAGCTGAAGCAGACCTTGTCCGATTCGGTTAAAACTTCATCCACGTAGAAGTCTCTCCTGCAGGTTTGAGCTGCCTCCGGGAGTGAGGAACATTCATCTGTCGCAAGCTACTGTAGAGTCCTGATTGCCAGATATAATGAAAATGCTGCCCCGTATGTCTCCGTGTTTAGTTGGAAATGCTGGATTGGCTCGCTTGGCTTAAAGCGCCATCAAATTCTTTGGAAGTGGCGATCGCATTCATGAACAGAAATACGCCGATATATGTTCTCGATATCGGCTGCAAAGGCATATTTGTGTTGCCTTCATTGCACCAATAAATGCAACAAATTTCCTTGGATCGTGTGTCCAGTATGGAAGTCGATCAATGTCTTTTACTTTGAACAATTTTGGGAGGCGTTGAATACCTCTCTCAGTTTATTTGCAATGCTGGTTTCTCTTATGACGTCATTATGAAGTAGATAGTATGCTGAAGTCATTTGGACTCGTTTTGTTGGTACCCTAAATATATGACTTAAGTCGATATATTCTTGCATGAATTTGCAATTATTGCTCGTAAAGTGTTGGGTTCCACACAAGTCGATCTTCTAATTGTCTGAATCTTATATATGCAATTTCCCTTGTATTGCCGATTTCGTTGAACGGATCCGTGTCATTTTTAAAAGATAGACTAAAGGAATATTTTCCAGTTAGTTTTCGTATAAGCATCTTTTTATAATGATCCGCTCTATGGCCTTGTATAGGTGCTGGATCTAGTGTTTTGCTTGAATTGTATTCTCTATTCACTCTGGGTGTAACTGCGTATTATGTTTCCTGCCGCAGATTTTGCATGTTCACTCTGTTTTGCCCCTGCAAACGATTAAAACAAATATTTTAATTTTTTACTAACTCTCTTCAGGCCTAATTGTTTGAATGTATTGCATTCAGACAGTTTATGCCCAGCTTTATACATTGGACACACCCCCTTTGAGCCGTGTGTGGTATTTATGTAGTGAAATGAAGGTGTAAGAATGTCCGTGAAGGACTGCAGCGATGGTCTGCGGCCTCGGCGGGAGGGGATGTTAAGATCCGCCGAGATTGGCCTTGTCTGGAGACGCGTGAATGCGCTGGCAGGCTAGCGTTGCGATGTCGTGGGGCGGGTTCTTTCTCCCTAGCACAACGACCCACTACAAAACAACTTCGCATTCACGAATTAAAAGAAGAAAAATGCCGATCGACAGGTGTCGAGGCCGAGGTAACCTACTAAGGGTTGAAATTGCTTGTTCAGAGAACAAGTTGGGACGAGCAAAAACCGACGGACTGGCGGAGACTTCGTCATTAACGACGATCCTTATGGCCCACAAATAAGAGTGGGGCATCCAGATGAAGGTGGTTCCCCCTCGCACCCTCCCAACCGGATCAAGACCCAAATGTAGACGTGGCCATGTGTTTCCCATTTGAGTGAAAAACTCATACAAAAGCACTTTGTATGACTCTTTTTCACAAATGAGAAGCACAAACGTAACCAATTTATGCTATAGAGTTATGCAACCCTATATCATAAAAGGGTACGCGAACGGAAGGCCACTCTCCCGGCAAGAGCCCCTGAACACAACAAAACGGTAGAGTGCGCCTGATGGCTAGCCCTTATCACCCGGAAAGCCTTCCATCGTTGCGGGTCCTATACCCGGTCTGGTACACCGAAATGGAAATACTGATTTTCTTTTTATCTAGCAATTCATTTTGAAATTTATTATTTTTTTCTTAGTAAATATATCTTGCACAAAGACTCTATTTTGTTTTATAATAAATCAGTAACATCAATGACCGTTATACTTCCTCGATTGTTCATTTCATGTATTCTACTTTACATTTAAAGGGGTTAAATTAAATTAAGTTTTCAATATTCTAATGTTTAACGTTAGTGAGAAGAGAAGTTCTTTTACATAACGCTTAATAATGTGATTGAAAAAAATGCTAATAGCTGTTTTGTAGACATTTATCTTACTTTCTGGAGCATAAACACCAATTGCGCAAAATTACAATGGATAAATAACACATGAGGCTCTTTTGAAAAATTTCAGAATCAGGCACAGTTTCAAAATTCAACATTGATCAAAAATTTTAATATATAGGATCATGGTCCTTCTAGCAATGATTCGTTAGTGGTTGTCCTATTTAATATCATTCGACAGTCCGAAAAGCTAGTCCCATATTACTATTTTGGGTATCTTTAAATAATTCAACCCTGTTATATGAAACAAAGTAATCCTTACAGTAGTCGTATACTTCGACATTTAAGTATTTACCTACTCTAGGGACACTTTTGATATATGTCATTATTCTACCACAAAAAGGTCGCACTATATAAAAGAGCTACGAGTACTGAATATATCAAAGCTTTGGTTAAAATGTTCGTTAATTACTAAACCTGGTCATCATTTTTGTTTCTTTGTTTTCCTCAGACTAATTTGATTACTAAATGCGTATGTTCATAAAATCTTTACATTTATTTGTTGTTACTCTTGTTGTTATTTCAGTCTCCCTACGCTTAAACGTGGGAATTTGAATTCATTTGATCTTAGAATTCGATTTTCCGGAAATGGCAAAGAAACTTTCAAAATAGTTGATATACGAGTACATTCGTAAACTTTCCTTCAAGTTCCTATGATAAAAATAGGACACCGTTCAAATTCCCTTCCGTACTCTGTTACGTGAAATTACAAGTGTTTAAGCTTATTTTCCCAAAAGTGCCTCTTGTATACAAATTGTTTTTGTTGTTTTTACTACCCCATGGTACCGTTTTGACGATTTATAAATAAAAATTCTATCATTAATTTCCCTACCGTTCATATTCAAATTTGTCATCCTTGTCTGACTTTTAATCTGCTATCATTTTGCAGCAATAACGTAGTTGCTAAGTATTTATATGAACTCGTGTTTGATATATATATTCACACACTGCTTGTCTTTTTCCATCAATTCTTTCTTTTTCCAAAAGCTAGTACTTACGACCGACCCCCGGATTAAGGAGCTGACAGAAATGCAGTAGTCACACGACAATCAACTTGAATACTATATCGTGGTTGACGCTGGGGTAATTAACGAGTTGCCGCCGAATTTATGAATTCCTCGTGTTTACGAACATCAGCAATAGTGGGCTCGTCAATTTCTAGCAAATGGCGCAAGCATTTTGGCACAAGTGATATAATAGGTGCTCCTTGTCCTGATATAGTGCACTTGTCCAAATGTGCACTTGACACATTCCCCGCGTACGTCAAGACTCACCGCATTTGAAGAGCTATTTATAAAGGAACGTAATAGGGTTCCGTCCAAAGTTTCCAATGAGTTGTCCCACAGTGCTGTATACCCAGACACTGCAATTTCAGTGTCCCTGTCTTAATCGCGGCAACCAACACGGCACTCCGTTCATTATAAGGAAAAATTTACTTCCCAAGTTCTCTAAGGAATTAACTTCGATTCGCTTTGTTAATTCACTGCCCGTGTTCATAAATAATGAGGGCACAATAGTTAACTTTTACTACACTCGTGTCGAAGACGGTCGAGAAACATTTCGTCGTTGGTTGTGCCTCGAAACCGTACAATTGCGAATGTAATTTTTCTTGGAAGCACATTTCCGCATGGGGATGGTGATGTAACAAAGTTAAAAGGGTGTATCTTAGGAAATTGTTTTTAATTAAAACTTTTGAATTTACTATCACCTCTGCTGATTCCATCAGCTCTGTTTCCTTCTCTTCCGTGATGTAATGTACCATTGAGGAGTATTACATCAGCGTTCCTCAAACCCGGAATTTCACATGCAGATTTGAAATTTTTAAAACTAAAATTAAAGTAGAGAAATTTGAAATGAAGTAAGGAAATTTGCAATATATGAAAGAAATTTAAATGAGGTAAAGAAATTTTAACTAGAGTAAAGAAATGAAAATTTTAAATAGCTATAAAAGTTGAATCTCATGACGAATAAAATTAAAGGGAGAAATTTGATTTGATAAGACTAATAAAACGAAAAAATTATTCTACAAAAATATGTTTCCAAATAAAATCAATTACATATTTTTTCAAATCTGCCACAAAATTCCGAGTAGAAGATAGGAAGGTTTTCGAGCAGTTTGATTATGTGACTGCTCGATTAATACATTTACTTTCACCATCTTTGTTTTTGGTGCTCCTGATGATAATGCTTTTATCATCGAGAATCGTTGTCTTATGAACTCAAGAAATTGATTCAATGAAGGAATTTCATTAGAGTCAGTTATGCTTTTCTACCGCTCTCTCTTGGATTTGTCGTCAATTTTTCCGATTTAATAAGAATATTGTGGCCAGCGAGAAAGAATCAGCCTTCAGTATTTTTAAACTCGCCAGAAGCTGATTTATCGTATCAAACGTGTCTCTTATTCTTGATGGGTCATTACGGCTGCACTGTTCAATGTTGAAGGACTGCTGCATTATATCTTGAGCAACAGGCCGATGGTTATCGTATCGCTTACAAAGCAACTTCCAGGTTGGCTCGTAATTTGCATCAGTAATGCTTAAATTATCAATCAGCTACTCGACTTCTCCATAGAGAGTACTGCGTAGATATTTTAGCTTCTGTACGTTTGAGAGCTGAATGATGTTGTGAATCATGGTTTTGAATAAATATAGATACATACCAATCGGCATAGCTTCCGGTAAACGAAGGTATTTTAATTCTCTCAAGTTTTAACGACATCTGTGCGATTCAGTGATGTATTTTCCGATAAGTAACTGTTGATTTTTGCTTGCAATAACGTGAGGTAATCTAACATTAATTCTTCCAAATACTCTAAATTCTTCACGTAATGGTTCAAATTCTCGGCATTATCTTTCAACTGGCTACACTATGCTTCATGTTGCCCTTCATATGTTTCACACCTGGCCTTCAATTTTTCTGTCCTTGTCTGAAAATAGGCAAGGTTTCCTCGATTCACTATCTTTCTTAAAGTTAGTGATGAGCCTCTGAATTTACTTGAAGTGCGTCTCTTGACTGCTCATTTTTTAAGGTTTCTTCTTTTCTTCTTCTTACTCCAACGAGGTTGTTGTCCATCCTATGAATTTCAATGTTTTGGTCACGCTCTTCCTTACCTGCCCGTTTGATCACACTGCTTTTAGTACTGCTCTATATGTGATAGCCTGTACTTAAGCCTGCAGATGTATCTTCAAAAGGATTAAGCCGCTGTATTTGCCCTGTTTGCTTAATTTCCCAAGTTCCTGAGTACATTCAGATCTGAGTAACTACTGCTTCCAAAACATTGCGAAACCAGATGTTTTGAGATCTTGAGGCCAAGCTCCACAAGTCCCAAACAAGTCAACCAGGTGGAACCTCAAATATCTAGCTTCAGGCCCTAATTGCATGAGTGTCACTGACTAGCCTTAACTGATCCTTAATTCGTGCAATAGATCCCAAGGAAATATTGCAAACAAGTTAATACTCCAATAACTGTGTTCGGGTAGTAGCTACAAGTCCAACTACCTTCTAGCTCCCAAAGTTCTGTCTAAGTGAAGTCCAAACTCTACCTTAAGCGAGCAAACCTTAGAAGTGTCCAAGTCCTGTTGATAGATTACCCGGCTCGATGGATTATGTAAATCCAACGTGAAAAATTTTCCTGTGAATTATATTAAAAACGCATGTAATGAGTGCTGTCTTATTAATGTTTTATTGAGTGGCTGCTCTTCTTTTTATAATGTTATTTTTTGCAGATGTGCAATTTTCTTCTTGCGCACGCATATATTTTCCACAATAATAATTTCTGGCGCGTGTTTGCAGCTACAGCAACTTTCGATTCTAGAAAATAATGTTTATTAACCTTGAGTGCACGTTATGATTGAATTAATTGAAAAAAGTTATACATTGAACTTAAAGTGATTTTGCATTTTAATAAAAGTATAAGATGAATGATTCTTATTTGAATAGGTTAACGTTAATTGATTGTTCTTTAGATTTTTGGATTACATGATTATGGCAAATTAAAATATTTTCTTAGCAGCTGGCGTCCTTCTTTTTGTTGGTACCGTTTGATAAGTTTGTCAGTGTGGTCTTATTTGTATCCGTCCATACTGGCTACTCTATAAATATTGTTTAGTTCATCGATGATTTTAGTAAAGACCACGGAGATAGAGTGGTCTCTAGGCTATTGATCTGTATGCAGTCAGTATATATTGTGCGGGGTGGTTAGATGTTAATTGTATGGTATGATCAGTTGTGGTTAGTTTTCTGTATATTTTAATCTAATCATGTTTGTGTTGGCCGATTTTTTCTTTTTGTATAGTAAAATTTATATTCGGATGCATTTTATTAGCAATGCGACTTCTGTATTTTCTTATGAGTCAACAATAATGAAACAGTCGCCCACATATCGTTTGTAATACATTGCATTTATTTTCGGTATGAAATCTTTCTCCAGAGGTTACAAGAACACTTCTAAAATTATTGAGTATCCCATTCCTAATCCGTCCTCTTCAATATATGAGTTATTATTGAATATTAAAATAGTTCTTATTGATTGTGGTTCTTATGAGATTTTTTTTTTGTGATTGAGAAATGAATGCCATTTAGGCACAAGGTATGGGACCTCATGCTGGCAAGCGACTGGACTACCCACTAAACATCTCCCCTGTGAACCGGAGAACCCAGCCTGGAACCGTTTGGTACATTACTTCGAATCAGGTCCATTGAACATAAAATAGTTCTTTTTGATTGTGGTCCTTATGAGATTTTTTTTGTGGTTGAGAGATGAATGCCATTTGCCAACCAAGTATGGGACTCACATGTTGGCAAGCGACTGGACTGCCCACTACACACCTCCCCTGTCAACCCGAGAACCCAGCCTGGAACCGTTTGGCACATTGCTTCGGACCAGGTCATGTTATGTTACGCCGTGAGGCACCTTCAAGCTAGGCATTTCTCCTCTAACGGGGAGAGGGGAAGAAGAATTGCCAGTCAAGTGATCCGCCAGTCGAGACATCCCCAGCTGCTGTGAGTCCCTTTTATCTGAGCTCTCCTATCTCCCTGTAGAGGTCCCGACGCAGCCGGTCCCATTTTTTGCACGCAAAGAATGTGTGGCAGGTATTTTTTTCCTCTGCTGGGCAACACTGACAAGCGGAGAACCGTGACTTACCGAACTTGTGCAGGTAAGACTGAAAACGCCCATGATCGCTCAAAAGTTGGGTCAAATAGAAGTCAGTCTCACCATGTCTTCGATTCAGGGACGATTTCGCATCCGGATGAGGTACGCAGTCCACCCTCCCTTCGTGCAATTCACCCAAGACTGCTGCCAATCGTTGAGTGAGCGCTGTCTCTCCCCGTGGGCAACCATCTCCCTCTAATCCTCACTTTGACACAAGTGAATAGCGCGGCGCTTTCTAGCAAGGAGGGTGACAGGTATCACGCCTGCAATAGCTCTCACCCCCCGAATCAGAGACTGTCGAATATGAAGATGCAATTCCCAGTGCTCCTCTTCTCTGTACCTGTGCCAAGCGTTTTTGATACACCTCCTTACTGAGAGCGTCGCCCCATATTTCTCCTCCGTACGGTAGCACTGACACTAAAGCACTCATCAAGAGGCGTCTCCTTGATGGTTTGGGTCCCCCTACGTTGGGCATAAGTCGACTCAGAGCCGATACTCCCGAAGCAGCCTTCTCTTCTGTTGCCTTGCCTTCTCAGCCGTTGCCCTGATTTGCTCAGAGGAACTCGTCTTCGAGTCGATCTGTAGTCCCAGATACTTCAGCTCAGGCTTTGATGCGATTAGTATGTCTCCAATACTTGTCACCCTTACTCTAGCGACTCTCTTTTTTGTCAAGGTGACCACTTCGGTTTTCTCCAGTGCTAAACTGAACCCTCGGGCAGCCATCCAGTCGCTCACTCGGCGCATTAGCATACCTAGCCTAAGTTGCGCTTGTTCAACGGTGCGTACACTGATCAGAGTCGCAACATCTTCCGCATAGCCGATCAAGCGCGACTCATCTGGCATCTTCAGTCCCAGTAACCCTTCGTAAGACACGTTCCACAGATGTGGACCAACACCCGATGTAATTTCCATTCTTTTTTGGCCCTGTGTCGTGCCGTAAAGTAGGCTTCGGTCCTTCAGGTAGTCCCTGAAAAGCCGCATTAGATATCCTGGAACTTAAAAAGGGTTTTCTAGCATATCCACCCATCTAGCGGAGTTGAAGGCGCTCCTAACGTCGAATGTCACCAACAGGACGATCCGTCGCATGGTATGGCTATATATCTCTGCCTTTTAGACCGCGCTCACCACCTCTGCAATCGCATCAATGGTGGAGCGTCCTGCTCTAGAGCCATACTGCCGAGAAGATAGGTCCAAAGCAGCACGTATTGCGTCAGTGCATCTTCCCTTGATGAGCTCTAGCACTTCCCAGCAGTGTCTAGCATGCATAACGGGCGGTATGCAGATGGCGATCCGGAATTTCTGTTCCCCTTGTCAGTCAGCACGATCCTCGCCGCCTACCATCATACTGGGAAATGTAGTAATAGAGCAGTTTTTTTTTTTTTAATTTAAATTATTTAATAATTATGTATAAAATTTATAATTTTATTTTTATGTCAAATTTTTATATTTAATATTTTATATATTAAATATAAATAAAACTGCTCGATTCGAATGCGGCGCCGGCAAAGGGTTAAAGAAGATTCATGCATAGTATAGCCCAGATCTACTAATTCGCTACACAACCAGCAAATCATGTTATGACTAGAAAGTATGTAAAACACACATTCTCTCACTCAGCTCATCGGAACATTTACACTCATAGAACAGTTAGTAACAATTCTTATGAGTGTAAAATCTACTCAACGCAACTGGATATCCCATGAGCGGATGCACACATAGAAGGGGAGTCTGTCTGCGAGAAAGCCAGCGAGCAAAAGGGGAAGCGGGAGTTTAGACGGTGCTTGCGGGGACATCGTATCGTGTCTAGCTGTTCAGAATAGAAAGCGAAAGATATTTTCAATACTCGTATATTCAGATCTCGAAGTGTAATTTTCAGTTTTTTTTTTATATGTTGGCTAAATCATAATGCGAGTATAATGACGCAACGTAAAATTGTGCTTTTAGAAAGACTAGAAATGGGGAGGAAATGTGTAGTATAATGGACGATCAAAGTGCTGTGTGTGTCGATCCTCGGGTAGTGCGAAGTTTCACCCTTGACCAATGATTTCCGTAAATGGCTGATTGGACGCGATAAAGTGAAGTGGAAAGATTTGCAATATGTGGAGACGAAACCTTTCATGCATGATGCAAATATTCTCTTTATCTTGAGAGGAGGTCGTAGGACAAAAAGCCAAATTTTTGTCTGGTTTTTTCAGAATTTTTACTTGTCTCCTCTACATTTATCGTTCCTACACTTGCGCTTTGCATATAATACAAACACCCGTGCAAATGTGACGTTTGAAGACGTTTGTGTTTGTTCCACATTGGAATATATGTGTGTGTGCTGATGACTTTATGACCAATATTTACATTTGGAATACAGTGAAGGGCTATGAAAGTGCATCAGGTCAATATTTTGGTTGATAAATCTAGATTAGAAATTACGTTATCATTATTCAAGCACACAGCCACAGTTACCTTACCCAAACGGCACATAAAAAAGGGGTACCCTAGATATTGGAACTAGTGTTGTTCACATCGATCAACTCCCTTTTCCCCCACAATTTCTAAACAGCCCGGCCGTCACGTCCGGCCCGATGCAACGTCACTTCCTACAAGAAATAATGAAAATGTTGCCAGAAAAAGTTAGTAATGGTGTCACAGCGCTCAAGCACGTTCAATTGGAACAGCTCAAGCTCGAATCGAAATTCTATCAAGAAGTTTATGAACTAGAACGTAAATATCAGGACATGTATCAACCACTGTTTGATAAACGTCAAAAAAATCATATCTGTTGATGTTGAACCGGAAAATGAAAAGGCAGCGTGGAAATCGGATGATGAAGATGCGGAAGACATATTATTTACCTCAATTTCTTGGACGGGAAGTACTTGAGAATTGGAACAATCGCGTGAGCTTATTCATCACCAAATTACTTGTTCGTTTACCCATTAATTGGTCAATATTCAGCGTAATAACCAGGCTTTTCCCAAATTAGTTTTACTCCACAGAAGCGAATATTTCCTAGTGATTGATAAGCCCCCGGATTTATTAATAAATAGTAATGATACTAGTAAAGTCTCGGTGCAAACTATCTTAAAAAAGCAATTTCCTTAACTCAAAGACTCATCGCTCACTCATGAATTCTACTTTGCCCATCGCTTGGACTTTTCTACGAGCGGAATTCTGTGTATCCCCCTAAATAAGAGAACTTGTATGGAAGTATCCAAGTCTTTTGAAAATCGAACTTCAAAGAAATATTATATTGCCTTATTAAATGGTCACATGAAGCAAGATTTCATTACAGTTGATATTCATATAGGAGAAAATCACCCGCATCGTCATCGAGCGCTCGAAGGACCATGTGGGGTAAGTACCTTTTTTTGCCTCATGTCTTTTTTTAAATTGCTCTTTTTTCGAAATTTGTCTTTTTTCCTATTTTTATAAAAAAAATTTTCACTAAGAATATTATCATATTAATATAAAAACATTATTTTTGATTCAATTATATTGATATTTTAATTGAATTTTAAAAATTATTTAAATTATAAATTATATAAAGAAACAAAAATTTTTTTTTGAATGATGAATAAAATAACAAATATATGTATATTTAATGTAAATATAATAAAAATGAAAATAAAATGAATTGATACCCTTACCCTTCGGTCTTTCCATTACGTTGGATTTGACCGGGTATAGGACCCGGTACGGTGGCAGGCTCACACCACCAAACATGAGCCAGCCGCCGGGTACATATTAACCTCTTTGTTTCAGGTGACGTCGCGGGTTGAGTGGCCCAAGAAAGGTGCCTCTTTATGGCATATGGTTATGTAATCGAATTGCATAATTCTATGGCATAAATTGGTCACCGGGGTACTTCTCCTCTGATGGGAAGGCTCATGCAAGTTAAGTTGTATGAGTTTTCCACTCAGAAGAGGAATACCTGGCCACTACAACAATCATGGATTTTGATCCGGTTGGGTGGGTGCGAAGGGGCTCCATCACCACCCGGTTGCCCCTCTCTCATTTGTGGGCCATGAGCCTCTTCGGGTAAGGACGAAGTTACCCTAATTCCGCCCTTTCTACTTGTTTCTCTTGTTCCATGAACAAGTCATTTACCCCTGTTGTAGTTGCCTACAATTTTTGCGACTTCGGTCGCCTTGTTTTTGTTCGACCCCAGAAATTCGTGAATGCGAAATTCTTTGTAGTGGGTCCTTGTGCTGGGGAATGAACCCGCCCCACGACACCGCAATGCTAGCCTGCCAGCGCATTCACGCGTCCCCAGACAAGAGCATTCTCGGCAGATACTTGCATCTTCTTCTGCCGAGGCAGCAGACCATCGCTGCAGTCCTTCACGTACTTTAAAATACCTATTCACTACAGAAAACTCCGCCCCGTAGGCAAGCGTTAAATGTGCTGAGCAGCAAGTCAGGACAATGGTGATAGACAAGTTACAACACCTCAGCCGGAACACCTTTTGGACCTAGAGCCTTCCTCACTTTCAATGAAGGGACTGCCTGTTCCAGATCCGGCTGCGTGGAGTGGACACTCGATTGCTGTTTCACTATAGGAAGCGTCAACACGAACGGGATGGGCGGGGAAAAGTGCCTTGAATATCTCGTACATCTCTTCCGCATCATGTATGCAAGGTTTCCGTAGGGCACCCAGTTTCCGCATTACTAGCTTGTAGCCAAGGCCAAACGGATCCTTGTTCATATTTTCCACTAGATCTTGCCAGGAAGGAGTCTTACTGTTGTTAATCATTTCGTGAAGGCATTTTCTGGTCGACTTACATGCTGCTACCTGGTTGCATGCCACGTCACGGTTCCGTGGCCTTTGAGCCTCGTACTGAAGCTTGGGACACTCCCTTCGCTTTTTAGTGATTTTGTTGTGATTTCAATGATGTTAAAGGTGTTATGCTGCCTCTGCAAGCGAAAGATCAGTGTTCAGCTGCATTGGCCTTACCTGGGGATGCGTGAATGCGCTGGCGAGCAAGCGTTGCAGTGTCGTGGGAAAGATTCTTTACCCATAGCACAAAGGCCTACTACAAATTATTTCGCACTCGCGAATTAAAAGATGACCGGAGTCAAAAAGTCGAACTGATTGGCTGGTGTTAGAGGTGCCAATGGCCGCAGTAACCTACCGAAAGGGATTACAAAGAAAAAACGCGACGTTGAATAACCGGTTAGCCACGCGCAATGTTCAAGACGATTTCGTCCTTGTTGAGGACGACCATGGCCCACAAATAAGAGTGGAGTATCCAGGTGGTTCTGCAATAATAAATAAAATATTTTATGATTTATTTTTCTTACAATTTGCGACTTAGATAACCATCTAATCATTTCTCTTTTTTTTACAATATTACGAGTATATAAGCAAAAATTCTATAAACATAACGCCACAATAAACAAATCTTAGTCGAAAAGACTCTTGATCAGGCATTCAATCTATAAGTAATCTACGCATCCCATAGACATTCTCATGCAAAGAACTTTAAAATATTTTTTTTTAGCAAGAAGAAACAAGAAGTGCTTACCCACTTCTTCGACGAGCGCTCGTTGTTGGTGGGTAAGAGTGCCTGAAACTTTGAAAGCGTTTTTCTCTTCAGAAATTACACGAACTTATTCTTGCGTTATGTTAAATTGCGCGACAAGGGATTACACAGTTGTGCATGATTATTTGTAGTTTCAATGGAATTCTATTTGAATTTCACGTACATATATACAAATAATTACGCTCTGTTGGTCTGCAGAAATTACCATTTCGAAATATTTGATTAATTTATATTGTATTTACACAATGATAGCCCTGCTTCACGCGAAGTATAAACGGTGCGTTTCGTATTGATACAAGAGAGCGCGCTGTCACCGTTGGAAGGGAAACAAATTTGAATCATCTATGTACATGTAAACTAAATTCACTAGTTGCCAATGATTTGAATAGTTAATTGCGCGTTTCCCTATTTCTTTACGCCACAGTAATTAGTCGTTTCGCACCGAATTAATTGGCGACTATTGTCTACTTTCTGCGAAAATTTTTCAACTACTTTTCAAACCACTACATTCCAACCCCTAATTGACGAGCGCAACTACCTCTTTGAAATGCCCTGATCTGAATCTGAAGTCCGCAGTCAGCATTCGCCCAAACCAATCTCGCTCGAGCAAATGTTGAAAATTCGAAAACGTGTCGCGTATAGTGCGTAAGTGCGTTCGGCGTAATTCGCTCCGCATATTGTTCATTATATACAAATCGTCCAATTTCTGACTATGCGACTTTTAAACGATTGTATTGGAATTGAATAATTCACTGTAACATCCATTGTAACGTTATTTTTAATAAAGCGGGCACACGTGTTTATCCCAATATGGAAACACTGTAAATCCAAAGCACTGCTTTTAAGTAGAACTGCCAGATGCCCTTTTCAAAATAAAAACAAACAAATGGCAACCATTGCACTGTGCCTGCATTTGCATTTACACTTTGCACCGTTTGCTGCGAAATGAGATCTGAGCACTTTTGCTAACGCGAGCAATTTAATTCGTTTCAATATCTGTTTAAATTTCTGCTATATTTGCAATGTACTTCACGTTTCATCTTTCCAGTGTGGGGCCGCCCAATTTAATCGCTGCAACTTTGCTTATGCATCGGCAATGACACCGCGTCGGCGCTTCAATTACATACATTGAAGTCATAATTTCCGCTTGGCGTTATTTGGCGATAAGGTAATGAACAAGGATCACTAAGTCACTGACATATGCGCAATCTAAACACAAATTGCACTTGAAAGCGAACAACGAATCCGACAGCATACGATTCCGCGAGCAACTCCCGTTTTCTCGTTCTCGCAATGCAACGGGATCACGTCCCAACCACTTCCCCGTTCGCACCAGATGACTTATCTCTCTCATGTCATCTTGCTACATTTTTCGCCGTGGCGATAACGGTTGATTCGATTGCAAGTGGAATGTCGGAATTCCTTCGCACATTTGCGTAGCACTGGTGTTGCCATTCCCAATTGTTGATTTTTTGTTATCCATTGGGCGTAAATATGTTTGTATGTTATTTGTTCTCCCTCATTCAAAATTGTTCGAACTACTGAAATCAAAGTATTTTCTGTTATTTTAGTTCGATGAGAAATGATTATTTTTCCTTGTTTTTCAATCAATTGATGTATTCTCGCTTCCCCATCCTTCTCAAGAGTAAGTTCTTCTAAATCTGATTTGGCTATTTTTGTTAACTATTTTCTGAACTTATTTGGAAATTCAATTTCAAGTTTATTATGATCGCTTTTAAAGCTATCTAAGACAAGTAAGATACCATGATGCAGAACTTTTATCGTGGTGTCGCTCACTCACCAGAACTTTCGGCTTTCATGTCCCTCGCAAATTGCTCAAGCAGATTTTGGGTGGTTGAACTGCGGTATAGCTTTAGCTGCCGGATGTGGGTCATCGAAGTTCTGATCCTCAAACATGCCCAAGATCCAGTCTTGAATCAGCATCCTTGCAAAGAATACAGTGTGCCTCTTTTGTACACTCTTTTCGTTTATGTCCCAGTTCACCGTATTTGTAACATATGGAACTCCTACCAGGTCCTTTGCGTACTTGTGCGATGTGACCATAGTAAAGGCATTTGAAACATTGAAGAGGCACTGCTCTTTGCCGTATCCTGCAGACAACCCACCACATTCTTGCTTTGCCCTTATTCAGAACATGTTCGGCGTCCTTTTTGGTCGTCAATGATAGCCATGCGTTGTCCCCCATGGTTTTCTGATGTTAGCCTAACAAAAAACGAAATAAAAATTAATTCATTAAATAAACGCCTCTCATTTCTGATCTGGTTGACAAGTATGAAATAGTAGGTAAGTGGAATGCAGTGATATCTCTCTCTCTCTCCCCGGGAGTCTTGACGTGTATATAGGATACACACACATCATATCAAACTCCCAGTTCATGCTAGTATACATAGGGTATATTGGTAGTCTAACACTTGCTTTGATCCTCCCCACGCTAGGAAACCCCCTTTTGATGGCCCCTTCTACCTCGGCCAGATCCGTGCCGCGGTTAATGTCTCTTATTTCAATCGTTGCCATCGACGAGGCTATAGCTGCGCTTTTGCCGAGGACATCCTTTACTGCGTTGCAGAATGCTTCTTTATTGTCGGCCTCCAGTCCGAATTCAACCAGTATGTGGCCCGACCGCGTTGGTCGTACCGCTTTAACAGCAGTTATGTGGTCTTCGGGTCTTACATTTCAACTAATATCCCGTAGCACTTCTGTGTAGGATCAGCCATTTTGGGGTGTTGCGAGCAGTGCCTGTTGCCGGGGTCTTCGTCGGAGCTTCTTTCTCTCCTGTTTCGTCTCAGCTTTTTTTTTCCTGTTGGGCGTCCAAGCTAACTTTATTTTCTGGCACTTCTTGAAAGAGTTTCTTTGCGGCTTTTGTCAGAACTGACTGAAACGCCCCTGGTCTACCGTTCCACGCCCAGCAAGTGCTTCTTCCTTTCTTCTTTTATCCCGATCTCCTTCGATTGGGCCAGATGCCAATCTTTTATTGATGTTTGATGGTGGAGCCCTGTAGGCTTAGCCCTCAGCGCTTCTTTAGCTTTCTGCGCTTCTTGGGCCTTCTGGTCCTCTTCAGCCTTTAACCAGCTTCTCTGGAAATGCCCTATGCGGTCTAGAAGCGCCTTTATTTCAAGGAGCCCATTTTTTAAACCTATGCTGATTTTTGGCGAGTCGCACGCAGATTTGATTCTTTTTAGATCATATCCCCCTTTTCCGATTAGCCTTTCTTCTTCGTCGTTGGGCGGCAATAGTACTTTGCGTCCGTTTCCGCGTGCAGTACTTCCGCGGCTTTTTCAACGGTGGCGGTGAAAACACACAACGGCGCCTTATTTGTTTGGTCATTCCTTTCTTTTCCTGCGGTAATGAATTTGTGAACTTCAAAATGGTTCGTTATTATTTCGGATTTTAAGACCTTTGCTTAGGTAGCAATTTCAGCAGTAACCATCGAATTCTCGATGCTCTTTATAAATTCCCCCACCACTCAAACATCTGGCGCATCCTGCGGAGTTTCCCGCTCTTCCTTTTTAGGACATTCAGGCGTTGGCATCAGTTTTTTGGTACGCCCGAATGCCGCAGTAATCTCAGTTTGGACAAGACTGTCTGTTAGTCTCTCTTTTTCGTCCGTCTTCACTGTATTCATGCGTCCGTCCGTCTTCATTGCATTCATCGTCGTTTTTGTCATCGTTTGTACCGCTCCCGATGTGCTGTAACATCGTGGCCGCTACCGCTGGTTCTTTAATGTATACTTGTTGTCAAGGTGGATGACATCAGCCAGTATTGTTGCTCATTTATCTCGCTAATTTGTATGCGGTAGCTGTGCGGTGAGCCCCGATAGGGATATTGGGTTTCTGGATGTTACATGTATGGAATGATCATTAGCGGATGTTTCTGTATATTTTGTAGTCTAATTGTGGTTGTTCCCGTGTCACGGTTAGATGCATATAGTTGAGTTTTCCTTTTGTTCCTTTATTCTTCTTTCTAAAATGAAATTTATATTTGGGTGCATTTTATTCATATATGTAAGTAGTTCTTGTTTATTTTCTTGTGAGACAATACTGTAAACAATATCACATATCGTTTATAAAATATTACATTGAATATTTCAATAATTTTGGGGATTAAGACTTCTTCCAGGGATTGTAAGAATATTTATGACATGACTGAGGACATTGATCCAAATCGACCGCGGCCATATATGTGTTATTAGTCAATTATTTGGTTTATTTGATATTTGCAGGCCAATTCTCTTTTTTCTTGAAAAGCCGTCGGGCCTTGCTTAATCGAGTGAACAGATGCATTTCGACATCTTTGAGTCATCTTTAGTGTCTAAAGAATGTAAAAAAGGAAAATTACTTTATATACGTGTAGGATGGTTTAAGCTGTTTTTTGGGTTGCTGAATGTCCGTTTGTTTTGGTTTTTGTCGCCCCCGTTTTCGTCCGAAGGTGTAGTCTAGTACTGAGAAAAATGCGCCCGAATTCGTAATAAGTTGTTTGTTGATAATCTTACCGTCAAGACTCGATCCTTTGCTTTGTGTAACAATATCATAGAGTTTTTCATAGTCAGGTTCGTGTGCGTAGTTTTGTAGATGCATCGGGTAGTTTGAGTCTGCCTTGTTGTGAACGAAACATCGTAAGTGCTCTTTGTATCTTGCCATTAGTTTTCGTGTGCTGCTTCATATGTATACCATATCGCAGTCCTTGCCTGTCAATTTATGTACGCCGCTGTTCTCATATATTAATCTGCCGTTCAGTTTTAGTTTCAGTTTTTTCCAACGTTGTTAGTTTTGAATGCAGCTTACAGTCTGTATTTCTTAAGGAAGTTTGATAGTTTGTACGTCTCTTTGCCTACGTATGTTAACAAAATCCCCTGTTGATCGTACTTGTATGTTTCAGTCAGTTGGCGTTCCTGTATTTGTTTTTACCATGTAATAAGTTTGTTTGTCGGACTGGAGTGTTTTTCTCCGGTTGAATGATGAATTTAGTTTTCGTTCCATTAACTCGTAGGTCAATTCATTTTGCTTCAGACTCTAGGCTCAGAAGCGCTCCTTTGGCATCTGAGACTGAACGTGCTATAATGTTGACGTTATCAGCATATGCTACCAATTGTGTGAGTTTGAACATTAGTGTACCATGGGTTTCAGCTGATGTCTTCCTGATGACGTGTTCCTGTGCAATATTTAAGAGCATTGGGCAAGCCCACCTCCTTGTTTTAAGCCTGATTCCATTATAAAGCTGTCCGTTAGTTCGCCGTTTACCTTGACATCGTGGCTTTGACCATGCGGCCTAGTTTTGTTGGGACGCCAAAGTCAAGCATTATTTTGTATAGAGCATTTCTGTCCACACTTTCGTATGCTTGCTTGAAGTCTACAAAGAGTTGGTGTACATCGATGTTATATTCTCTGCACTTTTGAGCTCCTCTTTAATTTTTAATTTGAAGAGTAGTTTATATGACGTTTATAGTAAAGCGATGCCTCTATAATTTTTACACCTAAGCTTGTCGCACCTTTTGTATACAAGACATATTATACTTTTTCGCCAGTCCTCTGGTAACTGCTCCTTTGACCATATTCTGCATATTAGTCGATGCACAAGCTTATTTAGATGGAGAGCCCCGCTCTGGAGCAGTTCTGCTGGTATTCCATCTATTCCAGAAGCCTTATCTCGTACTGCTGCCTGTACTTCGTCTCTGGTTGGTAGTGAAACTGGAACCTCTTGGTCTGCTTCTGAAATATTCACAGCTTCAGTAGTTATTGGGGACGTAGTGAATAGCTTCTGGAAATATTGCAGTCATCTGTGTAATTTCGACTGGGTTACCCATGATTGCTCTTTGTAGACTTTCACAAATACTTGTTTATGGATTCAAGCCGTCTCTTGGTTGTTTAATAGAAGCATACGCCGCTCTGACTTCATACAGTGCCATGTTTCTTCAGCGCACTTTTTCAGCTTGTCGCCGGAAGGTGTTATCTTGTTCTCCTTTGGCCCGAGCCGGTCGGTGGATGTATCCTTTGGACGCCTGGTTCCATTTTCAACCACTTCCTTGCATTCTTCGTCGTACCAGTCATTCCTACTTTTCTTTGGTCGATACCCCAAGACCTTTTCCGCCGCTTCTGTAACATGTTTTACTGTCTTCCACAGGGATTTGATATCATCAATACTTTGATGCGATTTCCCAGCCCTGACATGTATGTCGACGTTACTGAGCTTACGTTAACTTATTTATCTGGAACCTTGAGGTAACTGATCTTTCTTATTTATAGCTTTTAGAAATACGGCATAGAAATTCGACTTTTATAAGGTAGTGGTCTGTCACAGACAGGACGTGGAACGCGCGCGTACCAAGAATGCTGGTGGCCACTCGTTTTTGTATAAGAACGTGGCCGATCTGTTGGATGCCCACGTTCTCTTGTGGATATCTGGATTCAAGAAGTGTGTAGAGCTTACTGTGAAGCCTCTGCTAGTATTGAAATCTATCAAGCGTTCTCTGTTGTCGCTGGTTTATGCATAAAGACTGTGCCCTCCGGTTGATATCCTATGCACCGTTTCTCAACCGATTTTTGGATTTAAGTGCGTTCCTGGGTGCTGTAAAACTCGTCCTTGATTGCTTCTTCCTTGTCTTCTGTTGGCGCGCGACCCAGACGCCCAGACATTAAAGAATTTGCTGTTGATAGGAATCGAATAGATTCTTTCATTTACGAGCTTAAGTCGGTGATAGTTTGTTCAAATGTGCTGTCCACAATGGAAGCCGCTCCCAACACATAACTTCCTTGCAATTTTTTGCATTTAAATCGTCACCGTGCCATCTAGATCTTTGCACTGCGAGGATTTTGCTTTTATACAAATTTGCAGAAAAAATGTTTCCTTAAAACGCAAATAAAATAGATAATTTATATTTAAAAATGTTTTATTAGACCAAATGAAGCGATCAAGTTATCGGCAGCAAAGCCTATGATAGCAAATAACTGCAAGATAAAGTGCGATGATCTGAAAGTGGTACAGGAGGTAAACGAAATAGGTAAACTGGATGCATATGAAGGTTTGTGGATACGAGACAAGCGGAAGATTTAGGGTTGAATGAAGATATCGCTAACGGATTTTCAAAGATGTTAGAGTTAACTAGGAATAAGTAAAATTTTGTGCCATTTATAATAAATCAATACAAAAAAGAAAATAATAAAACTTAAGGAAATCGGCTAAGTACGGTAATTTGATCAGAAAAAAGGGCAATAAAATAAAGATAGGAGATAGGTTAAGTAGATTATGTCAACTGACAGCAGGTAATAACTTGTATGTATTTAAGGAAAAGGAAAAATGGTTACTAGACCAGAGACAAACACTGAAGAAAAGGGAATAATTACCCCCGTAATATGGTTGTTTTTATTTGCGTTTTAAGGAAAAGTTTTTATGAAAATTAATATTAATAAACAAAATTCAGGAGTTGTCGCAGTGGACCTGGTATGTTCAATGATCTAGCATTCCAAAAGAAAAGTTCTTTATACGTTGCGATAGTCATTGTTGTTTGTCCAATCCGATCTGAGACTGTTGGATTGGTTCCATGACAAGTAAATACTAAGTGGAGGGCTGTCAGCGCTTAGTCGGTTGTCGATCTGCGAATGGTATTTCATTTTCCATCTACCCGCGGGCTAGTCGGATCGGCTACCCCTCTATCCGCTGCCAGAGGACGCGTCCGATGGGTTCTAATGCGATTGCCAAACTTTGAATTTGACTTTAAAAATGGATACGCCGCTGACCCGCCGATATATCGAAAGCTCTCAAGGGTACACCAAAAAAATAAAAAAACTCGATAGGGATGATCACACAAGACATTGAGAAGGATTTCACAAAGTGTGGTTTAGGTAAATAAATACCGAGTTCTCGCCATAGTCATTCCTCAACGACACATCAAATTAATCCGAGTCACATTCTAGATCTCACAACGTACCAGCTGGAGTTTCTCAAGGTTCATGCCTCAGCCCTACACAACTCAATGTCTTCACATTAGGTTTGCCGATACAAAACAACTGTACTTTGCAGATGACACAAGTTTTTACACCGCATCGCTTGATTCTGCAGAAAGTACTCAAAGTCTTGAGAATATGCCCCAAAAAGTCTAGCAATATTTTTATAGATGGAGAATTAAAATCAACAGCATTGAAAAAACTAAGGTGATATACTTCACTAAGAAGAGAAGGCCGAGAACAATGATAAAAAAATTAACAATTTTTTTATACTAGCGATCTCTACATGATGTTGATTCATTTTATATAAATGATGAAAAAAGTAAAAAACAACTTTTTAATCTACACAATATTATTTTGATATCACATTTCAATACAAGAAGATACCGTGCATTGAAAGGCGTTACTACCAATAAAAAATATTGTATAGATTAAAAAGTTATTTTTTTTTACTTTTTTCATCATTTATAAAAATTTAACATACAAGGGTTACATCGACTCCACTTGCACACAAATTTCACAACCGTTACTTGTCCTATATCCGCTATTGACTGGTGTGCTGCAGGGTACTCATATCATGCAACACTATGCTGGTTACTCGTAAGCCTTTTTATTTTACTACGTAGAAACTGCATATAATTTCTGGGTTTTTTGCACAAAAAAGAAGAGAAAAGGTTTTACAGAAATCGTTTACATTAAGTAACCCTCTAGTAGCTGCACTCAACGATGACCAATACTCAATAGCTCAAAAATGCGTGATTGTTGCCTCCATAAACAACAGCGTACGTTTCTCACTACAACCAACATATAAAAAAAGTGTATATAACATAAGTACCGATTCAGAATACATACACCGATTTCATTTTTCCATGAATAGATTTTGATTCGAACATTCAATAAAATTTTTTATCACAAATCGGGTCTTTTGTAATATCATTTCACTGACATTATATTTTTTTAATTTTACAATAATGACGATTTAAACTAAAATATTTAAAACTTAAATTTGAATACAAAATTATGAAAGGTTAATATTTACTTCTAGCTTTTAAGACAATTTTGTTAAATTAGTTAAATTTTTATTCGAATCAATATTTGAAGACTCGACGGTTCTCAAAAGTAAACGAATATGTTTATGGATGTTCTAGGATAAAAAAGTGATGCTTGTCTCTTAATCAACTTTATTCAGGATACTTCAAGTCCTCAAGCTTGTCTTCGGACTTAGCCGATGTAGTAACTTTTAAAGTTACCTTTAGCACTTCGCGAAGCTCTTGAATCTCTATCGGCCCTTGTATAAGTCGCTTGACTCCTCGCGGAAGACCACGGCATGACGCCAAATTGATCGAACTCAGATTCTGACAATTAGACAAGATCTCTTTAACAGCTTCCTCTGATACCGATGAACCACATAAATTTAAATGCCTGGATAGAAATTTTAATGTAATCGTTAAGAGTTGACGAGTGAAATTAATTACGTACATAAGTGGTGATTCAGCGCCTTTTTCTGCGATCGCACGCAATGCATTATCTAAAGGTTTTTGCACATTTGCCCATGCCAAATCTAATTCTATTAAGCTATGAGCCCATTTTGAGGCGATTAGCTCCAAGCCGGATCTGCAATAAAATAAGAATCATTATTAGAATGTTTCAAACAAACATTAAAATTAATTAGCGCTTCAAACGCGCATTACTAATAAAGTAAGTATAATAAATAAGTCTATTGCCAGCTTTCGGAAAGCTGTTAGAGAAACTAATTTGGAACGATTTACCGAATATTTGAATAGTGTAAAAATATTTCCAAACTTACAGTTCGGCTTCAGGAGCAGATATTCTACGGAACATCAACAACATCAATGCCAACAAAACCAAAGCAATATTCTTTAGCGAAAAACGAGAACTTTTCTTGCTATCCTACAGAAACATTAACTTCCTTTGCCAAGAGATTCCATGGGACGAAGAGTTGAAAAGTATACTTTTCCTAACCATATTAAGTATGTTTGTAATTTCGATCTTTTCTAGCACTATATCCTTTAATGAATAAAAAATACCGTCAAGACATCAAGAACAAAGTACTGATAGCAAAAAGTCAAGTAGACAGGAGTACGCTCCTGTCAGATGGGTTGTGTACTGAACGTATGAAATGCAGACATTTTCATTACGCATCTGATGTACAAACTCAAGAAACACTTCCATGATATGTATGTTAAATCATAGCGTTAAAGAAAATCATCTTTAACTCTAATTTACGTGGCCGCAATTTTTGTTGCAGTATAGCAAATAAATATCATTCAGTATTCAGATTTAAGATTTAAGTTATTCCTCTTTCCTGAAGTTTTCAAAATGATCCGATCAATGACTGGCATCTGATTCGATCAAAAGCCTAGCCGATAGAGAAGGAAAATAACACATTTTTATCGTTTTGAAACATGAAAATTCAAATGACATAACTTCAGTAAATACAGTTATATTCAGTAAAAACTGTTATTCCCCTATGTAGCACTTCTCGGACCTTTGCTTCCTGCAAATAGCGCCTCCAACTGTCTCGGTCCATCGACCGCGTCCCCCAATTTCAAAATGCGACCCGCGATGAATTGTTTTCGTCGACCGAGTCAGACCAGCGTTTTCTCGGTTTCCATCTGGTCTCCGCTTTTCAGTTCTCACAACGAATACGTTTTTGGGTATCCGTTGTTCTTCCATAAGATTCGCGTAGCCAGCCCATTACAGCTTCCGCAGTCTTATACTCGTTGAGAACTTCCGCTCGTCCAAAAATTTCATACAGTTCATGGTTGTATCAGATTCGCCATTGGTCCTCCTCTAACTTCGCTCCGATTATTCGCCTCAGGACCCGTCTTTCGAAGGCATTCAATATGTTTGCGGATGCTTGGGTTAGGGTCCATGTTTCACACCCATAGCATAGCAAAAGATTATCACAGATTTGTCTACTTGGAGCGTTGTTTTCCTGTGTATAAAGCTGGTCATCATGATCGTCAAAACTGAATAAAATATTTTATTTGCGAGCTGTATTCTTCGGCGTATTTCGTGTCTTTCATTTTCGGTTCACATTATTTTGGCGCCTAAATACACGAATTCTCTCGATACTGTGTTCATCAAGTGTAATATTTTGGATATTTTAAGTATTTTTCTCGACTGCGTCATGAGCTCTGTTTTATTCTCATTGATTTGGAGCCCTACTGGTCTTGCTTCGCTGTCGAGTTTCAGGAAAAGTTCTTTGGCGGTTGTTAATGACCGTGACAAAATGTTGATGTCGTCCGCATAGGCTACTACTTGGCTCGACTTGTATAGTAATGTACCTCGCGTATCGACAGGTACCTTCCTTATGACATACTCCAGAGCCAAATGTAATAGCAATGGGACCCATCTGCCTGTTTTAGTCCAATATTTGTGACAAAGGCATCAGTGAGTTGGTTATTGATGCGGACTTGGGACATCGTCAACGTCATTGTCATTTTGGTAAGACAGACCAATTTGACTGGGATGCCGAAGCAAAGCATTATTTGGTACAGTACGTTGTCGAGCTTCAGAAAACAAAATGTTGATGATGACCGCACAGACTACCACGTGGCTCAACTTGAATAATACCGACATATCCCAGAGCTAAATTAAATAGCAATGGGAGTAGTCTATTTCCCTGGTTTGGTCTCAAAGGCATCGATGTTGGTTATTAATGTGAATTTAGAAGGTCTTCGACGTTATTGTCAACTTGGTAAGATGGACTGGTTGGATGGGATACCAAAGTAAAGCATTGTATGGTACAGTACGTTACGATCAACACTGTCGTCTGCTTGCTTAAAGTCAACGAAAATTTGGTGTACGTCTTTGTTAAACTCCCAGCATTTCTCATGTACCCTGCTTGACTGTAAACAATTGGTCTATAGTCGATCTACCCGCTCTAAAGCCACCTTGATATTCTCAGATAATGCTGTTGGTGTATGATCCGATTTTATTTTCTGATTTTTGAAAATATTTTTTACGCCGTGCAAAACAGTGATATGCCTCTATATGTAGTTTTCGCACTGCAGCTTGTCACCGTTATTGTGGATAGGGAATATAAATGATTGGCTTCACTCGCTCGGTATTTTTTCTTGTTGCGAAATGTGCTAGATGAATTTATGGATGGCTGTCTGATCACCGCTGCTACCATATATGATGAGCTTCACTGGAATCTCATCCATGCTTTAACAGAAGTTCCAGTAGTCGAAAGAAATTTTAAAAGGATTTTAAGGGGGGCCTCACCATATAAGGACGTGGCACCTTAAAAAGAATTGTTCACCGAAGAAAAAAGATTCAAACGGCCGACTTTTAACCAAATGATCCTCAGTTTCAACTTTTATCCGCAGGCGAATCAACTGTCCTGCCGCAGATTTATGAACGAAGTCTTTGAGATTTTGCCATGTGTATTTGGAGGATCGACGTCAAAACGTCTATAGTCATGTATGAAAGATGAAATATTAACTGTTTTCTTGTACTGTGGTTATGGTGATTGGCAATTGTCGATAGTTTTGCTTGTGTGAGGAAAGCCATTGATGTCCATAATGCTTTTCCTTTTGTTTCTTGGCAAATAATTTAAGTTTTACTTGCAATTGTACCTACTAGGGCGGTCCGATAAGTACTTAGCCTGTATAGAAAAACGAACATTTTGGAAAAGTGGCGATTTATTTCTCAACATAATCTCCTCTTAGTTCGGAACACTTGACCCAGCGATGCTCGAGGTCTGCAAAGTAAGCCTCCGTGTCAGCGATGAGCCGGTTGCGTTGTCAAGGTGGAAGAGCACTTTCTCCTACGCAAATGGGGCCTTCTTTGTGCTATTCGGAGTCGAATCGGGCCAATAATTGGGCATTTGGCCCTTTGATCGTTTTGCTCTTCTCCAGGTAGTCGATGCAGATACCTTGTGAATCACAGAAAAAGCTAACCATCACCTTTCCGATCGAGAGGATAGTTTTTGCCTTGCGCATCTTGAATCGGCGGTCTGCCGATATGAGCTCGTGGATTTTTGCCACGTTATCCTCCGTGGTAGCCGTTTTCGGGGCACTTGGGCGTGGCTCATCAAAAACCAACGTGCGACCACATTGAAACTCTTCTTCTCCTGCGTAGCACTACACTTCCTCCAACAAGCGCCTACAACTGTTTCCGTCCATTGGCCGCGTCCACCAATTTCGAAGTCCGAACAGACCAGCGTTTCCACGGTTTCCCACTGGTCTCCGCCCTTCAGTTCTCCCAACGAATACCTTTTTAGGTATCCGTTGCTGCAGCTTCCTCAGTATTAGAACCGTTGAGACCTCCGGCTCGTCAACAATTTCATACAGGTTATGGTTGTATCAAATTCGCAATTGGTCCCCGAATAAAATTGAAACTCGTTGAACCAATTTTTTACGGTCGCCATCGCAGGAGCAGAATCACTGTACACAGCATCTAAGCGCTCTTTGATTTCGCTGCGCGATTTTCCTTCCAAAAACAAGAATCGAATCACCGACCGATATTGCTCTTTCTCCATTTTTCTAAAATCCGCTTCCACACACGCTGAAATTTTGACAGTAGCCGTCTACGAGAATGTACTACACGATAGTGAATCTCTCTTGCGATAGTCGCGCCGTCGGGCAGTGAGTCTAAGTCCTTATCGAACCGCCCTCGTATACATAAACTAGTTAATGCAATTTTCTGTCAGTATATTCCGCCATTACCGCCGTCTTGACGGCCATTTATCCAGGCGTCGGAGTTCTGGACTGTCAAAAAACAACAAGCTGAAGTAGCAGGAGAGTGCTCCTGCCGGAAGTATTTTGTGGACAGATTAGTAACACAAATAATATCTTCTGAATATCAAAATTTGACTCACATACGGGTTCCATAAATTAAGTTCGAAAAAAAAATGCTGCTTATTTTGTATTTAAATTCGCCGCCATTTTGTTTCAAGTATTTTGGCCCCATTGCTTGAATATTTATAATATATCAATATTACATCCTACTTTTTAAATTTTTATCAAAATGCCTACATATGTGTAGTGTTTAGGTTCGTTGCAAAACGTATATCTCCCCAATATCACGTGTTAATGTTGTTGTAATTAATAAATATTCAATCGACTGTAACTTAGCTGTTTATGACTCGATTGTTGTGAAATTTCTAGGGCATCTACAACTACTACTAACAAACTTAAATGGCAAATTTAAGGCTCGCCTTTTGATTTTATAAGCAAAAATGTAAAATTTATAAAATGTACTATTATAAACAAAGTTGATCGAATTTTGACTTCTGAGATATTTGTTGATCTTGTGCTTCTAAAGACTTCCTCCATTTTTTTCAGATTTTTTCGATCAAAGGTGGACAATTGCGAGGAGAGGGGGTGGAAGGAAATCGTATCAGTTCGAGACCAGTTTTGAAAAGTTCTCATCAATACCTTTCATTTGAGGCCCATGTTGGCTACTTTTAGTGAATTTTTTTTCCGGGGCCACTCCCATATGGGGAGACCTTACTGGAACACTTTAAAAAATTTGATTGTAGTACAACTGTGAAGAGGGTACCACTTTACACCTTTCGTTTTAAGTTTATATGGTTTGCGAGAAAAATTGTCCGTGTGTCAGGACGGATGGAGGGACAAACAGGTCGCAATTTTAGAAACGTTTTCCAAAATTATTGTAGAAAACCCTTAAAAGTAAGGTAGATATCAAGCGTATGGCATATATGTGAATAGACAAGAATCAAGCATGTTAGAGATTAGGAGTTAAAATTGTTATTATATTAAGGTTATCAGTCAGACTAAAATAGATGGGTATAGAGAAAAAATGGAGCTCATTCATGCTAGACAAACAAAAAACGGAAAATGGTTGTAACAACCACGGAAGTTACCGCAGTTGCAGACATTATGTCTTGGCAGAGGATACGTTAACCTGGGGTGGCATACTGAGGCCGGCTAGCGCTCAGTCGTGTGGTGGGACTCTCCGGGAAATCCTCTGCTCGTGCTGGGCCACCCTACACATAAAAACTAACACAATAGGAAAAGGACGGGAGAGGAGGTCATTTCAAAAACTGAAAAATTTTTGCTTTAGCATTTCATATCTTATTTTTTTTTCAACTTGATCACAACCCAACAATTTATCAAATAGAAATAATATACAAAAAAAATTCAATTCAATAAGCCCGTTTTCTTTTTTTATCAAGTTTTAATCTTATTTGAAAAAAATATTAATAAACGAATATTTACTTCCAATTAAATATTACTCCATGAATTAACGCAAAGAAAAAAATTAATTAAGGGATTCAAGTCGTCGTATAATGAGAAAAAAACAAGAAATATAGAACAAGAAAAAAAACAGAATTTAAAATTACTCACCCTTTTTTACGGCTGCGGAGCGCTCTGCAACTGAAAGGGGAACTGGGCAACTGTTAAAATTTTGAACAATCAAAAAATTACTTTTGTTTGTTTATTATTCTTGTTTATCGTGAATGGACGTTTGAGCATGAGTTGTTTTAATTAGTACACTTTCAGAGTATTCCCGAGTAGATGTCACCAAGAAGGGGCACAACCAGGTGTATCCACATTAATTAATGATAGTCAAAAAGTCAAAAAAAGAATCTCCTCGTCAACGTATTCACACTTTTTCTGACCACGTCTTGGTAATCATACGAATTCATCCGTTATTTACGAGACCCACTCGAATCGCAAAACTTATGCTCCAAGAATTCATTTCGGGCAAAATGAATAGCACTTCGTTTCTACGTAATTTGTTCACCTTCACGCCCACCAATCACTTTTGGTCATTAATCCCTTTTCAGCCACTTTTCCGCTCTGACACCACCAGAATCAAGCACAGTTTCCTTTGTTTTTTTCGCAGAGCCACTCGCGAATCATTCTCTTAATTTAATTTAATGCCGTCTTTTGTTTCTTTTCCGACTTCAACCAAATCGTTATCTTTGTCACCACTGACACACAAACTTTTCTTTTTTCCCTCCTAAAAATCTCAAATGAAATCTTTTCCCTCGAATTGTTAATCCCCAAAATCACCTCAACAAAAACGCAAAAACTCACTCTCTCCTCAAGACCAAATACCGAATTATTAATTCCGCAAATCACTTCAACAAAAACGCAACTCCCTCTTCTTTTCAAGACCAAATAATGAATGCCATCAAACCCGAAAGACCAATCCCGCAATCGTATCATTCCCAATTACCGCTGCCGCATCCGTGTAACGTAATCGAAGTGCAATACACTTCGATTCCGCTACCCACCCATCTTTTCCAAATCGACAAACGCAACAATTTCCATATATACCGAAATAGTTGCTTTTGCCGATATCCCAAAAATACGATCAGGAGAACTTGAACCCAGGGTCCCAGCGGACCCCTCGGTCGAGAATCCACGACGCTACCACCGGAGGCACCTTCTGTTGATCTCCCATTCATTTATTTAGGAACTTCAACCATGCACCTTTCTTAATGGGCATGGAAATGAAATTTGATAGTAGGTAAGCGTGGATGAATTTTGTTAGTAAAACAAATTAAATTTTGTTAGTATGTTGTATGAAGGAAGAAATTAGGGTTTGTTAGGGAAAAAGTATCGAATGAAATTTTGTTAATGGTAAGTAATAAATGGAGTGTTGTTAGTGGGAAAGTTAAGATTATTATCATTTTTAACCGACTTCCAAAAGAAAGAAGGTTATCAATTCATCGCGTATATTTTTTTTTTGCTTTTTTTTTTGTATGTTCACGCATAACTTTTAAACGGAGATAGATAGAAGAGTCCTGTTTTTGGCAAATGATACGTCTTTCTTCCAGTTAGGTCCCGTTTGAAGGATAAGAAATTCAACTGACGGTAAAGGACTTTTATCCTTAAAACTAAAAAATTTCCGACTTTCACCCGGATTTTTCAACATAACTGATCGACGGTTGTAAGGATTTTGATTGTAGAGGCTTCAAATGAAGGATAACTTATTGATCTAAAATGTATCGGAACAGAATTGTAATCCTTTTAAGGACTCTCAAGATACTATCAGTTCAATATGATACATTGGTATCGAAAAATTGAGTTTAAATAATTTTTCGCACGAAAAGTGCCAATTAGTTGGCACTGTTCAAGGATTTGATGGAAATACCGAGTCCTTTGGCGGCGAATGATAAAAATTATCAGTATCCTTAATTTTCTGCATAAACGGTACATTTTATACAATCATTTCTACCGGAAATAACCAATAAATTACTTCTAAATGTGGCATAAATACAATTCAACAATAGTTAAAGGGAACATTTCAGGATGCTTTTCTCTTCCGAAGTCATCCTTTGCTTACCGATGAGCTTAGTAAAGGATTCTTCTTAGATCCTTAGATGTGAACGTTACACATAGGATTTATAAAACTCCCTGAAGAAATAATAAGGACTGAGTGATTTCAAATTATAGAGTTGATTCGTTACTTTCCAGTTAATATTATACATTATAACATATGCCCAGAAATCTAAAATAAAATTAGTAATTTCCATACTAAAGAGAATTACAACCTAAAAAG